>CAJQUW010013454.1:0-416661 GCA_907163375.1 Prostheceraeus crozeri
ATCCGCTTTATAGCCAGTTATATTCACGGCAGAATAAAATATATTGCCCGTGAAGAGTTGACTTCGGTAAATTATTGAAATGGGAATGTTGGTAGTGAACGACATGCTGATTGACATTGTATTAGCCTCAAATTATGCTTGAAATAGAACGGTACAATGTCCTCCTTATATAGAAAAGTCAAACAAAGACACAATAGTGACCAATCACAGACCTGCATGATGACTCATCATGTACGATATACAGTGACTGTTGAAGATATTTCTTCATCGCAAAGGGGACAAGATGAAGTTTCAAAGGGTACATAACATGTAGAACACATAACGCTATGACAACATGGCAAAAAGAGAAGGGATCGTTCCTGTTTAAAACATTTAACGCAGTTCCGTTCACATAATAATTTAAATGTCTCTTGTTCTAATTTCCTTCTGAAGTCACTTTTATTGGGAGAACTTTTTATTAAAACACTGTCAGATGTCTCCTTCTTTCCATATCGTTCCAATTTGATCCTCCTAATTTCACTATCATTGCAGTGTAGCATGGAGAAATCCTCTATCCACCTACGATCCAAATTGTGATTCATAGCATGCTCATCTAGATCCATTAGTCGATCAACTAAATCACCAGCATTGATATTTTCACTGAGATTTGTTACAGTTTTCTATGGCTTTTGAAAGAATATCCAAGGTCTCTTGCGACAACCCACGACGTTGGGATACTAGTCATCATTATGTATGTCATCAAAAAACTATCTCATATTTATAGCATAGTTTGTCTACGTAAAAGGAAAATCAATGTGTCATCTTGATTACAATGGTTGCAATAGTCACAATAGTCGCAATTGAGCAAACCCATTCAAAATCAAACAACGGACGTCTATCGGTACGTACCCAAGTGCTCAGAACCAAACCACACAAGTTCGATCATAGACGTTCCGAAACACAGTGTACCAAACACATGTACCTATCCAGTAAAACAGATCTCATACAAGTTCCTATTGATAACACTGAATTATACATGTACCTATCCATGTGCCTATCGATAACTAAAGTATACATGTACCTATCCATGTACCTATCCATGTTCCTATTGACAACACTAAACTTTACATGTACCTATCCATGTACCTATTGATAACACTAAACTTTACATGTACCTATCCATGTACCTATCCCTGGCAAGTAGGGCACAGTTTTCACTACTTGTAGCTATATTATCTTTGCTGACTGAACTGGAAATGTGTACATAAATGACTGGCGACTTGTCTCTAGGAATCTACAATCATCTAGTTAGCATGCATATAACAAGTCTTCAAATTAATGGATTTTGGAGAATACGTTGTCAATATGGAAATTAGTCTTACGAAACATATGCAATAAAAATATATTACACATGTGTGTAAATATATAATAAATATAATACAAAAGAAGGCGGCAACTGCAAAGAAAGATATCGTGGAGGACAGATCATTGGTATACTTAAAAGACATATCTTTAGATTTCAAATGATTTAATTTTTTTATGATGCCAATTAATAACTTTCAAAATTCTAGATTTATATCAAAGCTCAAACTATCGGAGCCGGAGCCTTTGTGATAAATCGGCTCCGGCTCCGGCTCCGACCAAAACCATCGGCTCCTTAAGGCTCCGGCTCCGGCTCCACAGCCCTGTTGGAGACGAAAGCATTTCTGAACCTGGTGGAATTTCTTAAACCTTTAGATTTTCGAATCAATTCTGCCTTAGTGAAACTGTCTTGAAAACGAACTTTTAAAGGCCGCACCCTGTCTCTAGCCAGCTTTCCAAATCGATGCATTGTAGCACCTTTCACATGCCCAAGTCCAAGATCCTCGCACATTTCCTGAACGCTTATCATGTCAGCCTCCTGACGCTCTTTCAATGTCCCATCGGTTTTTTCTGTCAAACCATGAATGATAGCATTATCGCGCCGTCTTTCACGCTCCTCAACCTCCCACAAAACGTCCTCGAGATTAAAAGATTCCTTAACTTCATCAAGCGAATGACGCAGTCCATCAATTTCTTCTTGCTGTGATTCTTGAATTTCACGAACATTTCTAACAGAATTTTCAATCCCCAGCATGCGGTCATCAAGCCTACGCAAATCACTGTGCAATTGGAGAAATTCGTCCTTTATACTCTGTATGGAAAACTAATAAATCAGCCTTAGACTCTTCGACGATAGCACGAATATTAGCCAAAGTCAAAGGTGGTGGGGCATCATTAAAAGATTGACTTGACCGGAGTTGTCGCTGACGAGGCATGAAAAACAGAGATGAAAAAATAAATCCAACTCAGGGCTCGAACGCAATACCGCTTGGACGGTGAAGAGAGGCAAGTACCGCACGACTATACCAGCAGTAGACGCTAATGTGTGTTAAACTCGTACCGTATCAGCGACTTCAATTTTACGACTTGCAGCCGGACAGTGCACGTGACACTTAGATTCCACCGCGCCAACCGAGATAGAAGAGGAGTAACACTCACTGATAGTCACAAAGTGACAGCAGAAAGACGAAAAAGGCCTGTAGCATACGATCGCGTTGATATTCAGTGAAGTGAGTGGCACCGTTGTGACGACGGATACGAGAGGAACACAAAGATGTAAAAAATTCCGATCAGTGGATCACGCAACGACGAGAACTAAGCAAATCACACTTTCCTGACACGAGTGAGACAGCGACGTCGTGCACCTTCGACGGTCACAGATAGTACCGGCAAAGGTTACCGGTGGACCGGTACCGGTAGCCAAAAATGCTACCGGTTCCATCTCTGATGTGACCTGTCTTCGCCTGATATTTGAGTGGAAAGAAACTTGCCACAGATTTTGCTATACAATCCACAAGAACAATCTCTACAGAACAACAACAGGATACCGCTAAAATTCCAAATTGTTGGTCGTTATCTGTTCTTCGGCAAATCTGTCAGATTAATAAAAGAACGAATAGGCCTACGTGAAATTCAAATGGAGATGTCGCATTTATGGGAATGCAACTTAAATTTTCTTCTTTTATCTACTCAAACTGTGGAAGCTAAACTTGATCAATTATTGAAAACATATGACGATTGTGTGAAACGACAGAAAAAAAATGAACACAGAAATCAAGCTAGATATACTTGAACTACCCAATGGGAAGGCAGATGCGTTTGGCCAAGGAATAACAGCAGTCCTTGATGTCACAACTAATGTCAATACTGGAAGACGAAATGGAATTGTCATTCAATTGCAAAAGTTATTTGGCATAAAACAGAAACTAGAAATACCGCAATTCATTCGTTTTCAACACCATATTCTCGATCGAGTGCTTCGTTCGATGATGGATGACAAACTCGGCGGCAACAATACTTCACCCATTATAGAATATCAATTTGTCCTTAAGGTTATGAAGAACTACGGACAATTGACGGCGAATTTCAATAATGGAAATGAAGATTTCACAGAAACAGCAGGATGGCGTGACGATATGAAATCTTTATTTTATTTGACCAGAGTTTCCTATTATTTGACAAAACCAAGAGGTTTTCTAAAGTACATTCCAGAGAATAGCGAATTTAAGTAATGCAGGATGGAGCTCCCGTGCAATCCTCGCTCTCCTGGCTGACATTCTTTTACCAGAGAGAAGAGCCTCATTGCATGAAATTTGCCGCCTTATTTCGAGTGTGTGGGTTGATCTTTGATTTTATTAACCAATTGTACAATCCAACTGAGATTCAAACATTATGTAACAACAGCTTGCAGAATCAGCAAAAGCTTTGACATCTGTTAAAAACTTATAGAATCAAGAACCTTCGAGACTGGAAATTCCAAGAACTAATAAGTGCCGAACGCGCCATAAAGTGCCTTCAAGATATCTATGACTTTTGTAGAAAGAAGGACCTCGATCAATTAAAGCTTCTATTGTGCAAACGAAGAATGAAATGAGCGTCATTTCTACTTTGAGTTTTCAGATAAGATTATTGTGAAATATTCGAATTTTTGATCAGTGAAATTAGATGATAGTAATGATTATAATAGATTATGGTAGGCAAATCATAGTACTTCGTATATACACTTTAATTAATAACAAATCAACTTTTTCTCATTAACTAAACAGCATCAGAAAATAACCAATAAAATAACCAAGTATCAACGTTGGAGCTGAGTTAAAAATTGACTATGCTTATACAAGTGTGACCACAATTATTCTATAATTCCGGCGAAATTGAAGAAATGGGTGAGATTTCCCTTCAGTGAGATCACTGATCAAATATCCGATGACGACTTTGAAATGAAGAAAGAGATAATCGTTATGAAGAGGATCGTTCCAGAGCTCTGGATTCGACGACTGAACTAGCTTTCGAAATTAGCATGCTCCTTCAGTACTTTTGATTTTCCCCACGTGTGAATCTGTAATTCAGTCAAATTTCTGTCATAAAAAATATAGATACGTGTCCTGTCGAAGCCGATGCTCGCGTTGCTTTCGCCTCCATTCAACTGCGCATTGATAAACTCGTAAAAACTAAGCGACATCATCCCTCTACGGTCTCTGCAATTGGTTCGCATACATTTTCCTCGTACATGAATATCTGTTTGAAATATAATATCAGTTATTTGTAGAATACATGTTACAAAAATACGTGAATTTCTTTCTAAGCTGAACAGTGGAGAATCAGTTTTTTTCTGGATCGAAGGGGGAAACGTTGCTGTAAAGTTTGGGAACCACTGTACTGTAGTATGGTCTGGGGGTTTTTGGTATTGGCTCAATGTGAGCATTTTTCCAAAAGAGGGAAATATTTTTTTTGTATACATAAAACAAACAGCTGGTTTTGACGGCGTGATAGCTTATAGAGACACGCTAGCATGCTCTATATGATGCTATCTTTCTATAAAGTGAAGATATTCCCTAATCAAACGACAAATCCGGCAGCAACTAATCGAATTAATGCAGTGGTCCTTATTTCACCGAGTTAATAATAGGAAGTTCTATTATTTTCATGTTAATAATCACCTTCTTTTTGCCAATTCATCTGTGAGAAATTGGCGTAAACAAAACGGCCATTGCTGATATCAACATCTGTGGTGCGAAAATGGTCTTTGAATGGAGTGCTGCATACTTTATCAAGAATTTTGCACTTATCGCAATATCTTAATTAAGCGCTGAACAGTGAATTTCAATTGAAATGGAGCACTTGCACAAAATGCCAATGGAATAACGCTTAACAAAAAACAGATACATACTGTATGAAAATATATATCTTATATATCCTATTTTTCTTGTATATCTTATATTATGAAAATATATATTTATTAAGAATTCTTTAATTGTCCACTTAATAAACCTAGGCCCTATACGTAAAATGGCACTTAAATTGGCAAAAAGAAATTGCGATTGTTGACATCAAAATAACACCACTTTCAAAAGGTTAAGCAACCAGATATTAGGTAGAGTGGTAACTCAGCATTTATTTAATCCCCAATGTGTATGCCGTTTCGATTTCATTAAATGAACACGAGTCGATACCCAGTATCACCTCTGAGATATGCAGTTTCTACACTTTTGGAGAAATAAACGAATTCGACTGATACAATTACAGCAATGCAGCATGAGGAATAGTATTCCACAAATCCTCCATGTCATGACAACTGGGAGAGGCAGGGACGCCGGCACGGGTTTAGGGCAGGTGTTGCATCGACTTCAAGGAGGGCACTTTGGAGTACCTCACCCACCTCCCACAGCCTAAAATTTCATGTCTTGAATGCGTTGCAGGCTTACAGGTTTTTGGCAGGCCTGCCTGTTAATTTTGAGTTCATAACTGTAAATGGTCATAAGACAACGACTGACATGTATGAGTACGCAAATCGAATGAGTAAAACTCACGTTGTTATCAATTTCAACCTAAGTCTAGCACATTTATCTATTCTGTGGAGTGCAGATTTACTGCACGATCTGTAAATGTACGTGTCACCTTTTTACTGCAAGACAAAAAAGTCTAATTCTATTCAAAATTTCAAATATATATTATATTAAGCAAAACGTTTTCTTTCTACTTGGAAATGACTTGCAAATATCCAGTTTACAATGCAAAAGACCTTCTTGTGTACTGCCCTTCCTGTCTACGAGTCCGGTAGCAGGCATAAAAATGGAAAATTTCATGCAGCTGCAGCTAGGCATATGTGTTAAGTACTAAAGTCAATTTATTTTTAATCACGTAGGCCGAATGATGATAGCTTACGTAATTAAAATGAATGGAAGTATGCAATTGCATCATCAGTCGCTTTTTTTATGATGGGTCTGCACCCAAGTGCAATCTACATGGGCGAAGGAATCGATTTTCCGATCGGATTGAGTCCTGTATTTTGCATAGCGGTTAAGTATGAAATGCCCTTGTATAAATGCAGCCACATCCATCTTGAATGGGCATAATTCAAAATTAGGGACACGCAACCGCAGGGTGACGGACCATTATACCTAGGCTATTATGTGGCTATGATGGTTGCTCAAATCGATTGCACTGGCATTGGCAGAAATATGCAAATGTGAAGACTGCTTCACTATAGATGCATTACACGTACACACAAAGCATGCATGGACTTCTGCGGAAACTTAACTCTACATTTTTGCCGTTGATTTGAAAATGAAATTTCAATATTGACTTTTGCGCATGCTTTACTAGTAAAAGATAAGAAAATTATTAAAGCACATATATATGTATGTATATACACCCATACATGCAGCACAAAAATTAACATCTTTTTTATATAACATTACATAAAAAGTAATGAATAATGATATATTATTATAGAACATATCTTATATCAGTAAACTTTAATTATTAAATTATCTTACATTCCATCATTTGTTGCTTGTACAAGTCTTTATGATTGTAATTGTAACTGTTTGCACATCTATTATGTTTAATTTCATTATCTATAGCTTGTTTAGCACACGATTTCCTCGATGTTGGGGAATATCGAGGACAATAGAATTTTAGTTGTGTCAACAAGATGTTGACAAGCAACCCAAACAGGTAATGCGATTTGGTCACATCAATCCGATAGTGGAAAATTAAGGATCAATCCGATAGTTTAAGGAAAATTACCTCAATTTGTGAAGAGGTCACGCATGCTACAGGTGCAGCATCTGGTTTAGGGCAGGTGTTGCATCTGTAACACCCTTGCCGGCGTCCTTGGCGAGAGGTAATTAACTTTTTTAAATTAGCAATTCGATGGACATCAAAGCTCAGATTTGGTATAATAGGATTATTTTCTTAAGCGTGATCATATCACAAACTGCCTGCCATGCTGCCTGCCACTGAAAGAACAAAACATCGTAATCAAAGAAACTGATCACAATGAACTTTAAAAGATGTAAGTGGGTGCACATTACTATTCAGATTCGAGAAAAAACGCCTCGTGAATCATGAAATCATGCCGCTGAAAACTGAATTAAAAACATGAGACATCAGCCAAGAAGCTCTCAAAAAGATCTCAACTTTTCATTGAAGAGTTGCAGGGACTGGACTTATGAAATTTTATTTACTATCAGCTTAATCCAAAGATATTTAATGTTATAAAGGGCTAGATAGGAAATAAACGTGTTTTTACCTTGTGTGCAACGAAACCAATGAAAATCAGCTGATATTGCATGAATTTGAAAATATTTGTAAGCGAGCCACAGCAAAGACAATGGATCCAAAAGTCGTAAACCCAAATGAGGCAATATTGAATTTATTCCTTTATTATCTTACCTAGCACCTGTCACTTGAAAATGGGGTGTTGCCGTTTTCTATAGATCATTTCAATGTGTATAAGTAGTACACAACTTCATTATTGCTACATGGAAATGACTTGCGGATGAGGGTATCAACCGTTATATTGACTGCTACACATGGTAATATTTTTAAAGTGCACAGTCAATTCACTTTTAAATTTACTACGTCGCAGATTTCATAGTTTTTACAAGTCGTATTTGTGTTGCCCTCAGTCAGTGCATGTAACATGTTATCAGGAGGTAATCGTTCAATATGTTGCTTTGTAACTAATTATAACTTCAGTTAAAAGCACGACGTAGTCACTTAATTTTCACTCGATTTTTATTATGCAGGAGCATGTAGTTACAGCATTGCTTCTATTTTTATCTCCCTATACCTTCACTATTTCTTCACTTTCCATATATTTTTCCATTCTGTCTTTTGTTTATTTCTGCTTTTAGTCGTCTTTTTTGTATAATTATTTATCTTTCCCTAGATCAGTTTAATCACTAATCTAATTTTTTCATTTTCACTTCTTTTGTCTATTAAGTTTTTTGAGGGACAACTGATGTGTCTATGCCCGTGCTCTTCCCTCAAACTTTGTTCAACAAAGAAGCTAATTGCACTGAATTTCATTAGACATCGGTTGGTTCTATAATATCGTTGCCTTGAACAAACAACAGTTCTATTATCCATAAAACTATATTTAATGTCATAATCAGATTGAAATACTTAATGATGGTGACTAGATAGCATGTAGTGGAATACTTCCACTTAGAAAATAAGAGAATAGTAGTTTTCTATGGTATTGCATAGGTAGTCTCAACAGTCATAAAGGGGTTTCAAATTTAGCGCTACAAATTTCATTTTTCATTCGCCACCTGGGCAGATTTGGCATTTAAAAATTGGACGAGATGAGCTAACCTGTCCTCAAGAGGCTAAATATATCTTTATATTGAACCGCCGGGAGTTGTTAGTGGAAAAGTGGCAAAGCAATTTCTATTCTGGATATTGGAATAACCACTCATTAGTGAAGTCATAACCAGAGGGAATTTCTGAATATTCATCTGAGAAACAGAAATTGCTGCTCGAGCAATTAGTTTAGCAAAATATATTCTCGTAGACTGATTGTGACGTCATAGAATTTAACTCAATTGTCCTGATTGCTCGATACAGTTAGATTTTTAGCAGTTAGAATATTGATTCTCTTTAAATTCGGCATTTAGTAGGAACAGCCAGCTTCCACTATTTACTTCTCAGTGTCAGCGTCCCTAATTATCGACTTACAGATGTGCGTGAAAGAATGAATCTAGTGTGTCTTAGTAGAGCCAAAGCACTATTGATACTACAATTATGCACTTCATGATCAACGGCTGTGAATATATTCTCATTGTTGCGACCTTCATTATATTGATGTCGAATATCTTTCAGATTTGCCATCTAACAAATGGTGTTGTAACATGACCGACCAAGCCCACATTCGTCACTGCCTCGACTAAGTGGATGGACTTCTGATAGATTATAAGCATCAGATTTCCATTTTCAGTATTGGCTCTTGACATTGATCAACTGGCTTCAACAAAGACAACAGCCAACAGCCCAAAGATAATGAACGGTTTTTGATAATACTGTCCTGGTGAATTGATTTCCAAAAGTTCAAAGTAAGTTCAATTGTTATAAATGAAACATAAACACATTCGTCAATGTCTTGACTGCGTGGATGGAATTAGATGCTTTTGTGAATTATGTTTTGCTGCACACAAAAGCAAATGTTGCTCTCAATTTTAGTCTGCCGAAAAACCAAGCAGAGAGAGAGTATGTACTGATGTGATAATGAAAAGGAAGTCATGACAGCAGCATGCTGCTAGGAAGATATCGTTTGTGACTTCAATCAAGATTCTATTACAAAATAAGAGCTATGTTTCCTCATGATTGATGCTTGTTTTCTTACACAAAGTGGATCTACTATGCTAGGTTATGTATCGGCAGATGCCAAAGCTAGCATTGATTTGCTGCTTCGCTTGTAATCTGTCAGTTTTTAAGCAAATCCCACCAACATTACCAATAGTTATTAATCGATCACTAATTGTTGAAGAATAGGGAGCAGATAGCACGAAGGCATCTACTATTCGAAGCAGAACTGTAAGTCTAGATTCAAGCATTATTACCATAGCTCCACAAAAATCATGCTTCAATTTCGCGCACTAGATTTCTGTTGCTGCATCAGTGATATCATAAGCATTAGAGACAAGCAAGCAAGGAAATTACGTCTTTCAACAAATTAGTATTCAATCTGTATTTTGTGAATAAATAAAATTTTTGCGAATAAAAAATTTGAGGGATGATTCATGATAATGTGGCGACTTTATGGACAATTTGAAATGATTGTTTCCTTCAATTGCTCTGTAATGCCTTCTTCCACCAGTTTCCATGTTTCATCATAAATTCGCTTCCGGTTGAGCTACCTTCGACTTCTATACTGCAGCAAGTTATAAACTTATTGCATACTACTGCTATTTTGTCCTCAACGAGTAGTATACATTTTCAGGAGTAGTTTCCAAATTTTCGCGGAGTTTACAGTCTTTATATTATCCATTGTCTTTGGAAAAATGAGCTGCGTCTTTACTTTTGATCATGCAGATTGTTTCTTTGTAATAAAGTACGAAGCCTGGCTATGGTTGTACATGTACATCGTTGCTGTGCCCACCGTTGCCCGGCCACGCCAAACGCGATTGCCAAGCTTGGCAATAATCTAACTTGTAAATGTAATTTTACGGTTAGAAATTACCTGATACAACAGAGAAAATACAGTAGAATTCGCATATATCGGCGCCTCAAGGGACAGACGAAAACCGCCGATATGCGCGAACCGCCGATATATGCGAACTCCCTGAATTTTGAAGTTTTGTGAAATCTACACGAGCTCTGAGATCATGCCATGCATCATACAATGTATGTACGTGTATTGACTCATGAATTATTGCGTTGCTATACTTAAATACATGTACATATTGACTTATTGTCCAACATGTACAGTACATGTACATGTAATTGTGTCTATGTAATCAATAGATATCTAAAAATTGTGCCTTTCTGAACTGATGCTTGCAACGTAAGTATCGCAAACCGGATATCACCATGTTTGTCAAAAACTGAGTATGCTTTTTGAATCAAGAAGATTGAAGCTTCTTCATGCCTACATGCTTACCTGCTATATGAAGCACAAAACAAAGAAGAGTATGCATAAATCAAGACGCTGCTAAGAGTCACGTGCAGGCAAAGCCAGCCAATCTAAGTCAATCAAGACGCTGCTAAGAGTCACGTGCAGGCGAAACCATAGAGATGGATGGGGTGCACTGGTTGACAAAATTGCGGAAAAATTGCAATATATATGTGATAATACAGAAAAAGTGCAATTTATAATTTGATGATATAAAACTATTACAATTTATATATAAACTGAAAAATTGCAGTTTCTGAAAATTATACCTATTGCAATAAAATCATATGAAATGCAATTTTACTTAAGTATTGTAGATGGCGCTCAAAGAGATCAATGACTTAAAATATGGTTAGAATGTATGAATCAGATTGTCTGTGGGTTCGGTGACTTATCATTTTACGCCCGTATTATAAGACGCATAACATTTCGAGAGGCTCTTACTGACTTAAAATGACTGTATCACTCAACGTCTTTTGGAATTCATTGCAATGCAGTTGTAACATCTCAATGTCAGCTTAATGACGCAAGCAAGTTAACAATGAGTGACATTCAGTGGTTGCTCCATCCATCCACTTCTTCAGCAATTTAAGATTCATCAATTATTCTCCTATCACCCACCCCATCAAAGTCTTCATTTCTCATTCACATTCATTAACATTAGCATATGGGAAACTAGAGAGCGTTGATTGGAGAATCACGTGCTCCATCTCAATCATCATTCGTTGATTTTAACTTGTGAAACTTTAACATTTCTGTACATGTGATTGATTTCACAGAGCAGAAAATTAATATATATATATTTGGTTTTGAGTTCTAGAGCAATGAAAAGTTATGCTTGAAGCGTAAATCAAGGATCTAGATATCATTTGTGAATTAAGGGACATTTGAAATGATCTTCAGATCAGAAATGGAATGAAACATTCAACACAAGTGACAAACTTAATCATGCGCTCCTTTTTAATTGGCTTAAATTTGATGATAGACCAATGAGAATACGCCGACTGCTTTCAATGGATAATGAAATTAGAATTTGCTGTCTTCGACGAGTGAGAACTGCAAAACTTACGCTCCTGTTCTTTCAAGTTAACTACACGTCTGTCGCATCGTTTTTATGTGATTAGCCATTGAGCGAAATAGTCTGTGAATAAGACATAAATAATATTCAACGTTCGCATAAATTTCAACCATTGATAATTATTTATGTAACATATTTCTTTGAACACCCCAGAATACCCTTGATTTATGTATTAGAATGTTATGTTGTACCTATAGAATGTAGAATTATGGTTAATAATTATTTGAATTGAGACTCGAAACAGTGAGAGTCGCATTTTAATAACTTGTATTATTCATATTATAAATTGCATTGAATTGGTAAGAATATGTTTAGGGAAGAGAAAAGTGAAGACCTGGTGGCCTCGACATGTCGCTCGCCATGTCCATCAAAATCAAAACTCGAGTTCGGTAGACGAGAGTTATTAGAAAGTTATCTTGAGGGTTTATTCGGTTCACGCACGGCGAAAAGAAGTTAGAAACTGTATTCCTTAGCATTCATTTCCTATTACACACAGGGTTGGCAAAACCCGGGCTTGGTTTGAAAAAACCCTTCCGGCGGGTAAAACGGGATAAACGGGCGGGTTTTTCGGGTTTTTTCAAAAAAACGGGTTTTTTTCAAGTTAAATCGTTCCTGCAAATTTAGATAATGTGCAATTACCCATATGGTTACATAGTAATGCAGTTGACAACATCCGTGATTAAAGTCCTGGTAAACAAGGGGACCATGTCACATCAAGTTGAAGATGGCCATGTACGAGCCGTACACATGCATTATAATAATGAGGGCCCGAGGCGAGGATGCCACATCACAATCGGGTGCTGGATCATATTAAGAGGGCCCAAGTTATAACATTAGAGGGACCTCATCTCATCATATCTGGAGGGTCCCTCAAGAAATACTGGAATTACGTGGCCAAAGTGACGAGAGATCCAGGTCCCAAAAGTTTTGCAGTGTTGATGGGAAAAATTTTTACGCTTCCACCATCATCCGCTGGCATAGAGCGAATCTTTTCCTCTGCAGGACTAATTCAATCACAATTGCGAAACTGACTCGGGATCGCAAAAGTGGGGCGGCTCGTAACTGTTTCCCGCCTTCTTTCTGTGAATCAAAAAGACGTAAAAGTAGAAAGTTTAGAAGAACTACTTGATCAAGATGATTTGCTTTAGAGATTTTTTTCATTTAAAAAAACTTTGATATTTCAGCTTCTTATCATGCAGTTTTTTATGCTTTTGAGTCGATTTTGACGGTATATTATTCTATCAGCATATTTTGTAATTTTAAACAACTTGTTTTTCCTGCGTTTCAAAGATTTTACAAACTTGTATGTTGCACATAAAGAGTTTCATTTGAGGATTTTTGTTATTGAACTCATCTTCCTAATCCTGTTCTTATATAAAAACTTATTTGACATGATGATGTACGGTATTTGAGTATAGATGAATTGTTTTGAACTGCTTTGCATGATTTTATTTCGAATTACGACCGGGTAAATAGCACTTGTTCAAATTTTCATCTAAGAACAACCTACCTAAGGTGAAGAACAAAGCAACAGACTCGAAACCTTGATTCGATATTGAGAATAAGGCGATTGAAACACGTTTGTGTATTTCGCATTCATAGGTCTGTAGTCCGGACAGAACCAGTTTGCTTGATTTTGAACATAATTCTGGGCACAGTCACTGTCTGAGGCTATCATATGGAATATGAAGTTCGAAAAAAACCGTTCTACCCACGGGTTTCTTCATCTTGATTTTTGAAACAACTCCTTAGATGTTTTCCTCACGGGTTTCTTCATTTTGATCTTCTAATCTATAACCTTACCTAAAGAATAGGCATATCATATAGAATATGAAGTTTGAAAAAACCCGTTTTACCCACGGGTTTTTTCATCTTGAAAAAACCCATCCCACCCGCCCCGGGTAAAACGGGTTTTACCCGCGGGTGGGTAAAACGGGTTGCCAACCCTGATTACACATAAGAAAGAATAGGCAATCTCAGCGAATCAACTACGTACCTGCGTACCACCCATGCTCGAGGGATGTAACTTTCCCAGGGCCTATCACATGTAATTATGTCTACCTTTATGTCTCACTCAACATCAGTTAGACGAATCAGTAAACGAGTCTACGAGAAGTTAGGTACCTGTATTTTCTCTAGAAGGTATACCTAACTTAATACGCTCTACATGTAGGCCTAGATGCTTCCTAAAAAAGCGGGTTTGTTCATGGAGCTACTATTTATACAGAAATTATTTACTAGCTTGTTTAGGTTATTTAAACGTACTTTGAATATGTAGGCCTACTGAAATGCTGAATGTGTGCCTATCACATGTAAAAGCCTACGACAAGAGGAAAAAATTATAAGATACCTAAGGCTTCCAGCTTAGTCCATTACATCCCGCATACAGGTTAACTTGAATTATGTAAACTACCCAAATAACCCTAAACCATTCGCAATTATCGTGTCTCCCACTCATTTTTCTACTGTGCTTATAGTAGGGCTATTAGGCTATCTTACAATTCGATCCCTTGTAGCTACTAGGGCTACCCAGTATTATGAAATAAGAGTTAGAACTTAAATGACATGATACAAAAATAGGCCGAAAATCTTGATAGTCTATTCGAAAAACCGAGTCTCCTACCCCAAAACTCATTTACAAAGTATTTTCCATGAATCCCTACAAAAATTATAAACCTATTATCATTATTTACCTACGAGTATTAATCCGATTTGTTAAGATTTCCTGCTACTTTTGAATCCGATTGGTCATTATATTTAAGAACAGATAAGTGGCCACGTGTATTTGAAGTTCTGAAACGCTGTCGATTTCCCTAGAGGAGAGATTTGCTTAAAGAAAAAAAAATTCAAAAAAAGATCCAACGGCTATTTTTTCATTTACTTAAAATCGAGTACATAAACTTTATTTCAAATATTTTCATGGACGCATTCTACCTCCCAAAGTGTAGGTCCTAACAAGTAATGGGCAAAAGACCGTTCCAGGACACCATAAAATTCAAAAAAATAGTATCTTTAAAAACGTCATAAATTCATGAATTTTGACCCTTTTTCAGGTTTTTAAGACCTAAATTCATGAATTTAGACGTTTTTAAAGATACCGATTTTTTAAAAAATGGTACTTTTTAAATGGTCTAAATTCATGAATTTTGGTCATTTTTCAGGTTATGAAGAAAAAAAACCGTTTTTAAAAATACCCAATTTTCAAATTTTTCAAAATCTTAAATTTGAGAATTACAATTTTCACCCTTAAAATCATGACCGTTCCAGGACACCGAAAAAATCATAAAAGTTAAGAATCTCAAATTTGAGAATTACAATTTTTACCTTGAAAATCATGACCGTTCCAGGACACCGAAAATCATAAAAGTTGAGAATTTCAAATTCATGAATTTTATCCATCTTTCAGGTTTTTAAAATATATCATGTGACTAAAAATATTTCTTTAAAAATGGAAGAAACAAAAGTGGAAGAAACCGCAAGAATATATCCTTCGTTATCATATGAACATAGTTCTACTTTAATGGACATTGAAAAAATGAATAAAGAAAAACACAAAGATAGAGTACGTTATATGAAAGATAAGGAATCTCAATTATTATTAAGATTAGAGCATTATAAAAAATTGAGAAAGAGATGGACTAAAGTTGAGAATGTAACACAAGAAATTGGCATATTCTTAACAATAAGTTTAGGTACTTTAACAATTGTTATATCTTTGGGTGTTTTAGTAAGTCCAGTAGTTGCTACAGCTTTAACAGGTACGGGTGTTTTTGCAACTTCACTTGTTACAATGTTAGATAAATCTTTAATAACTAAGAAACGAAAATCATTAAAAACTAAGCATTTACATATTAAAGAAGTCTATGATAAACTACATTACTACTTTCAAAGAGTATGTGATGATAATGTTATTACGTTAGATGAGATTGAAAAATTTGATCAAATAGCTAATGAAGTAAATCAAATATCATTTCAATTACAGTCCGAAAAAGTTGATGATAAGAATAAACAGGATGGCAAAATTTCGAGTGATGGTAAAATTTCTAATGAAGAAAATGATAAAAATTTTTTAGAAGAGCTAAAAACTTTAAGCGAAAATTTAAGCAAAACTTTATTAAACAAAACTTTATTAAACAAAACTTAAAACGAGAAACCTTTAAACGAAAAGATGTCAGACAACGAAGCAATAAAAAAATAATTTGTTCAGTAAAATGTTTTTGCTGTATTCCAATGTTACCACAAAATTCAAATATTATATTTTAAAAATGGATAAAATTAGAGCTGATAATTTTAAAAGAATAAAACAATTAGAAGAGTAAAACAAAGAAATATTATGAAAGAAAATCATCTTCAACATAGAATGATAAAAGCTGGTATTCAATCTGATATGTTTGAAAAAATGCAGCAAACCGAGCAAGTAAAAACTGATTTTGAAAAAACTATGAAACCATTTAAAACTCTTGAAAAAGAACTTACAAATAATGATAAACAAATTGATATAACAGATCCAGAGCACAAAACTATATTAGATGACTATGGATTACTAGAATCAAACATTAATAAGAAATTGCCAAAATCTATGCAATTTGAACATTCTATTTCATTTATAGATGAAAAAACAATACCTAGATTTTATCTCGGACAAAAAGAAATATTTCCACAACCTTTTCGAGGTTTAATTTTTTCACCAGATAAATCTCCTTTTAATTTAGATAGAAATTTTGTTGATCTTTTACGAGGAGCAGATTTAAATAATTATGCTGTAGAAGATCTCATAAAATATAAAGCTATGTTAGATAGAGTTGGTGCAGTAAAATCTCTTAGACGTTATAAACAATTAGAAAATTTATTATCAACGGGAGTTAAAGTAGGAAAAGGTTTTTTAAAACAGAAACAACTGTATTTTTACCAGATGATCCACAAGAATTACTAAATAGATTAAATATTTTAATATCGGCAATAAAAGAAGGACATAATTCTAGTTTCAATGAAATTCATGCTATATTGAAAAGACTGTTAGAAAAGAAGATTCTAAATGAAGAGGATTATAAAAGTATAACGAACCGAATGTTGTAGGGCTTCGCCCGTAGCTGAAATATGTTGTTGTTTTTAATTTTTTTATAAAAAATGTTTATTTAAAATTTTAACTAAAAAATGTGTTCAGCAGATTTAGACAAAATTAATAATCATTTAGAAAATCTAACAGAGATTTTGGGTTCATCAAAATTTAGTACGACGTTAAAAATTATAACAACTACTTCATCACACACTTGTAATTTAGAACCCATTCTACATTTGGAACAAAATAAAAATTATCAAATTGCATTGACTAGTTTCTCCACATTTAACACTATTCAAAACGTTATCAAAGATGTGAATGATCAATTTAGATATTCTACTGATAAAGGCAAAACATGGAAAATACAAACTTTTCTTCCTGGTTCTTACGAAGTTGAATCAATATCAAATGAAATTAAGAGACATTTAGGTATACCATTTAAAGATAAGAAACAATTACATTTTGCAGTTGAACCGGCTGTCAATAAATTTTCTCTTACTTTAGATGAAAATCATCAAGTTGATTTTAATCATGATAGATCATTGTCAAAGCTATTAGGATTTAATAAACAAACCTATAGTCAAGGTTATCATTTTGGTGAGAAGATTCCAAAAATAACTGAAATAAATTCAATTGTTGTACATTGTGACATTATTGAAGGAGGATATATAAATGGTAAATTGTCAAATTTAATATTCAGTTTTCCAGCTTTTACTGTACCCATTGGTTATAGACTAAATGTAATTCCACAAACATTAATATATTTCCCTATTACAAGAAAAACTATTAACAACATTAACATGAGAATCACTGATGAAAAAGGACAAGAAATAAATTATGGAGGTGAAGAGATTATGATAGATCTTTTGGTTCGGGAGGTATAAACTCCCACGCAAAGCTAGAGAAGTTTAATTTTCTTCTTCTTTTAAAATAAAAATAATTTTTTTTGTTAAAAAATGAGTGAAGTACTACCATTAAATAAAAAAAACTTAAATTTAATCATCATCCAAATTTATCTAATAAAGTTTTGTCAGTTATTTGCGGAAGATCAGGTTGTGGTAAAACGTATCTATTGTTTAAAATTTTAACGACTCCAAATTTTTTGGATTATAACAATCTTATAATTTATACAACAACAGCAGAACAACCCGTCTATCAATTTTTAAAATATGGATTTGAAAATAATCTTAAAAAAACAGCAATTGCTTCATTATTCAAAGAATATGAAAAATCTGAAGATGAAGAAGAAATAAGTTCGTGGTGTGAAGAAGCAGCAAAAAATAGTCAGTTAGTAGAATCCAATAAAAATAAGCATATAAAGATACAATTAATAGATGATAGTGGTAATATGCAAGATCCTAGTAAACTAGATAAAACAATGAAACATTGTGTAATTTTTGATGATTGTGTTAATGACAGAAATCAGTCAGTTCAGAGAAATTATTTCAGAAGAGGTAGACATAATAACTGTAGTGTTTTTTATTTAACACAAAGTATGTATTCATTAGACGGAAGTGTTATTAGAAAGAATGCAAATATATTTATACTATTTGAAATAAATGCAAGAAACTTAAGTGATTTGTTAAGAGATTTATGTGTAAGAAATAAAGATGAATTTAAGCATTCGTGTAACAATGCTTGGTCAAAAGATTATGGCTTCATTACAATTAATATTGATAAAAAAATTCATGATAGAGTTATAGAACATTAGTTTGCCGAGTGATAAAAATATACAAATATAGTGTTATAATATTTTATTTTTTTATTTTATGTATATATCAAATTTGTCTATCTTAGAAATTAGAAAATTAAAAAGGTAAAGTAGTTATTCCATCAGGTAAAATTTTTCTTTTATCATCAAATGGATCTAATGCTAATTTATGTTCTTCTTTTAAATACATTTTATGTTTCTTTGAATTAAGTCTATAATTACATGCTGTTTTTATTTCATTATTAAATAATACATTTTTATGATCTTGAAATGTTATTTGATTAGCCACTGATGCCTTTGAAATTCCTTTTAATGTTTTATGTGTTTTAATATTATTAGTTGTATTATAACAATAACATTTAGATTTTAAAAATATAGCTTCTGTTATGAAATCTTCATTTCCTTCTAGTTCATCTTTTACTTTAATAAATCAGAAGGATGAATGATATCTTTTATTTTACCTATTTCTTTAACAAGTGTAGAATTATACGGTATTGTTAATTCTAAGAAAACAGAATCGGTGTCTGTAAAGTGTAATTTATAGTTTTTGCCATAAGCAGGTGCTAAATAATCATATATAAATCTATACATAAATAGTTTAGCTAATTCTAATATAGTGAATCCAATAAAATTAAACTTATCATGTTTTACGCTGATTCGACGTAAGTGTACAGCACATAGTTCATCACTAAATCTAGTAGTTCTTTTATATGTAGGTTTCCTTGTTAAATTTTGAAACCTATCTTTATCATAAACTATTTCAATATTTTGTCTATTACGCACATTTTCTAAAGTCTTACCATAAAATGCATTATTCATTAATTTGAAGAACACGTTTCCAAAATCATCTTTATTTCTTTTAGCTATTTTACGTTTTTCAATATTGAACTCTATATAATTTTTTAACCATTTAGATTTTTGATCAAATAGTTTTCGATGTATTTTGGTGAGAATCATTCCATGTTCTAAATACCAATCTAGCATTCTTCCTTCAACAACATACTTTCCTTTATTACTTTGTGTTAACATAAATTTTTTTGTTGGTCTGTATTTCTTAGGGATTATATTTTTGATAATCTGAAAAATCTTCTATATTGGGAATTTTGTTTTCGGGACAGAAAGGAAAATATTTTGTTTTATCTTTTATTTCATCAGGGTATACTAAATCAACTTCATATATACGTGTATAACCATGATTATAATTTCCATCATATGTTTTTTGATAATCTAGAATATTACACCATGACATTTCACCTCTTGGTAATTCTTGTATCATGCAAGAAGAATATAAGCTATTAAAATCATAATATAACAAATAGTTTTCTCTCATGATTTCATCAACTGCTGCTTGACTAACTTCATTTGATATAAGTCCTTCTTTATTTTGATTAAACAATTTTATAAACTGATCGCTTTCTTCTGGAGATAAAGGTTTTATTATTCCATAATCATCAGGATTTACTTTTTTATTGTAACACTGTACATAACGATTACCTAAAACTGATGAAACTCCACCTCTAATTCCAGATTCAAAAAATAATAATTTATCATATGTATTTTCTTTATAATGTTTAAGTTTAACACCGGTATGTTTCAATCCTGCTAGCCATGTTAAACCTGGTGTAGAATAACAATAACATGGATCTATTCCGTAATATTCTAAACACATATCACGAAAGTTTTCAAAAAGATCAGCTAGTATTAATACATCTATCTGAAGATATTTCATTGTATAATCATACATTGTTTTACAATTTAACTCTCTCCAATTTTTTTCAGCTTCTGCATAATCTTCTTCAGATAATTGTGATTGTTTTAATGTTGATTTAAATTTATTTATTGGAGGAAGTTGTTTTTCTTCCATAATTTTATTCACAGAATTAAAATCTCCAGTTATGTACTCATACGGAAATATTCCTTTCAAAGGTTTTAAATTATATTTATTTCATATTTTACATTGTTCAGATTTCAAAGTTTTTCCCATGACATCTAATGAATAAGGAGTAAAAAATCTAAATGCATCTAAAATTCTAATACAACCTATTTGCATTGAAAAATATTCTTCTTCTGTTTTACATAGTACATTCATTTGTTGTTGTTGTAATTTTTCAGATGAAAATAAATCTTTCATTACTAGATGGAAATTATATTTAGAACCATTGTAGAAATATAGAGGAACAAAGTTATATTTAAATTTATTAGCATTAAGATTACAAGAATTATGTGCTGCACCTCTATATAATCGATTTAGATGATCATGATCTTTTACCTTATCAAGATATCTACCTCTGCCATTTTTATAATTTTTTGTAAATTCTTTTCCACAGTAATAACAATTTGTTTCATTAACAAAATTAATTTTTTCTTCATTCGTTAATGGAAGCATTGGTATATTTGTTTCAAGCAATTGTGAAAAACGTCCTTGTAATTCTTCTACTTTCTTTGTAAACATTTCTGAACTATCTTCACCAAAGTATTGATAATATTCTGATTTAAATAATACAGGATAATTTGAATGAATGTACATTCCCCAACATAATGGTTTTTGTTCGAATAAATATTTTTCTTTACTTTGTTCAGAATTATCATTTTCAGAATCGGGCGAAGCCCTGGAAGACATCTCCGATGTCCCGTGCTTTTGTGTCATATTAACATTATATGCTTCAAAATCACAATAAATAGTAAAGGGTACTTTATTTTTCAAATAATGTCTATTATATATTAAATAATCATCTTTAGGAAAAGTATTTTCAACTGCTTCATTTTGTTGACAATTCTCCAAATGTCTATTCATTTCTTCTTTAGTTCTAAAGCTCGTCATACATTGGAGACAAGGAAAATTTGTATTATCTGAAGTTTTTGTAAATATAGAAACATCTTTACACAATATAAAATGACCCTGATAATATAATATATTCGCTTGTGCTGGTTGCTTTGTTTGTTTTATTTTTTCAAATTTATCTTGATATATTTCATGTGTTTCATCAATTTCTTTTGTAAGATTAAATGTATTTCGATGAAAATTTTGATTTAACATTTGTAGCTGATAAATATATTCTTTATCATATTGTTCTTTATATTGTTGTTGACATTTTTTTAAACATTCATTTAATTCTTCATTATTTAATTCTTTATTGTCTTCATTTAATTTTTGAATCGTTTCTATCTTATTTTGATATTTATGGCCATATTCTTGTACTAATATTTTTTTGTTTGTTGTTGATAATCTGTTTTACATTTTTGTAAAATTTTATTTAAATTTTGTAATTTTTGTTGATATTCTAAAGATAAAGATAAATAATCGGAATTATAATCATAATTATAATTACGTCCTTTATAATTATTATGATTAATCATTATTGGTGATAATGTTTTAACAATTTCAAATTTTTCAGTACATATTATATTTCCTTGGTAAAAAATATTATGATGCATGTAATTTCCTCTATCATTATATACTATTTCTGATTGACATAAATTTTTATTATTCAAATAAAATTTTTTTGAATCTGAGTAAAGTGGAGTAATTTTACCAATAGAAACATAATTCACATTTAATTCAAAAACATTTACTTCTATTAAATTTTTATTCTTTTTATGAAACTTTTTTAACCTATTATAATCATATGGAAATTCATGTAAGCCATCAGAAAGATCAAATTCATTTATGTATTCTTCTTTATTGTAATGACTTAGTCTTTCTTTATGATATTCTGCAGGATGTAAATGTGCTATAATACTCCACAGAAAACAATAATCATCTTCATTTTTTATGTTGATTATTTGTGGTGAACTGAAAGGTAAAGGAACATAACTACCACCAGTATTATTTTTATATTTATCAATTACTATTTTCTTAGATAGTATTTTAACAAATCTCCAACCAGATTCACGTAACTGGGCTTCAATTATACAATTTTCTAATTTAAGTATCATTTGTTCAAATATGGGTTGTATATCATTTACATTATGAATTTCTTGTGAATTTGTAAAATGTCCTTGTATTATTTCTTCAGGAATTCCATCAGGTCCATTTTTTGTATAAAGTACTTCTACATTCATATAACATTTGAAAGATTTCTTAAATATTTTGAAAAAGTTTGTTTATACATTATAAAAAGTTTCATCGGTTTCATTATGTTCAACCGATTCATTAAATAAATATTTTATATCTGTTACGGCTTCATCAAATTCATCTATTTCGTTAAATTCATCAGTATCGCTAAATAAATATCTTCCATCTGGTACGGGCCAAGCCCTAGAACCTTCGGTTTGTATGGTCTCATCTTCACTATTAAAAACTTTTTTATATTCCGAATGTGAATAATCATCAAACATTTTTTTAACTTTTATATCAGTAGGCAATGTTTCTAGATAGTTTTTATAACTATTTAATTTTAATATATTTCGTTCATCAACTCGTTCTACATTTTGTAAATGCAATTTACTATTTAAATGAGGTTGATAACTTCTTTTTGTTTGCAACTTTTTTTACATAAGACACAATAAAACTTGGTATTTTCCATTTTTTTATTTTTTAAAGAAAAAAATTGTGTTTTGATTTTAGATATAAACATTCTAATATCAAGGACTTGAGAGTTAATATATATCATTATCTATTTCACGTTCTTTAGTTATTTTATTTTCCTTATCATATAATGTTTTATCATATAACGTTTTATCAAAAGATAATTTAAATTTATTTTCACTAACTATTGATTCTTCATCATCATCATCAATTGATTCTTCATCATCATCATAAATTGATTCTTCAACATCATAAATTACACTTTTTGTTATAGGATGCCATTCCCTGATAAGATACCATTCTCTTATTGGAATATCTAATTCTAAATTACATTTTTTATCTGATAATAATATAATAGAGAAAAATATTGGTCTTTGATCTCTTTTGGAAAATTTAATAACACCACCATAATCTGAATCACTTTTAGTTTTTATTAAAGATGATAAAATTTTAAATTGATTAGATGTAAATCCTAATTTAAATTTTGTAGACCCGACACATAGTTGTCTAACAATATCTTCAACTATTCCATCATTATTATTTTCAATTGTAAGAAAATGAAATTTAGATAAATTTTGATTATATGTAGTATTAATATCATGTACATCAGTATGAGATATAAATTTTTCTTCACTTAAATTTTTATAATTACTAATATTTTTATAATCTTTTTTACCATTTACACCATTTTCAGATGTTTCAGAATCATCATTTATATTATCATCATCTATATTATTATCATCATTATTATTATAAGATTCTTTAAGATCGGGCAAAGCCCTAGAACCTTCGGTTCGTTTATTATCATAAGATTCTTTAAGATCGGGCAAAGCCCTAGAACCTTCGGTTCGTTTATTATCATAAGATTCTTTAAGATCGGGCAAAGCCCTAGAACCTTTGGTTCGTTTATTATGATTATGATTATGGTCATTGTTAATAGTATAAGGTGTTGTCCACATATAAATTTTCTCTTGTTGAGCTAAACCATTTATATAAGATTTTAACAAATTAATATTTAAGTTTGAATATAATCCTATATACGTATCATCATCATATCTTTGGGGCATTTCTAATGTTTCTTGTTTATAAATTGTATCTCTATAATAAACTTGACATAATAATTCTTCGTTATGCTTTTTACTCTCGATATGAATATTATATTGGTTTTGTTAATCAACAAATAATCTAATTTTTTCTTTTGAAAAAGATTTTAATTTTTTAACTAATTCTTTAATATTGATATAATTAATAATTTTAGTTTCTATCCAATCAGTATTACTAATTGGTAGTACTGTTCTAATAAAACCATAAACATTATTATGACCTATTATAACCATATTTTCTTTATTTAATTCTACATAAGCTACATCATTATATTTACTAACAATATCCATAAATTTTATAAATGGATCTCCCGGGAAAATACAATAGTTAGTTTCTATAGAAGGTAAACCTTTAGTCTGTTCTCTAAATATTTCGGCTTGTAATTCAAATAAAATATTTACATCTATACATGGATTATTATTATTATTATTATTATCAAAACATTTATTTTCAAATCCCGTTGATCTCGTCGAATAAGAAGAACAGGATGATGCGGACGAATATAATTTTTTTAAATTTGCTTTATCCATTTTTTTATTTTCATAGAAAAAAATTTATTTTTTTATTTTTATTAGAAAAAATTTTATTTTTTTCTCATATAAAAAAATTACTTCTTTATTGTTTTAAAAATGATGTTACCAAATGTTGGTGGAGGTGCATATATCCCGAATAATCGTGAATTAGAAATAGAGATAGAAAATTATATCATGAAAACTGGAGACGTTTTATCTGGTCCATTGCATCTTTCTATTCTTCCGCAACAAAATACAGAGTTAACAAATAAACAATATGTTGGTACACAAATCAATGACTTAAAGGAAAAATATATAAACGATGTTTTGGTTCCACTGATGAATGAATTAAAGTTGCTTAAACTTAATGACAAATCATTAAACGAAAAATTATTAAAACTTGATAAAAAGGATAGAGAGCTAGAAGCAGATATAGCAAAACTTTTTCAAAAGATTTCAGAACAATCAAAAATTTTAATATTACTTTCTATAAAGTTAAAATCTGCAGTCATTAAAAATAAACATCAGATAAAAATGTTAAAAGAACAATTAGAAGATGAAATAGAAAATTTACCTGAAAGAATTAGAAAAAATTTAAAGCAGTTACAAACTACATTCCAAAAAAGTGTTGATGAATTGAGTTCTAACATTACTCAACAAATGAAAAAGATGAATAGAATAATAAATGAAGTAAACTCACTTAATGAAAAAGTTGATAAAATGAAAACTCTTAAAATCAATTTAGAAAATGAATTAAAGAAAAATTTACAAGAAAACTCTAAAGAAAATAAAGAACAGTTAGATTCTGTTAAAAGACAATTAGATGTTTTTAAAATTAAGTTAAATGCTCTTAAAGCGGGGTTGAAGATGAATCAGGAGAAAATGCAAGTTAATAGAAAAGAAATTAAAGTACACCACACGCTACTTGACGCAATAGATAAAGTGCAACAGACAATTAATAAAGTTATCTCGAAGTTGTTCGACATTCACAAACGTAAATCTTGATCGGACCAAAGGTCCTCGAGGCTTTAGCCGATCGGACCAAAGGTCCCCAGGTTACTAACCAATCGTAAATATTTTTCCTAAAAGTCAAATTTATTCCTAAAAAATGCCTATAATTTATAAACACAATCTTAAACATTTTTTTCCTTCAAATCAAAGAATTGCTCATGAACCACGTATGAATCCTGTTTATCATTATGATAATAGAGAAACAGTTCACACGGAAGGAGCTGGCATCTTTTCTGGTATTGGAAGAATCGTTAACTTAATTAAAAATAATAAAGATTTGATTACATCTGCTGCAAAAGGAGCAGCTGCTATAGGTAGTACAGCTAGTGCAATATCAAATGCTGTTAAGTCTCAAAACGAATTAAAACAACTAGAAGCTATTCGTAAACTTCGGAATGATTCTGAAGAACTAAAAAATTTAAAAAAACTTTCAGAGGAAACAAAAAACAAAATTGCTAACATAGCTGTGGGGGGTGAAACCTTGAGGAGCGGAGCTCCGTCTGATAGTAAACATAAGAAATCAGGCGTAACCATAAAACGTTCCATTGAAGAAATAAGAGGTAATGGTCTAGCCAAATTCTAAAATATATTTTTTAGTAAAATTTTTTAGCAAAATTTTTAGTAAAATTATTTTAGTAAAATTTTTTTTGTGTGTGAGAAAAAAAAAAGTCAAATTATTTTTTATAAAAATGTCTTCGCTTATCGAAAATAAATTTGAATTAGATAAACCACCAGGTGTTAGTTATAATCAAAAAAAGAATGACTATATAAGAATTGCTATGAATCCCGGTTCTTCCAGTAGAGTGAATACTGGAGGTGATCTAATTTTTGAAGTTGATAATCAGCAGAGTTATTTATATTTATCCGATTCGTTTTTACACTGTGAATATTCTTTATATAGTGATGCCAATTTTACAACACCATTACCAGAAACCGATAATATTGCACTAGAGAATAATTTCTTTCCAAGATTATTTACACAAATGCGTTTAGATGTTGCAACTCAAAATATAGAAACAATAAGTGATTCTCCAGGTGTAATTGATACAATGCTTAGATTTGTAACAATTGGTGAAAATAATAAAAAGTATGAAATCGAAGGTTGGTTTCCTGATACTAATGATGGGATAATTATAGATGATTTAACTCACGCTGGAACAGATGCCGCAGGAATTGCGAAAGATGTAGAAAATATTGCAAAACATTTAAATAAAACAAATAATACTGCATATAAAGAAAGACGTGAGTTTAACAAGAAAAGTAAACAGACAGTAAATTGGTCATTGTCTCCATTATTCGGATATTTAGATTATGACAAAATATCATATCAATTAAAATTTAAGTTGATAATTCATCGTACAGCAAATAATGAATTAATCTTTTTTGGCAAGACTGGAAAAAAAGCATATTTAAAAATTGATAGACTTGAATGGTGGATTAAGCATATTACTCCTAGTTTAGAGATTGAAACAGCTATTGCAAAAAGATTAAATACTAACAAACCAATTCCAGTAAATTTTCTAAAGCGTACTGCTAGTTCAGTAACTTTTTCAGAGCAAAGATTTAACTGGCATTTTACTAGAACTGCGAATACTCCAAGATATTTATTACTAACATTTCAAAGAAATAATTCTCCAAGTTTTGATAAGAACAACAATCTTTTTCATATTAATACAATTCGAAGTTTACAAGTTTCATTAAATCAAACCCGATATCCAATTGATCCATTAAGATTCGATGATACCAATAATCAATTTATGGAAGGAAATGATTTTTATCGTAATCTTTGTATAGAATTTGGAATTGAACTACAATTAACTCCTGGAGATTGGAGACATTTCTATACTGTTTTCTGTTTCGATTTAAGTGCACAATCTGAAGATATTATCAAGACTGGTTGTGATGTAACAATTAATATTGAAAAAAAAAGATTCCACAACTTCATTGATGGCTTATGGTTTATTGCTAGTTGTAAAATATTCTATTGAAATTCTTAATGGAAAGATGGCTAGGATAAGTTAATTAAATCCTTAGATTAATTTTTTTAGTAATTAGTAATAAAATTTTTTCGTAACTAGAATAGATTTAAAATTCCTAACTTAAAATTTATTCATGACTAGAATAGATCAAAATTCCTAATTTAAAATTTATTCATAACTAGAATAGATCAAAATTCCTAACTTAAAATTTATTCATGACTAGAATAGATCAAAATTCCTAATTTAAAATTTATTCATAACTAGAATAGATCAAAATTCTTAACTTACAATTTTTTCATAACTAGAATAGATTAAAATTTTTGATAACTTAAAATTTTTTTATTAAAAATGTCGCAAGCGAAAAGTAATAATAATAATAAAACTGTTGAATTAAAATTACGTAATATTGTTGACAAAAATACACCTAAAACTATTACGATTAACAAAAAAAATATTACATAAGTAAACCAATGATAGAGAATATTCAATTACAAGAAGAAAAGAATGGCGGGATTCTCCCATTAATTCCTCTAATAATAGGAGGCATAGCAGCAGCAGGAAGTGTTGCAGGTGGGACAGCTGGTATTGTCCAAGCAGTAAATAAAAATAAATCAGAGAAGGCAGCATTAGAAGAACAAAAACGACATAATAGAGAGTTAGAAAAAGTTACGAGGGGTGAAGGAATAGTAGATAATTTTATTAGTAAGTTAAAATTAGTTGATGAAGGAAAACGAGTTCTTAAAAATATTCTCCACAATGTTGATGATTTAATTGAAATTAAAGAAACAAAAGATGGTTCTGGAATATATCTCAGTCCTAGTATGATAAGGTAATAACCTCAGGACCTTTGGTTCTATAGGTTAGTAACCTGAGGACGTTTGGTCCGATTCGGTAAAATTTTTATTTTATCTTTTAATTTTTTTTTATCTTTTAAAATGAATTCTAAAAATTCCGAAAATTTAATTAAATTAAAAATTGCTAATTTAGATTTATTAAATTATCTATTAAACAAAAATAAAAACTCAAATTGTAAAATTTATGAAGGTAACGACATGCAAAAAACATTAGAAAACTTTCCTGGATTTATTTGGAGTAAATATTCAAAAGAAAAACATCTTCCTAGTCATTCATATACTGGGCCAGGAACTCGATTAGATATAAGACTAGATGAGAATAATAATCCGAAACCAGGTGAAGAACCAATAAATAGAGTAGATGCCGCAGCTTACAGGCATGATTTAGCTTATCGAAATCATGATCTAAGTTCTCGACATGCAGCTGATAAGAAGATGATACAAGAATTAGATAGTATTCAGAATCCTACATTTAGAGAAAGAATTGAAAGAATGTTTGTTAAGAAAGCTTTACAAGCTAAAATATTATTCGGTCAGGGTTTAAATGAAACGACAGCGAAGCTGTCTGAGAGCAACGCTCGAACCTACGCGTCCGAAATCCACAAGGAATACAGAAGGCCTAAATATTTATTGAAAGTAAAAGTATTTAATAAAGATGAGATATTTGGAGTGCTGATCTTATTCATATGCCGAATGATTCTCATTATAAATACGCATTGACCGTTATAGATTTATATACACGATACGCTTGGGTAAAGCCTTTAAAAAATAAAAGTGGTCTATCAGTTAAATATGCGTTTGAAGAAATCTTTAAAGAAAGTGATTGAAAGCCAAAAAAATTGTTTGTTGATAAAGGGTCGGAATTTTATAGCCGAAACGTTCAGCCACTATTTGAAACTGTTTATTCAACTGAAAATGCAGGGAAGGCCGTAGTGATAGAAAGATTCAATCGGACGTTAAAAAATAAATTATTCAAGAAATTTACTGAGCAAAGAAATCAGAAATGGTTGAAGATATTACCAGGAATGGTAGAAGAGTACAATAATAAAGTTCATTATGGTATTGAAGAAACCCCAAAGAATGCTTCTGACGACCCTGATTTAATCCGAAAGAAAATATTCGAGAATAATTATTCGAATGAGAGTAATCCGAATTTGCAGAAACTTAAGCTGAAATTTAAAATTGGTGATAGAGTTAGAATATTTAAGTACAAGAATAAATTTGAAAAAGGCTTCATCGGATACTGGACGAAAGAGATATTTGAAGTTTGTAAAATAAATCAAACTTATCCGATTACTTACGAAATCAAAGATTTAGATGATGAAGATATCAGAGGCCGATTTTATCAAAATGAATTACAACGAAGTGATTTTTAATTATCATTATCATTATTCTTGGAACTAACGTTTCGGGAATGAAATTCCCTTGGTAGGCGTAGCCATAGAACCTACGGTTCGTTCAATTCTAACATAATATCAAGAAATGGTACTCCTTTTTGTAATTTAAATAAAACATAAAGACATAATTGACCACAGTAAGTAGTTCCCGGTTTTTGAATTTGAAATGTATTATAAATTCCATTGCCAAGTAATTTTTTGACTTCGTTTGTTGGAGGTAATCCATAAGAGTCGAACCAATAGTTCTCAGCCTCTGGGCGGTCGAAATAGTAATTATCTCGATTTTTATTAAAGATACCTGCAGACCAATGTACTCCTTTTTGGTCTGACGTATGAAGATTTGTTATGAAATTTAAAGTTATTGTTGGCTTATTTTTTAGGAATTGTAATTCGACTCTCATTAGAACATGAAAATTCTTTATTCCGAATTGATTTCCGATTTTCTTTAAATCGAAATTTGTAGTTGTTTGCGTTCCATATAATTTCAAAAACTCATTTATGTTGCTCATTTTATAATAAAAAATTTCTTAGGGGACCCCTAGAAGTCGGAAGGGAGGGGGGTATTGATTTAAAACTATTCTCTAATGATGACTTTCCTTACTACTTAGTCAGAAGGGGGGTATTGATTTAAAACTGTTCCATAATGATGACTTTCCTTACTACTTAGTCAGAAGGGAGGGGGTATTGATTTAAAACTGTTCCATAATGATGACTTTCCTTACTACTTAGTCAGAAGGGGGTATTGATTTAAAACTGTTCCATAATGATGACTTTCCTTACTACTTAGTCAGAAGGGGGGTATTGATTTAAAACTGTTCCATAATGATGACTTTCCTTACTACTTAGTCAGAAGGGGGTATTGATTTAAAACTGTTCCATAATGATGACTTTCCTTACTACTTATTCGATTTTGAAGTGATTTAATTTAATCTAAATTAGAACGTTACATTGTTACATTTTATTAGTAGAGTTAGTGTTTCGTACATCTTTTATCAATAGTAATTCATTTCTCATCAATATGTGGAAATTCTTTATTCCCAATTGATTAGCAATCTCATTTAAATCGAAATTTGACGTGGTTTGTTTGCCGTATATTTTTTGGAAGTCTCAAATGTTACTCATTTTAAATGAAATATAATCTATTTCAGAAATTTCTCAAAAGAATTGGCGTGTAGCAGCTGCTAAATTGTGTCAGCTGATACGAGTGAAGGAAATCACAGACAATAGCGCATGATTCGGGTTGTGAAATCTCATTCACACTATGAGAACAAAAGAACAAATACAATCTAAACACAATAGACATATGAGAGAGAAGAGAAATGAATGAGCATTTCTCTTCATTTTGGTTTCCATAACAATCATTCATGCCACATTATTTTGAATGGAAAAATACACCGACTCTCGAACCATGTCGGCACTTTTATCGGCAGCCATGTCGACACATTTTCTGGCTCCCAGAACAATTTTGGTGTAAATTTCCATTAGCGTTCAAGGTCATTCTATTAAAAGCATACGGGAATTATTCTCATTGAAGACAAGCAATTGTTTTAAAGAATGCATGTCATTGTGAATACAATATTCCTGTAACAGACAGGATCGAGAGAGAGAGAGAGAGAGAGAGAGAGAGAGAGAGAGAGAGAAAGAAAGAAAGAAGTCACGCTGCTCCGTAAAAGTTTAATTGAGATAACGAAGGATATATTCTTGCGGTTTCTTCCACTTTTGTTTCATCCACTTTTGTTTCTTCCATTTTTAAAGAAATATTTTTAGTCACATGATATATTTTAAAAACCTGAAAGATGGATAAAATTCATGAATTTGAAATTCTCAACTTTTATGATTTTACAGTGTCCTGGAACGGTCATGATTTTCAAGGTAAAAATTGTAATTCTCAAATTTGAGATTCTTAACTTTTATGATTTTTTCGGTGTCCTGGAACGGTCATGATTTTAAGGGTGAAAATTGTAATTCTCAAATTTGAGATTTTGAAAATTTTGAAAATTGGGTATTTTTAAAAACGGTTTTTTTTCTTCATAACCTGAAAAATGACCAAAATTCATGAATTTAGACCATTTAAAAAGTACCATTTTTTGAAAAATCGGTATCTTTAAAAACGTCTAAATTCAAGAATTTAGGTCTTAAAAACCTGAAAAAGGGACAAAATTCATGAATTTATGACGTTTTTAAAGATACTATTTTTTTGAATTTTATGGTGTCCTGGAACGGTCTTTTGCCCATTACTGTCCTACCCCACATAGGTTCTAAAAATTGAAAGGATAATGGATCTGTTACTTTCGTGGTCCATTTTTACCCTTCAAACATTTGTCTACATTTGGTTTTGGATAATGGGTCAACTACATGTATAGGTTATAAATAAATGCGGATACATAAACACTATTTTATGTTAACCCATTCATTCACAGATTTAGCATATTGCTATTCTTTCTACGGATATACATAGATATCTGCGACAGCTACTGGCATTACGCCTAGATAGCTTGTCCGATGGTAATCAAATGCTGCTTTTAGTTGACAGTTGAAGTGAGAATAACAATATGCTAATGACATCTCTGAATTGTTCCCGGGCATGGCTGCATAATTAAATGTTGGATTGCACTGATGTTGAGAAATAAGGGCCTAGGCTTGCAGATGATTCCTGATATTGGATGAAACAGCTGCTCTAAGCCGTTATTCGTATTGTTTTACATGTATATTGATCTCTATCAGATCATGTATCGCAGTGTTTCACTAGTTCTATATCAAATAGTCTGAAATAAGACTATGAAGACTAGAGTTCTTGGTAGCCTATTAATAAAGTCGGCGAAAATCAGCGAGAAGTCAGCGAATTTTTTCCTACCATTCCTGTGGCAACCCTGAACGAATAACGCGAAATTATTGAAGGGTGTTTCATGTTTTCGAGAATCAGGAAAATATACTGTGTACTCAACATTCCAACATACCATACATGTAGCTCAACATTATGCTCATTAACATAAACATTTCTTATTTGTCAATAAGTCTTTTGTTTTGATAAAATCAATGCCTTAAAGTAAAGATGAATTCCTTTTTTGTATTCATAACACAACCGCGCGCGCGCCTCTGTAAACTAATCCGATTTGAATGAGAAACGCATTTACGATTTTACATGGCTTATTGCGAAAAGATCGTCCTTTCTGGGATTTTAGGTGATATGTATACCTCTTTACAGATGGAACCCCTACCGAAAAGAAAGCGCACATCTCAAATTGAAAAAGACGTTCGCAGTGATTCAAAATTTCCACATGAGATTGTGGTATACGACTACTAATACCTATTCTGAGACACTTTTCGTTAATAACACACAATTATACAAATATACCAATGAAGAGAAATCAAATATAAGACAGGGAACCGTGTTATCACTCAAAGATGGAAATAAGGAGGTCTCAGCAGTGGTCTTAGCAAGAGGCACATTCGAGAAGATGGAAAGTCTGACTCCCTATTTGGAAGAACTAGCTCAAGAACGTTGCGCAACTGCGGAGGTCATAAATAGAGTTGCTGCTAAAATGGAAAAAAAAACTTCTGACATCGATGACATCCACTCAGACAGTGGTGGTACTGTTTCACCATGTGATGAAACTCTAGAATCCAGGTCAGTTCAAAAGGAGAAATCGAAACTACACGCCCTTAAAAGGATGAAATCTCATGTAAGTCTCCCGACCGACAAGAGGAAGTCTTTTAATATTCAATCGGACAAAGAAGAGAACTCTTCGGTATCGACATCACACCTTATTCTTGCGGAAATGCGTGTGCAAACAACTACCTTGAAGTCCTTAGTTGACGAGTTCCGAAATCTCAATCGATCTCTCAGATACTTGCGAGAATGCGACGTAGATATACCGAAAACAGATAGACCTTCAATGGCCTTGACGGACCATTTTGTTTGTCATCTATATCTGTCTCTAACCCAAATGTATTTGCTCGTAACTTTCTTCGTAAACGATATCCTATCAAGGAATTAGCCACACGTATACTGTGTGCAAAGGGCAAAACGACAAGAAAGCCATTCGATATGGAGGATATATAATTGGAGTTTATCGTGTTTTGTCTTAAACTCTTCAAAATTGTATTTCAATTTTGTAACCTTTATCACATCAGATGTTTTCACAAATTTTATAGCGTATATGTACGCGTAGTAGCCTACATCATGTATGTATATTAATGAGTGCTTTTTTACATAGTTTATAATCTCCCTGTTTTAAGTTGATTGATTTCATATGGCGATGTTTTTCTCTATATAACTGTTTTATTAAACAGCTGTTTGTTATTCTACAAGTGCAACGATTTTGAGTAATGCTATTCATCGATCCTAACGATGCTATAAATTGAAAATCGCTTCAACAATTCGTTGTTTTTCGATTATTTTCCATGTATGAGCGACTACTGTGACTTGTCATATAAGGGAGAGGTGTCAGCGTGTGTTCCATTAACTTGGTTACCGTCGAACCCATTAAATGTGCGAATTTGGTATTACTTACGCAATAATGCCACTAATCTTGAAATTGCGTGTATTCGCCGATAATTCAGCTATTAAATGTTATACTTTCAGGATGGCCTATTCGAAAGAATTCATTCAACATATCCAGGACTCGGTTGAGCTGATTGATGATGCACACTCCATGTAAGTTGCAGTGTGTATTGAGTGTATAACACTTAAAATATTTATGTATTGCGTCTATTTTTCATATTATCATTATTCTCATATTGATGGGGCATTGTAAGGGTTTATGTCCTTAGTATCAGTATTGTACGGTATCTGTTCTTCGCTGATAGACGGAAGGTTTGAAGACTGAAAGTTATATCAGATTCAAGATGCAAATGCTCTGAGATTCTGGAATCCCAGGAAGTTAATTTTTTTACATTCAATAGCGTATTAATATAACGATGAATATTTTTTAACGATATCAATAATATTTATTAAGGGTATTGTCTGTCTTTAAATGTCAGATTATCAACCATTGGTAAATTTTTTGTTGAACAACATATTTTGTCATGTGAGTCACGTGACTCATTTTATTTGTGTTGGAACTGGTAAGAATATTTTTACCCTTTTTATTTCAGATTCAGTGATTCCGATGGAACATCAACATCTTTGAGGTCTAACAATAATGTAAACGAAAGTGATGAAGGAAATGACATCTGTATTGACGGAAATATGGAAAGTTATGTTGACCTTGGACAAGACAATGATAACGATATCGAAGGAGAGTTCTACTGTGATGATTTGGAATGGAATGATGAGGAACATGAATTTTGGGACATGGAACACTCTGATTCTGAAAGTGAGGCTGCCCCTAAGGGTGACAAGGTGCTAGTTGTTTATATTGCTCTCATGTTAATGGTGATCGTCAAAAACATATCTGTAGCTGCCTTCAATTCTGTATTTTCTATTCTGGAGGTGAGCAAACAAACGGATTCATTTAATAAGTAGCGCGTGCTTCTACGAGTATGTATATACTCGTATGTATGTACTATAATGAAAAATGTTCAAATTTGTTACATCAGTATTATTCTCTATCATTCTATAAATTCTCGATGTTCAATCTGTAAATGCCTTTGAAGTAAGAAGCAACTATCTGATCGGTCAGGAACTGTAGTAGGAGGGGAAACAACATGACTAAAAGTGAAGACATCAGCTTTGCTGCGGAATGATAATGCTATGATAGTCTTATTCTTTCAGAGTATTAGTTTTAGGTTTTCGAAAGTAAAACACAATTTACATATATTGTTAACTTAACCAAAAAATGTTGCTGTCGGAAAGCTATCTACTTTAATTTGACTGAAGTTATCGGAATCAAAGAAGTCCTTATCGAGACAGGAGGGGTGGTGACTGCACAAGACTGTTCACATTTAACGAGTAACAAAAACTACGAATCTGATGAATACCCTCAGCATCAAAAATTTTATCCACCACGACCGTGACATAGTAATGATCCTGGATTAACTTCAAATGCTGATGCGTTCAGATCAAATCTGTTTTCTATATCTTGTGACTTAAACTTATAAGAAAGATTAATCTGATCGTACTAAACGATATTGGTGTTGATCTTAATAAATAGGATATTCAGTTGTCGATTTTATAACGTTATGTCGATGAATCTTTTCAATGTGCACCTATACACATGTACAATGTAAGTGCGTACATGTATACTAACATGCAGTGAGTGACAAGTTCAAGAAAATACGAACGGGGTTCAGTTCACGTTCATCTCCAAATTTTTGAACGCCGTTCAGTTCAAGTTCAAAATTTCTTAAATAAACGCCGTTCAGTTCACGTTCATGATTTAGTTCATCCCGTTCACTTGCCGTTCATTTCATATTTGGTCTAAAATGACAGACAAAATTTCTGAAATCAATAGATAATGTTGCGAACATGCAAGTGATCATTATGTCGTATCAAGCAGAAAATTGAAGTCACCAATATTGTATAGGAAACCTGAAAAGTAGGCCAATTCAGCTTCTCTTGAATGTGGTACATATACGAGTATCTTGATGTAGGCATGATGCTTGAAAATGCTTGGTTGTTTGTAGGTTTATAGGCTAATACCGGTGTGCATGTATAACCATGACTGTCACGCTGCTTAGAGATTACAAGGGCAGTGAGCCTATATACTTATCTGTTATGATGTATAAAATTGTTATGATGTAGCTTTATTTCCTACTCTTGTATGCTTTTCAGGTTATGGACATGGTTCATGAACGGCTCACGTGGAGATCTATGAAACGGGTGGTGCAGCGTGCACTTCATGAAGATGGACCCGGCTTTGAGTTGCTGGTTGAACCTGATTGGGAAATGGCTGTATTCGATCTGCACTCCCAATTAAAGTGTGTGCTGGATGTTCATTTCGACAGCCTTCTGACCTACCGCGAAATACTGAAATTGGAAAATGGTGACGTGTTGTGCTCATCCGATGACTTAGATCTACGAGATCCGATTGTTTTGCATTTGCACTTATCGACCGACGGAGGGCAACCTTTCCGGTTCAAAAAGATGTCCTTGTGGCCTATCCATGCTACCATTCTAGATCTTCCTCTGTACATCAGATCGAAAAAAGAAAATATCTTACTGTTTGGATTGTGGTTGAGTAGCACTAAACCTGATTGGAATCGTTTCGTGACTGAAAATTTGAAACATTCATTACTTTCACAAGTAACAACTTTTAATGTGCAAAATTCAATGGTGGATTTTAAGGTCATCATTCACACGGCAGTTTTCGATCTGCTAGCCCTCGCAAGTGTATTAAGTCATCATCAGTACAACGGACGTTTCGGATGCATATTTTGTTGTGCACCAGGTACGGTTACCAAGATAGGAAGGGGTTATAGCAGGAAGTATGGTGGAGTTATTGATTTAAGATCAGATTCATCATATTCTGAATGCAGTCAAATTGCTCAACTAACGGGAGAGCCAGTGTTTGGTGTTAAAGGACTTTCATGTTTACAGCCATTTCTAAAGATACCTTCCCACATCTTATTAGATCCGTTACATTTACTCTTCGAGAATTGTTCGAAACTTCTTTTTGCTAAGTTGGTTGATTCGTCATCCTTTCGATGTGCTTTTTTTCTGGGAAGGCATGTATCATACTATGATAAATTAGCTGATCGAATTCTCATACCTCAATTCCTGCAGCGACCAAGATCTTTAAATGAACTTAGTTTTTGGAAAGCACGTGACTTTCTATGTTACCTGTTTTATTATAGTATTCCTACAATATATGTCTCTATTTCATAAATCATGTAAGGAGTATGCATTTCATTTTCTAGCTTTTGTGATAGCTTCTAGATATTGTTACTCACCAGAGGCGAGGTCTCGATGTGATATTTTCAATTATTTTCACTCCAGGTTAAAGACATTGTACGATGTGAACATATGTACTGTGAATATGCATTTGCTTCTTCACTTAGCCGACCAGTGTGAAAAATTTGGTTCTTTACCTTTTGGATCCATGTTCTCATTTGAACACCAATTTTGGAATTTCAAACGTTTCATTCATGGTAACACAGCAATTTTGAAACAAATTTGTGAGAAAGTGATGCTGATTAAGCGTGGCAGCACATTTTTGAGACGGGCCAATTATGATAAAAAGCATGATTTATTGCGCATTACTTCTCTTCAAGATAACATTCGAAATGAACCAGTCTTCGTGGACCGAGGTCATGTTATTTACAGAAACAAGCATTTCTACTCAGAAGCGTACCGAAGGAAATCTAAAGGTCTTAGTACTGTTTACGAAGTACAGTCAGCTGAAGGACATAAGTTCGCAAAAGTTTTAAAGTTTGAGAGGCGTTCTGATGGAGAAATTACTGCTGATGTTGAATATTTGACACGACGATATGTCCCAATGTTCAGTTTTAATAATCTGGAGTTGCCCTTTGTATCGGAACATGTTGTCGAAATGGTAAACCAGCAGACTTTGTATTTCTTGGCATTTTACTCCAATATGTGTGACAGTATTTCTTTTGCTTGCATATTGGATCCTTGTGTAGTTGTTAAGGATTTCGATTCGAGCATTGATAGCTCAATTTTATTGATAATGCCTTGCTCTTCTGTTTTTGAGTATAATTAGTTTCCTCCTAACTTACGGACATGAAAGTTGGAAACTGATTTTAAGATTTTGGATGGGTGTTGTTACGTTTTATCATCATAGAAATCTGACACTATAATATTAATGTACTACACCATTTCCACTTTAATTACAGAACTCTGCAGTTATATTCAAGAATCAAGCAGATTTATTTCAGCATTTCAAGTTTATATTTCAGATTGAAGCATTTATATTTTTGACAACAGCATTTTAATTTCAGAGAATTTTTGTGCGTGTGTTTAAATCATTTGTATTTGAGAATGCAACACTTATATTTCAGACTTTGTCATTTCTAATTCAGAAATAGACTTTATATTTCAGAAATGATCATTTATAGTTCATTTTTAGTCATTTATATTTCAGAATTCCAGAAAAGACGATATATATTTAAGAAAGTGTCATTTATATTTCAGATTTGCAGTTTATATTTCAGAAATGATCATTTATAATTCACTTTTAGTCATTTATACTTCAGAATTCCAGAAAAGACGATATATATTTAAGAAAGTGTCATTTATATTTCAGATTTGCAGTTTATATTTCAGAAATGATCATTTATAATTCACTTTTAGTCATTTATACTTCAGAATTCCAGAAAAGACGATATATATTTAAGAAAGTGTCATTTATATTTCAGATTTGCAGTTTATATTTCAGAACCGGTCATTTCAATTTGAGATATCTGCACCTATAATTCAGACGCTAGAAGTAATTCAGAATACGTCATTTATATTTCAGAAATCCCCATTTCACTTTCAGAATTGGTCACTTGCAATCCAGATGTCAAGTTTTAATTTCAGAAACGGTAAAATATATTTCAGAATGCATCAATTAAATTTGAGAATGTCGAATTCTTCAGAATTTGTTTCTTTAAATCAGAAGTGGCATTTTCAATAAAATAGAAGCTTCTATCACCTTGTGAGATATTCAATATTCTTTAATTTGATTTTGTAAGATAAAAGATGCGTTTTTTCATCCAGAGATTTTTAATTTAACGCATTGACGCTGTTCGTAATAGGAGCAATGCATTCGCGGTGGAATAAATGCATGCATGGCAGGATTCGTAATAATGTTGCTTTTGACAATGGTCTCAAACAAATTGCACAATTATCGGACACTTGCATTGTCACCAACAGTAATTTTATCAATCATCTGTGTTGGCCAATTTATACCTTAGCCTCCTGCACACTATTCGGATCTTTGCAAGCATTTTCTGACAACTGAGAAGTGCTTAAATTAAATTGATGCATTCTGAAATATATTTTACCGTTTCTGAAATTAAAACTTGACATCTGGATTGCAAGTGACCAATTCTGAAAGTGAAATGGGGATTTCTGAAATATAAATGACGTATTCTGAATTACTTCTAGCGTCTGAATTATAGGTGCAGATATCTCAAATTGAAATGACCGGTTCTGAAATATAAACTGCAAATCTGAAATATAAATGACACTTTCTTAAATATATATCGTCTTTTCTGGAATTCTGAAGTATAAATGACTAAAAGTGAATTATAAATGATCATTTCTGAAATATAAACTGCAAATCTGAAATATAAATGACACTTTCTTAAATATATATCGTCTTTTCTGGAATTCTGAAGTATAAATGACTAAAAGTGAATTATAAATGATCATTTCTGAAATATAAACTGCAAATCTGAAATATAAATGACACTTTCTTAAATATATATCGTCTTTTCTGGAATTCTGAAGTATAAATGACTAAAAGTGAATTATAAATGATCATTTCTGAAATATAAACTGCAAATCTGAAATATAAATGACACTTTCTTAAATATATATCGTCTTTTCTGGAATTCTGAAGTATAAATGACTAAAAGTGAATTATAAATGATCATTTCTGAAATATAAACTGCAAATCTGAAATATAAATGACACTTTCTTAAATATATATCGTCTTTTCTGGAATTCTGAAATATAAATGACTAAAAATGAACTATAAATGATCATTTCTGAAATATAAAGTCTATTTCTGAATTAGAAATGACAAAGTCTGAAATATAAGTGTTGCATTCTCAAATACAAATGATTTAAACACACGCACAAAAATTCTCTGAAATTAAAATGCTGTTGTCAAAAATATAAATGCTTCAATCTGAAATATAAACTTGAAATGCTGAAATAAATCTGCTGGATTCTTGAATATAACTGCAGAGTTCTGTAATTAAAGTGGAAATGGTGTAGAACGGACATCTGCATCAAAATAAATAAATAATGCCGTGGTCACGCATCTCTGTTGATATTCTGTAGATATTCTGTATTAAACGGTTGCTTCTATTTGATGAATAGCGGAGTGTCACAATTCAGTGTTCGGTCCCACGACCACGAATAAATCAGTCGTCATTAGAAGAAAACATGGAAAACTGTGATCCTATTGACTTTGAAGTACTTATTAGGCTACCTAACCGAGCCTAACCAAGTAAAATCAGCTGTATGCCATTCTAGTCTCATTATCTAAAACTAACGTTAAGATCCGATTTCTATGGTAATCAATATCATACATGGGATTTTTGTCCACTTATCATGTTCCAGTATAATGTTTCTGTGTCCTTGATCCTCAGCCATTTTATGTGAAATTTTGTGCAGTTTTATGAATTCTAAAATCTTTTTCAACAAAAAATCTTGTGAATTAATTATAAATAGAAATCCGATGAAGATTGTTTTGTTTTGGCATTGCAATAAATATAACATTTCTTTATCGAAATTGCAATAAACATATCCAAAAATATAAAACAATTGCAAGTAATAGAAAGTGATATGAAATAATTGAAATTAATATAAAAAAATAAATTGTAAGAAATTGCAATTCATCGGTATATTCCTCGTAATTTATTGCAATTTTGTCAACCAGTGTGGCGAGCCGCTTTCTGTCTAGAGAGAGGACATGCATCGAACTCAACAATGTTTTCGACGGTAGCTTGTGCTCCTTTGATGGCGCAACAGTCACTAAGTCAGGTCTGACAATAGCATCGTAGGTGAAGGCGTTAACAATGCAATCATCACGTCGAATGAAAGACTAATTATGTGAGAATTATCAGTGAGATACAGTGGCAAGCCTACTTATCTTTCCTCGGCTGCTAGATTCTACAATTTTGATCAAACCCCCAAACATGATCGAGATGAATTGTAGAAGACCTAAATTTTCACATGCCACTAGAATAGGTAGAATCGGATAGTCCTAACTGGAATCTGCAGCCATCCGCGTCCACTGTCATTCTAGTGACTCTTCTAGGCAAAACACATCGCTTGAGGATTTCCAGGAAATCCGCCGTTATAAACGAATTTTTTCTGTCAGGGACAGCGAAAATGCGCCGATATAGGCGAATCGCCGATATAGCCGAAGCCGATATAATCGAACTCGATTATATGGAAAAGATTTGAAATTCTGCCGGGACAAAAAGAAACCGCCGATATAGCCGAAGCCGATACCCTGTGGGAACGAATCTTGCGAAAAACTGGCGAATGTCAGCTGCAGAATATCATGCTAAAGTTCAGTCATATTTGCGGGATATTCGCTGGCGAAGTTCGCCGGCGACAATTCGCGCTCTATATGTCACCTTTTACTTTTGACTTTCTCTCTTATTTTCTTTAGTAGGCCCTAATCCGCCTCTACAGCCGAGGCTCTATTTTCACCCTCACCTCCTCACCATCCCCCACATATGTGTAATCTATCTAAGAAATAAGTGAAGACTGTCATTCTTTGATAATGATAAGAATATAGAGAATCCGCATATATCAATTTTCATAACATCTCTTGACATTCAATAATTTACAACAATGACAAATATTTGAATAATATCATAGTATTTACTGCGACATTTATGGAAGATAAATGCTTTTTTTAGTTTAAGCCTTCGTGAATTAAAAAAAGATCCCTTTTTTATCAGATCAGACTGAGAATACAATACATTTTCATGTGAAGGTAATATACGAACATTACTACTTACCACTAATTAGTTGCTACAATATCCACGATTTCGCCGGTTGGCGAAAAATCAGCTCGCATTAGTAAACAAATATCTACCAACTAATTATAGCAACTTTTTCGCCACCTGTCGTTTTTTAATTTTACATATGTTTTTGGATAAATGATGACCATTTTCACATGCGGAGATAGTTTTTACACGAAAATGAACCTTTAAAAAAATTATCCACAAAATCGCTACCTCGCCAGATAATCTGTTGATATTAGCAAGATGCGTTCCCACAGGGTATATGCGAATTCTACTGTATATATGAATTATCAAAAAATTTGATGTGATTGGCTTTAGCAAATAAAAATAAACAACATATATTGCGCATGTTAATGCACATGACAACATCTTTGACATTGACAGACATCCCATGATTGATTCCACTTATCTTTGCCTAAAATGCCCTCAGTTAATTATTTGCAATACATGGATCCATGTTGTATAGTTTCATCCTGGTGAATAACTCGAAGAGCGTTGTTGACATGGTTGAGCCTTATCAATAGCCAATTGCTCAGTGTTACAATATTCGGCTTCCCACTGAATTTGTTAATAGTCATGAATTCTACAGAGGGAGTCAAAGGAGGGAGTTACGTGTTTACCAATACTCATCAGTCTTCATGTGAACATATTTTCTTCCAAATTGATAGTACTGCACTATAAAATTGCTGAATCACCGCTCTCATATTTAACAATTTCTTTCAGAGAAACTACTGAAAGAATATTCTTGAAACTTATCACATAGTACCTACCAGTGAATTGTGCTTTACATCATGTGCCATTTCCAAGGCTTTTTGTCACATTGCACACTTAACAGCCGACAAAACAGCAATTTCGCCCCATTGCCGTAATGCTTTTTTTGCCACGATAAGGACCGCATACTAAAATGGGTTCAAATTTAGGTACCTATTTCTCATCTAGCCCTTTTAAACAATGAAATATCTTTGGGTTAATCTCCTCTTGTTTAAGATGCTTATTAAAAAATATTCATTCATGTTGATAACCAACTTGTTTCATGCTACTTTTTGAGTCGACGCATTGGTCGACACTCTACCTACTATATACTTACTCTATGCAAACAGCAGAATTCGCACAATCTAGTTCGTCTTCATTTGATTGGATTGGAACTAAAACCCATAGATGCTAAATCCTAGTGAATTTCCTTCAATTTCATCTTATTTCAACGAGTTCATCTGACACGAATGACAACCAGTCGACTTAAACTGTGCGGTAGACCTTGAAAATTTAAATTTGACGACAGTGACCATGAGTCAAGAGTTCATGAAAAGTGGTATAATTTCTTGAAAATCTTTTGCTTTTGACATTTTTATTGCGATTTGACGAAAAGAAAAGGACTCTAGAAATGTCAGATGAGTGCATTAATGAGGCAAAATCACACATACCTGATTATTTCCATAGACATCATTAGTGCTTAGTGTTCGATGTCTATGATTATTTCTTTCAATGTAGAGTGAAAGTGATGCGTAAATAATATTAAACCTGCTGTCAATCCGGGGAGACCATAAAGAATCACTGTTAATTTAACACATCTCCAACAGTGTCATTCACCATTTGAAATTTGTTTTTGACTAACAATTTACTCTAACAGTGTTTGTGTGCGGTCACTCCTGATATCCATGGATGGCAATGTTTTTGTTATTTGTGTGCATCAAAACTTAGTTGTACATTATTTTCTGGAAATTTAAAAATTTTGTTATTTCTATAAACTTGGTTGGTCAGACGAACAAGCTTCAGAAGTACTGTAAGACGTATCGTACTTCTAGCCAACAGCTTGATCGACACACAAACGGCTAACCACTTACCAATTAAGGTATATCAAAATATTAATTCAACTTTTATGTAGGCAGTGATCCGTTCATGTCCAAATTCTCCCCGTGTTTAGGCAGAGACAATGGTAATGACATCAATGTCTTTCAAAAAGTCGATTGTATTGCAGCGGCATTGGAGTTATCATAATATCACCTTTGTTATTTATTTATTTCGGTTGTCGATGTATATAATATTTCCATGTGTATTGAAATATTAATTTCGCTCATCTACGCAGGCAACAACGTCGAATTTCACATTGTTACAGAAAATTTTTGAGGAGTATGATATAACTTGTTCGAAGCGATCACATTACTAGATGCAAAGCTCTCTAGTATTAAATAGTAATACTGATTCACTTTTTGTCCAAATGTACTTAGGCATAATTCTAAATAATTTTAGACCAACACTACTTGCGATATTATTTGTTTGGAGTTTGCAGTGAGCGAATTGGTGATCGAGTAGCATATCCAGGTTTACGCAATTTTTCTAAATTTATCAGAGATCTGATTCAGATTGTTACTTAATGATAGGACACTTCAGTTTTCCAACGGCTCTTAATGGGTCAGTTATTCCGCCGTCGAATGACTTGCAAATGCCCAACGACCTGCAGTGAAGTTACTCTCAATGTTGCGTCAGAATAAGCCTAGCAATTCTGTTACAAATGGCCAACGACCTGCAGTGAAGTTACTCTCAATGTTGCGTCAGAATAGGCCTAGCAATTCTGTTACTCGATGGTCATTGATACGCCTCAATGCGTGTAAATAATCTGGCCGCAGAACCGAAGCAAATAAAAAACCACTCAGACATTGCTGCAAATAGCCAAAACTATGTATACTAGCCTATGTAGACCACGCACCGGTACACTGTGGTTTAGTTGTAGAAAGTCCTCAGTAATTATGCTTTTTCTTTTCTTTGGAAAGAGCCAAATTCTAGTGATGGATTGATTTTTATTTTCTAATGTTCGATTAATTTCAGCCATTATCTATAGTTATCTTCAGGAAATGATTTTATGACATGAAAAAGATTTAAAAATTCACATCTGCATACAGGCGGTACAAAAATTACAAATAATATAAAAAAACTATGTACAAAATTTTTGGGGACGGTATGGAAGAGTGGGAGCTATGCGGCAGGTAGAAAAGGGTTACATGGTACCATTAACATTTTGTTAAATGACCTGACATAGAAGAAGGAAAATGTGATGTGAATTAAGAAATCTGATTACCATAGAAGGTATGTGAAAATATGTAAAAAAACATCTGAGTCAACGACAGAGGAAATCTCTATAACTGTCTAACTCGTGCTTGGCATTAATAGACGGTTTCATTTTATTTATATAAAATGCCTCACGTAATCGGAGATTGGTGGGATCTTTATCAGAGGATAGAATCGTTGTTGTTATTGTCTGAGGAGTCATTACAATTTTTCATGTGTTTATATACCGATGAGTTGTTATTTGTCAGATGTTCTCGACAGCGTATATGCAAGCATCTTACTGTGCTGCCGATGTAGGTGTTTTTGCCGCATAGCTCCCACTCTTCCATACCGTCCCCAAAAATTTTGTGCATAGTTCTATATTATTTGTAATTTTTGTACCGCTTGTATGCAGATGTGAATTTTTAAATCTTTTTCATGTCATAAAATCATTTCCTGAAGATAGCTATAGATAATAGCTGAAATCAATCGAACATTAGAAAATAAAAATCAATCCATCACTAGAATTTGGCTCTTTCCAAAGAAAAGAAAATTATGACTAATAGCCAATGAATCTTTCCAAGTCATTATGCTGCAGAACACAGTGTTCTGTTTTTCTATTGCAAAATTCCGGTTGTGCTTTAATAATTTTAGTTCTATTCTGACATACTGGAAGTAGAAATTGACAAGTTTTTCTTTTCACCACCGTCACAGTGCAATGACTAATATAAAGTATGCAACTAATGATCTTCGAAATGAGGCTACCGTACACATAGATGTCAAGTGTCTGAACATATAGCGTGATAAATGTCAACATCCAATGACGTGCTTACCTAAACAGCAATCAAAGATATTTCTTCATCATAATCGTATTAAAATGTCGCACAATATACCATCGTTTATCGAACTTGAGTCCTGACAATGAGTTAATAGACTTACTTGATGCAGAATTTCCTGAATTGCTACGTCTGGCTATACGATTCAGCCTTAATTTTCCGATGCGGCAATTGGACTAGGCAATGTGATATTTTAATTGTAAATCAATGTTCTTCATCAGCAAGCAGCTTTATGCAGCGAAAGTGAAAGTAGGCTGAAGTCGATGAGACTAGCTTGGTGTCTTATTTTTTTCGATGAAAACGAAGGCTTCAAGTTATTCTCATCAGTTCGACAGTAGGTTTGGTCACATTAGTGTATGAATCCACCTGTACAGTAACAAGAGTGTTGATATTAACAATATTTATGATATTGACAAAAGTGGAAAATCAACGAAATTAGATAGTTGTGCGTTTATTTTTGAATGTCATGATAGGTCTACTAAAACTTCTCATTCGGCAACAGATCCACATGTTATTCTCCCAAATTATATGGCAGTGACAATATCTTCATCTGGTATGACATGGCATTCAGATTTTTCACAAGCTTAAGCGAATTGGTGCCAGCAGTTCTATTATACAGGGGATTTAGAAGTTTCCATACACAACAAAAATCTTCTCTAATAGAGAGCATCAAGCGAATATGCATTGAGAAACGTATCAAGCAACATTCAGATGACAGATTGGATTTAGACGTCGAACTTGCACACCGATTACATATGTACGTAAATTCACGAGTGCCCTCCAATCATCGACGAACACGATCACCGTAATGTGGTCAAGTCGGTTCATGTCAGGTGTAGGATATTCTCCATTTTCCTCTGATAGGGACAGCATAACATCTGCCACAATCAAAATAAGCACCATTCGGCACCTCGATGATGCACTGTCCAGAATTTACTACTCAGCGCCATGTCTTCACGTCACGCTGCTTCAGTCCAGTGTAAGTTGACATCATCCCCGCAATGAAAGCTTAAGCTGTTGACTTTGTCACTGATAGTAAATTGCATTTGTCGTCCCAAAAGAGAATTCCACAGTAGGTAGTAGGATCTCTTTTAATTTATTTAATGACCTATTCGTAGAACTCCATCGATGTAGGCCCTCTTTGGTTAGGTGTTGCAACATTTGCATTCGATGTGTTGCATTCGTCAATGCATCGTCGTCATTTGATATTCTTGAACGATTATTTGATCATACACATTCCATTTCCATACGGAAAGGTTTCGCAACATTATCCTGATTTAACCGCGATTCCTTTCGTTGAATCATGCATCAAATTTTCGAGTTTCCTGTCCCACATACGACAATAATAACAGTACCATTTACTTTAAATAGAGGCACTGCAGTCTCTAGCATTTAAATCATTGGTATCTTAGTCGCAACAAAGATACCAATGTTTAGGTTGGACCCACACAGCACACAGTATCACAGGACCTACACCCATCTTAATGTACAAGCAATAATGCTTAAAAGCTGATGTCTACTATGTAAGGAGACTTGAATCACCTTGTAGTGTACAGTGTAATACCACTTTCCTACTTTGGTGCTGAAAATCGTAATCAGTTGCATGGTGTAAGTTGTGTTTATTTAAATATTGTGCTATATGTGCAGTGTATAAACAACTAATGATACCCTGGAGTAGGGATCGGAAACCTTAATCAGCCCGCGGGCCACTGGATCAAGTTTAACCGTATCGCGGGCGCAACCTCAGAAGTAGTTAAAATCATTAAAATGCGAATCTTTACTGACTTTTGAAAACAAATCACAAAAACAACTGAAACAAATTCTCTTTCCAATTCTGCAATGAAAAGTCATGAAATGGTTAGGCGTAATAATTTTAATTTATCATAATTTGTGAACATTGTGGATGACATTCAAAAGGGGCAATTCCAGAAAATGCAGTGCTACTGAAATTAAGACATTGCCAAGATGCGATTTTTTCAGAAGACCTTCTAGTCTTAGAAATTTTTGCAAATGGCATCAATACCAACGATAGATTCAATGGCTCTCAGACTCTCGAGAGCCCATTCTTGGAAGACGGAATGAATAACCTAGATAGCCTCGTCGAATAGTGAGTTGAACAACCAATGAGCGAAGTCAATGAGTTAAGTGTATTCCAGTAGAATGTTTTGACATTTTCCATAGAAATTTCTCTGAATTACTTAACTTGATTAATGCATATTTTGGCTCGGCAGCTATGTTTTCATATGATGGGGCAGAACATCTACGGAAATCGAAGGCTTGACTCAAGGTGGAAGTTTAGTGGTCAAAGAGAGAGATGCCACGTTCGGGCCTTCACAAAATGTAAATTACAGGAAGATTTAGAAGCAGCAAACAGAGACACAGCAGAAGCAGCAACAAGAGCACACAGTTAGGATGAAAGTTCAAGTGAGGAATGTAATTGGTTAGAGATGAAAACAGCTTCAGCGCCGCTCATCACCCTGTACAACTCTATTTGTGTTAAATCAAAATGATCCTTGTACAATCATATCTAATCTCTTGTACAATCATATCCCTTTCTCACTCAACCTGCGGCCTCAAAGCGGTGAAAGGGTGAAAACGGAGTCGCAATAAGGCTTTGTCGTCTGAAGCTCATGCTTCTTTGGGTTCTACCTTGTCGGAAAGGTTTATTGTCGGCGGTTTGTGACCGTGCTCCGGCTAACTAGCAGGCTCTGGAATATTATTTTTATTTTACTGGTCATTGAATTTATTTATGTTTGATTGATTTTTCATTCTTTTTCTCCACGTTTGTTTATTTTAAATGTGTGGTAGGCTTCGGCCGTCCCAATTAACACCACCCCCTGGTTTGCGAGATATGAACAGTCATCAGATGTTTCATGTTGTTGAATCAGGTTTTTGGGCATGGCACTTATTTGGCTCATTTGTGATCGAACTTCCTTCCACTGCTCTCTTTTGCACTTCCCCATTTGTTGCAGGTTAAGGTGCGACAGATCCAACGTATTCACGGCATGCGGGCGTCAGGTAGTTCGAGGGTCCCGAACCCACTGGTAATGCTTTGGGAGGCAGGCCCGGTCAACTGCTCGAAAAAAAGGCGGTACAGTTCCACTGCCACGGACATGCGTGGGTAGCTTTACTGAGGGTTTTAGCCCGTGCAGCTGTATCCGGTTCCTCTGTGGCCTACCTGACTTGTACCCATTGTTGCGGCAAAGGGGTTCTCATTTGGGTTTCTTCAAGCTTTTGCGACATGAACTGTGCCTATAAGTGTCTTTTTTGCGTATTATTTATTGCAGCTTTGTTGCTATTATTTACGTTTTTCTGATGCCTTCCAAAGTTTCTTGTATCACTTTGTTGTACAGTATAATTTTCGTTTATTTGATTGATATTCTATGAGAAATTATGAAAATGAGAGAGACACACAAGAAACGTAGTCAAGCCGTCAAGCCCAAAACCCCTCTCAGGATCAGCTTCAGCAACGTAAGAGGACTGAGGTCCAATTACGACAACATCCTCCTGCAAAGTAAGTCACCAGATCTTCTAGCCCTGTCGGAAACGAGGTTACTGTATATCCCAGTGTGTCATCAAGCGACGTTACTCCTGATGGATACATATTTCACCGGATGGATAAAGCACCTAAACGGATGGATAAAGCTCTAAGGACTTCTGGAGGATTTACAACAGTGTCACCAACAGGAACAAATCCTCCATCCCAGCACTCCGTCATGCCGAAGTCAGTACTTCTATGGCGACAACCTCAGCAGACAAAGCCGAGCTTCTTTGCAAGGAGTTTGCGAAGAATTCGTCATTAGACGATGGAGGTAGAATTCCACCTCCAATTCCCACGCGCACTGATGAGACAGTTAGTCCTCCTTCAGTCATAGTCCGAAACGTCAAAAAGATCATCGCCGGTCTCGATAGCTCTAAGTCTAGTGGACCAGATGGCATCCCGGTTTCGGTCTTCAAGCATCTCTCACCTGAGCTTTCTCCACTTTTATCTAAACTGTTCAGTAGATGTGTATCCACCGGTGAGTTTCCCTCTTGTTGGAAAGTAGCTTCCGTGGTTCCAGTTCCAAAGAAAGGTTCTGACTCATCTCTTCCATCTAGTTACCGTCCTATCAGCCTGCTTCCAATTGGTGGCAAGATTTTTGAAGCAGTGATTAACCAACACATTGTTAACTTCCTTGAAACTCAGAACCTTCTATCAGAAGAACAGTATCGCTTCAGGCACTCTCGATCAACTGCAGATCTTCTTTCATATGTCACTGAACATGTGAGTCGTGTCCTTGACAGACAAGGTGAGACGAGATCAGTTGCCTTGGATATTTCCAAGGCATTCGATAAAGTCTGGCATCAGGGACTCCTTATGAAGCTAAAGTCCTATGGAGTTGCTGATCAACTCCATGAACTTCTTGCTTCTTTCCTTATAGTCCGGCAGCCAGAACGAGTTTCTGCAGGGAACGAGGCCGAAAGTGAGACTTTCACAGAATGATGTACACCCTATGCCTACTACGAATCGGCACGTCTGCCGAGTTATAGTGAGTTCCTCTTCTTGTCAGACAAGATCAAAGAAAAACACATGTAAATCCAATGAGACTCAGATTGCAGTTTTTGGCTAAAATGAAATTTTCTATGTTTTCTCTGATTAAACGAAAAGTATTAAGCCCAGAGTTATAATTTTTGACATGTAATGTCTGATGGTCATTTTCTATGATATGCATGTAATGATATGCATGTTATCATGCATCTAATCGGGAATGTATGCGAGAATGTGGTTAAATATGGATAAAGTTGCTCAAAATGTTTATGTTTGCCGACATTAAGAGGCTTGCCAAATCTAAATGTGTTTAGCTTTATAGACAGGAGTGCAGGAACATGATAGGAAATGACCTGAGGACATTACATGTCAAAAATTATAACTCTGGGCTTAATGCTTTTCGTTCAATCAGAGAAAACATAGAAAATTTCATTTTAGCCAAAAACTGCAATCTGCGTCCAATTGGATTTACATGTGTTTTTCTTTGATCTTGTCTGACAATAAGAGGAACTCACTATAACTCGGCAGACGTGCCGATTCGTAGTAGGCATAGGGTGTACATCATTCTGTGAAAGTCTCACTTTCGGCCTCGTTCCCTGCAGAAACTCGTTCTGGCTGCCGGACTATTAGTGACCGGCAGATATCTGTCGTCTTAGATGGCCAAAAGTCTTCCATCAAGTTTGTCAATGCAGGAGTTCCTCAAGGGTCAATTTTGGGACCCACTCTTTTTCTGCTGTACATCAACGACCTCCCAAACTGCCTAGTGAGTAAATTGGTGATGTATGCAGATGACACAACACTCTTCAATTCCAATGAGCGACTCGCTAAAAACACTCAGCAACGTCGGCAGTTATACGACGTTCTTGATGAAGACTTACGCAGGGTCTCAGAATGGGGCGCCAATTGGCTTGTTTCCTTCAATCCTTCAAAAACTCAGTATTCTGCACTCACGACTTAAAGAAGATGATGATCATAGCATTAAGATGTCAGATAATGGGATCAGAGAACAAGATTCCATCTCCTTCCTTGGATTGGCGGTTACGAAAGACTTGTCATGGAAACCGTACATCCAATCCATTAGCAAGCAGGCAGCTCAACGCATTGGTAGTCTCTATCGTGCCAGCAGCTATCTTCCACCACAGCCTGTCTGCTATCTTTACAAGTCCACTATTCGTCCTCTGATGGAGTATTGCTGTCATCTGTGGGCAGGCGCCCCACAAACGCTTCTTAACCTTGAACGGGTTGAGAAACGTGTCAAGAATCCAATGGGTGAAAAACTTGCTAGCAAGTTGCAGCCGCTCTCCGTCAGACGGGATGTTGCTTCACTCAGTCTCTTCTACAGGTACTATTTCGGTAGAAGCAGCTCTGCAGTAAATGAGTGCGTACCCAAACCTAGGATCTTCTCCAGAAGCACACGCAGAGCTAATGCACTCATATGCTATAATGTGAACTTAGAACGCGCACGTACTGTGAGTCGCTCGAAAAGCTTTTTTGTTCGCACGGTACAGCTTTGGAATCAGCTTCCCTTGACCAATACAATCTTGATACTTTCAAGAGGCGTGCGAATAGGTTTCTGATGGGGACAGCTTAATCAGATTAGAAGATCTGTTTTTTTTAATTTTATTTATTTAAAATAATACAATTTGTTACTTTTCACTGAGTAACCCCTAGCTTCGTTCATGGTTCATAGCTGTGCTAGGGGTGAAAATTCAGTTAAAAAAATGGTTTTCAAAAGATGATCCCAGGGAAAGTCTCGAGTTGAAATTTAAAAAACAGGAACTGCAGTATTGATTTTTATTCATGCTGGTCTGTTTCAAACCAATTTTATTGTCTCAACTACTTCGCATGTCAACCACGATAGAGATTCAACGTGGCCATTGTCATTAAACGTAGCGTCAAGGATGAATTATTTTTTCTGTTTGAAATTATAGGCCTATACTTTATTCAAAAAATATTCGTGCTAGGTATTTTAGAAAATGTTATGAAATTATGAGATATGAAAAATAAAGTCCCAATGGACGAATAGTGACCAATGGCAAACTACGAGGGTCGTTCCGAAAGTAATGCCTCCTAATTTTTATCAAAAAAAGTAAAAGAGATACGGGTATGACACTTATACCATCAAAACAAGCTTGGTTTTGTGTACCAGAATCATTATTTTCATAGACATAACATCAATGAACGCCATTATAGAGATAAATGAAAACAATCAATATAAAATGACACGACGAAAATTTTCACACAAGTTATCTATTTTTCGACATATTCACCACAAAGTTGAACACACTTTTGCCAACGATGAACAAGGGCCGTTATCCCTTGCTGGTAAAAGGCAGCTCCAACTGAGGCAGTCCACTGCTTTGCAGCTCTGATGACGGCGTTCTTATCTTCAAAGTGCTGACCTCGCAAACCGTCCTTCAGTGGCCCGAACAAATGAAAGTCCGATGGAGCCAAATCGGGGCTATACGGTGGATGCGGCAGCACAGTCCAGCCGAACTTCTCGATGCAGTCTCGTGTTCTTATGCTTGTATGGGGTCTGGCGTTGTCGTGCTGTAAACAGAATGTCTTCTTCTTCTATGGCCGCTTTCGAGAGATGCGGTCCTTAAGCTTTGTCAACGTCTCGATGTAGCGGTCTGAGTTGACAGTTGTCCCAGGCTCCAAGAAGTCCAATAAGATGATGCCCTTGTTGTCCCAGAAGACAGTACACATCACTTTTCCGGCAGATGGCTGCGTCTTAAACTTAACCTTTGATGGTGAGTCGGTATGATGCCATTCCATAGACTGCCGTTTCGACTCAGGCTCGTAGTGGTGACACCACGTTTCGTCACCAGTGACGATTTGGTCCAAGAAACAATCGCCTTCTGTCTGGTATCGACTCAAGAGCTCTCGACTGACAGTCACACGTTGATCCTTGTTTTCTTGCGTGAGCATGCGTGGAACCCACCTGGTACACACTTTCCTGTACCCCAAAGTCGACAGCATCATCTCTATTGCTCCGACACCAACATCCAAAACCGCTCGCATTTCTGTGATCGTCATCCTTCGATTCTCGCGAATCAGCTGGTCGAGGCGCTCTGTGTTTTCATCATTGTTGGCAGTGGAAGGTCGTCCTGAACGAGGTTTATCACACCCATCTGTGTCGCCGCATCGAAATCGGCGAACCCATCTCCTTACTGAGCTCACGTCAACCGCTTCGGTTCCATAAACATTGACCAAGCCCCGATGAATGTCAATTGGCGAAACGTTTTCAGCGGTTAGGAATTCAATGACATCTCTGCCTTTGACGGACGTCCATGATTAATTTGATAATTTGATTCCAACTACTGCTTAAGAGATGTCTTGTCAACAGATTTTCTTCGTATCGTGACGCAATTCGAATAAACAATGCAATACTGCTTCAATCAATCAATTTGATTTCACCAACCTCATCGGGACGCGCGGCATCCGTGATTTCATCAGCTTTTTCGACGCGCGCGCCTTAAAGTGTGACGGTTACACGACTTCAGTTCCTCGCTTATGGCGTCGATACGTGAAACATAGACATCAACGTCTGGTTATGACAAATGGTTTCAATCTGATCATAAAGGACAGAAACCATGGGTTCGCCGGAGTCCGATGAAAGGTTAAAACAAAGGTGAAAATTTTCGTCGTGTCATTTTATATTGATTGTTTTCATTTATCTCTATAATGGCGTTCATTGATGTTATGTCTATGAAAATAATGATTCTGGTACACAAAACCAAGCTTGTTTTGATGGTATAAGTGTCATACCCGTATCTCTTTTACTTTTTTTGATAAAAATTAGGAGGCATTACTTTCGGAACGACCCTCGTACTTTGCTACATGCATTACCCATCTGTAATGAAAGTAGGTCAATATATACCAATGTCTTATGTGTCAATGCACAGAAAATCATTTAAAAAACGTAGAAAAAAATCGGATAATTCAACGCACACGTCGGATATACGAGCGGGAAAAACTGCGGTAGCCGTGGCTACTAGTCGAGGGCGGTTACTGATGAGTCATAATGGGCAGAGACACCTTTAACTCAGTGTCTTATTCAACTCAACAACGACGTTTTCTACCGACTCTTTAGATCATTGATGTTTTAACAAGTCTGCAATCTTCGGGATTTATCACCAGAATGGAGTTTAATCTCTAATGCCCTCTTTTGTACTCTCGTGGTAGGCGCTTCTATGTGCTTCCAAAAATGCACAAGAGCACTTGACCCTCATTGAACATACCGCTCCGTAGACCAACTATCGTCACTGATGTCCGTTCTGCAGATTTATCGAATATTTCCTCCATCCGCTGGCAAAGTGCCTACCCAGCCATGATTCTCGGCATCTCATCGCAATCTTCAGAAATTGCATTTTATCTTCCGACTTCATCCTGTTTACATCTGATTTTAGATATTTATGTACCTACTGTTTCGCTATAAAATTTGCTGCTGTGCATGATTTCTCTTTCTTAATTAAATTTTTCTTTGTGGTAATAGTACAGTGTTTTATCACTCTCGCTCGCCAGTTTCACTTCGTGTGCTTCATGTGTGGGACTGCAGTGAAATGCCGATGCGCCTCGACCGCGCGCTTAATTCCCTTTCCCTGGTCCAATCGTGCGAATTCTCCTAAAACTCTAACATTTTTAACTCGAGGACTTCGCTCAATAAGTTCGAACTGTTCGTCTGTCTGTCTTTCCGTTTATCGTTGTACTACGTTGTCTGAAACTTGGTTTTCTGCCCAGGCGGTCAAGTAATTCGAGACAATGCGAATTGTTGGTTTTAGACTGTACGTTAGCCCGGGACTTAGCGGAACACCTACTAACATCCCCATCACCGAAGACATACGTTGCGTCTCATATATCACGTGATCATCGGCGTCCTGATGATGCCATTCTTCGGTTGCTCCGTGTGTCTTGAGCAGAATGACTGTTGTTTCAATGACCGGCATTTTGTGCAAGAATCTGGCGTCGCCATGGGAAAAGCTTTCGGAAGGTCTTTTGCGAACATCTATATGGGCGAATAGCCTATTTTGTGGTTCAGATTTGAGGATGATACTTTCACCGTTAGGCCGCACGGTATAGAAACTCTGGAGCCTTTTCATCATCACCTGAACAGCCTCGACAGTCACATTCAATTAGGGCACAGTCATCATTCACATTCCATTCATTTCCTGGATCTACTCACCAATCGACCTGTTGATGGCAACCGCCTTCATCAACGTATAGCCATAACATTCGCATTTTACAAGTACCTTTACATGTACCTTTACAAGTGGCGTGCGAACAGGTTTCTGATGGGGACAGCTTGATCAGATGGTTTTTTCTTCTATTTATTTAAAATAATGAAATGTATTATGTTTTGAGTAGGCTAACCCCTAGCTTCGTTCATGCCTCATAGCTGGGCTGGGGGTGAAAATTCTGTAAAAATTTCCCGTTACAAACATCTGAATGAAAAAGTTTGGAGCTAGATAATGATATCCAAGTAACGATGGAGTGACAATTATTGACCCTCAGAGACCTGTGAGGGGGGGGGGTCCAGTGGACCCGAAACCATATTTTTCCATTTTACTTTTTGTGCTGAGGATATTGCAACCGCTCATGCCCATGTAAAATCATCATTTTTGATTGAAGATGTCTTGGCTAGTCATATATTATATTTAATGGTTGAGAAAGAGCCAAGGTTTTAATGATGTTGTACTTTAATTAAGATATAAATAATTTCGGTTGCTATTCGGTAACCATCATCAGATAGAAGGAATTAAACATAGACGCAAAAGTCATGAATTCAAATTTCACATTAACATGGGAAATAAGGGAGTAGACAAGAAATCTAGTAAAAAGTAAAAACTATGTTAACAAATTTCAGTACGGAAAAGGAGGAATAGAAATATGTGACAGATAGTATTGGAATCATTATTGGAAAATCAATTACTACTGCTATCGGTAGGATGTAGTTCAATACTATCTGTCGCATATCTCTATTCCTTCTTATCCGTACTGAAATTTGTTAACATCGTTTTTACTTTTTACTAGATTTCTTGTTTACTCCCTTATTTCCTATGTTAATGTGAAATTTGAATTCATGACTTTTGCGTCTATGTTTAATTCCTTCTATCTGATGATGGTTGCCGAATAGCAACCGAAATTAATTATATCTTAATTAAAGTACAACATCATTAAAACCTTGGCTCTTCCTCAACCATTAAATACATCATTTTTGACAATGAATCGGCATGTGTTATTTCATTTTAATTGAATTAGTATAAGTATGGTAGATAGGCCAAGGGGGACCCTGAGGTCTTAGAGGGTGTAGAAATTCCCATGATAAAATTTTAACTATCAGATGAAAAATAATTTTATGCATGTCCACGATGGTGTATAATAAGTGAAATTCATTTATTCAATGTTTGCATCATGCTCGTGCATGTGCGTTGTGCTGGAAGATCGCAAAATGTGAATATTTTGTTTTCGCATATGACTAGTTGGCCTACCTGAACAAATCAGCATAAATCATTATTCAAAATGAAAGTTATCATTATATTTTTAGTTCAACAGTAAAAACAGAGTGTTGGCAAAGTTTTCACATCAGTAATTGATGAGTTTGAGATATCCAGAGCTGTTTCTAGGGTCTTGAAATTCAGCAATTATGGCTCAGTTTAGGCCTATTTCCGATTGGCATGGAAAAATTTGAAAAAAAGGCCAAATGTGAGGGGTATGCTGCATGGAATAAATCAATTTCATTAAGTCAACTAGCTGAAGTTTTATGGCGACAGTAAGCATCGTAAAACCGAGTTTTGGTACAACGGATACTGTGCTAAATGTTGCTGAATTACAAAAACACCACATTTTCGCATGTGTTTACTGAGAAGGCTGAAAGACACTCGAAGGATTAGTTATATTAACTTGCTACACGCAAACATCACTGTTTCACTTAAAATCAATTTTCCTAATGATTTGATATCGATTTAAGCATGTAAACTATGAATTTGTAAAATGGGTCCACTGGACCCCCTCAGGTCGCAGAGGGTGTGAAAAACCTCAGGTCTCTTGAGGGTTAATAAACGCAAAAATGTATGGGGCATTATAAAGCGATTTACCGGAGATATCGCAAAGAAGTCGGGTAATAAACTTAAAAAAACATGAGTTTGTAAACGAGCTATCGCATCATCTTGCCAATTGCTTCAATTTTGATGCAGAGGTCGAGAAATAAGTAGTAAGTAAGTGCGAATTACAAGGCATTTTTCAATTTGTAACCCGTGATTTTCATTATCCGAAATAAACACATTATTACTATTATCATTTTAAAGATTTTGCCTGTCACAGAATCTTAGTGATTAAATTGGTTGAGGCTAACCTCCGGTAGATCATAAAGAAAAATAATAATACTATAGGCCTAACTAAAAACTGAGAGAAAAAAAATATAACTTACTACTGCGTTTTAAACAAAATTATAAATCTAACAACTTACTTATGACATTAGCGTCTAAAAAGGAGTGATTAAAGACATGACACTTGTGTGTCTGCTTAAATACTTCAAACTTTGTAACTTATCTAAATCCCAATCTGCTATCAGTCAAATACAATTACAAACAGACCTGTCATTTCTAATGCGGATAACTGGTCAACCACGTGTGGTGTTACGCAAATGCTTCAATCGAAGTGAGAAGATGAAGCTGAAGATAATGAAAAGTAAAGAATTTGATCCCTCCAAAGGACCGATCTGGCTTTCCCACAGGTTACATGAAGTGCAGCTAAAACAGATAATTGATACATGCTGTGATAAAGTTGATGAAGACAAAAGCAATAGAGGTCATCAGCAGGAACTTGAGCAAGATTCACGTTTCGGCCCCTTAATTCCTGTACGTTCAAACTCGCTCAAGCGGGGCCCTGCTTTAAAGAAAGCAGCCTCGAAAGAAAAATCTCGGACATGTAGTCAGATACATTGACTACGCCATCGAGATGATTCGAACTGACTAAACTGGAAATATGGAAAAGGAACTTAAATAAAGTTCGGGCAGTTGTCCAAAAGTTGCTTAGCGGAGAAATAACCGTATTTCAATAAAGTCTCTCTGTGTTTGTGTAACTGCTTTTCAGCACTGCGCTTAAGATCAAAGCGATTATAACCTCTCGCAATGAGGGTGGTGGAGGTACGATTTATTTTTTCAATAAAATCGCTCTCATGTGTACAGATGCGAATATATCTCAAAACCTGTCCCGCGAAAACTTTGATACCTATTTTGTAAGGCATAGTGTTTTGAGGAAATGTTAAGAGCGTAACAGGAAAATTGAAGTTATCAACCTTATGAAATACAGAGGTAACCGCTTCTGTATTAGTGATTTGCATTTTAATGTCTAAATATTCAATGTTGTTATCATTATCTCCACTTTTACTTGCCTCCAGACTTGGTGGATGAATTTTAGAAATTAAAGAAGCGAAATGTTTATAATTAATAGTACACAGATCGTCTATATATCTAGAGGTATTCGATAGAAGTTTAGCTAGACCATACTTTTTACTTTTCATAAGATTAGACATGAAAATATATTCGCAGTGTAAAAGAAAAAGAAAAAGGTCTGCTAGCAAAGGGCTACAATTACCTCCCATCGGTATACCTTTTATCTGTCGAAAAACCTGTCCACCAAAAGTGACGTAAACTTCATGAATAATGAATTTAATAGCATCCTTAAAGTTATCTTTAGTAAAAACACTATAGCCTTGATACTTTTTACTAGCTAAAAAACATTTTTCATAACCGATGCATAAGTATTTCCTATTCGAATCATTAAACACCAAATCTAGCAAGTCAGAAATGTGATGAATAACATCGTCATGATTCAAGTTAGTGTACAATGTGGAGAAGTCAAAAACTTGCACGTTATGTATATTGATGTTTTGAATCTTATTTAGGAATTCGATCGAAGATACTATACTCCAAAAACAGTTAATTCCGCTATTTTTATAGATAGTGTTACAATATTCCTTAAAGTAATTTCTTATAACGGTTAGGCCTTTATTAATCTTAGTCGAAAGTTGTTTAGTAGTGCATTGTTTAGCACCTGCTATGAAGCGAAATTTGTAAGGGTTTTTATGCAATTTAGGTATCCAATACAATCGAGGTAGTTTAAGATTATCTTTATTACAGATAGTATGAAAGGAATTACTAATGATCGCTTTATGATTTACAACTAAACTATTGATCTCTATGTTAACAGGTATGTATGTACTATTACCTATAGGAGTTAATGTCTTCAAATCAAATCCAAGTTCCTGTAATAAAACCAGAACATAGAATTTCTTGCAAATGAACGCATAATTGCTATTAGCCTTATCTACCGCAGTAATAATGAAGTTATCATGATAATAATGCAGTAACTTGCTAATCTTGCTAAGAGAATTAATGTTACTATTACTCATTGTATTCTTGCTATTGTTACTGTTTTGGTTCTTGAGCTTATTATTATATAGTTTGTCTCGCACTAATTTTAAAATCTTATTTCTCCAATCCGAATAATCAGCTCTTAAAATTTTTTTGTGCTTCCTACACATCTTAGCTATGTGCTTATCGAGCGAAACTGTGATACTGTCTATAATATTTTTATGATTACACTTCCTGGGTAAACGATGCTTCGTTCCTAGAGCAAGCAATTCTTTAAACTCAGGTTCATTAATAAAATTCAAATCACCTGTGAAAACGTGCTTGTGATAATCATTAACAAAAGAAGGGTGATCATTACATTTACACTTAGAATTTAAGATATCATGCAAATCAGACTTATCCCCCCCGTGGTGAGTGCGTGGTGAGTGACTCCCACCACGCGCCTCATGTTTTTATAGGAGGTCTGTACTCTTTGATTTTGAGATAGGCTACCCGTTCATCAATTTCCGAAGATTTCAACAACACGGTTGAGATGGTATTCCCTCATTGGCGTGCACAAGGCGTTACAAGATCGGCTCTGATAAATGCAAAGCGTAAAGCTTCAACAAATTCTAACTTCCTTATCGGCTGGATGCCTGGGTTTAGGCAATGCAGCGGACTTTGATGCGGTGCCTGTGCTTTTGCGAAACCTCTTAACATATTTCAGGGGTGTTTTGCACTCTGAGCTTTTCCCTGTTCTTTTTTAACCTGATTTCTGATGCTACACATTGCATTTATGTCATCGAGTGTACCAGGTGTTTTGTGCGTTATGTCGGTCAAACCTGCTGTCCTCTATATGAGTATATATGCCATAATCTGCGGGACATTCGTAATGGCATTACTAGTTAACCTCATGTCCCTCATTTCACCTATACTCATTCGATATCGGACTTGAGATTCTTTGCCATTGATCGATCATTCTCACTTTCTCATAAACTTCAAAAGGATCGGTGTGCTTCGTACCACGGTCCTGCAAATCTCAACAGGTCATCCTCAAAGTAATCGCACACATTAAATTTATTGACAACTTATGGTGATTGCTCAGCAACACTTCACCCATAATGAATGCATGTACCAGGGTCACAGATTTCAACATGCTCCTATGCTATGCGACCGACAAGAATGTATTGTTAACTTTACGTTAGGCATGTTTAGTTTTTGTGTTATTCTTTCCCTCATTTTTCATTTTTTTCGTTGTATTTATTGGCAATTGTACATTTTTGAAGGATTTTACACATTTTGCTGTTATATTTCATAACTTTTGAACTGCTCATGTCATTTGGTCAGGGTTGGTTTTTATGTTCTCAACAGTGTAGTAATCTATTTGTGTGATATCTAAGGAGCTTTTATTGTTGTAGCCTGAAGCCTTATTGTGTCGTGAGATATTACGCATTCTATTGTTCATTGTCTGTCACATTTTGCTGAACTGTAAGAATGTCAATCCATCGATCACGTACGAACGCTTCAGCGTTTCTGAAACTGCGTGCATATCTGTAACTACACTGACGAAGTTCTTACCGGCCGAAATATATTTGGCAACAGAACTGGTGTCTTACCTTTATTTAGATCATCGGGACCTCTTTGGGATTGATTTGCACATTTGAACAGGAGAACGACTTTCGTCGACCTTTGGGCCAGCGCTTTATTTCACACAATATCTTCATTCTAGGCTGCGGCTACTATCATAAGTCTCATCTGACCCATTGCATTTGGAAAACCTCAATTCTTCATCTCTGTGCATGCTGTGTTTTGACGTTATGATATTGACGCTGACGATTCAACATTTAGGCTATTACAAACTCATTGACGTAGATTAACTAAGTCAAATAGATCTGTAGGTCTATACACTAATGGAGTTGGCATTATGCAAAAGCGGCGCCTAAAAGACGGGTATTGAATCTGACAGTAGCCAGTTGATAATTTTTCTGAAAGCTTTTGGTATTGATGATACAGTACAATATGGACCTGATGAAAGTGTAAATGGCAATAGCAGCTGTCATTAAGTCGTAATGCTTTAAATACTATATAACTTATTATATTAATTTTAATTTAATCTCCGGGTCCTGTTGATCCTATTGATTTATGCATCATTCCGCCTCAGCAAATAATGTTGAAATTAATCAGGCTATCCGACGAAGGCCTAGAAAATTGAGGCATGGAGCGAAGGATGTAATTCAAAGATGGCTTGAACGAGCTATTTGATATTGCTGACTGACAGTGAATAGATTTATCTTCCTGCATATGTGAAAGAAGATTCCTCGTCAAGAGCAGGTCTTCTTCCTGTGGTCAGAAAGTCAGATGATGACTGGCCACATGTTAAAGAGGTAACTGCTATGACGAATTTTCTGCACACTGAGTGAAAATAGAATAAAATACTCTTTGATGTATATTTACCGTATTGATGTGATATGAAGACGTTGTATTGATATTGATATACAGGCTACGAATGAATATCGATTGAAGCACTTTGCGTGGAAATAGATTCAAACACAAGGATGAACCAGAGAAGGAAATGTAGAAGCAACACGAGGTAGTAGCATCCACTGCAGAATCGTGTGAGCATGCGGACAATATATGTGGAATGTGAACGCTATCGACCAACAGTAGAAGACTAGGATACACATGCATGATATTGATATACATTCAACGATTGAATATCGATTGAAGCATATTGCGCTAAAATAGATGGATTAACTATAGAAGGAAATGGAGTTGCAATGCGAGGTAATAATATCCTTATCAGAATCGTGTGAGCATGCGAATAATATATAGGCCTGCGCATATGGATTGTGAATGCGATCGACCAACATTGGAATACTAGTTTCGGTCAGTGAGTAGGAGACGGACCAATGGCCTTCTATTGATGCAAACAGATAAATCCTTGACTTCTATCAGAGCTGCAGCAGCCATCGTTAGCGCAGTGCAATTGGATTGACACTGTCGATTCTGAAATCTAAAGTGAAATAATCGATCACAGTCAAGTTTGAAGAATCGAGGATGAGGATCGATGCTCTTGATGAGCGATAAGCGACTAATGACAATTGCAAAAATTTTTTATGATGAATTAAAATGACAATATTGGCATATTAGACAAATGATCGAAGAGCAGTGTGTGATAGTTTGAGAACCGGGATCTGCTTATCCGTGTTAAATTGCATTGACAAGTGGAGCCAAGTGGCCCTAAGTGTAGACTAAAAATGAACAAATGCAAAGTACTTCCTAAATGGTTATCGATGTGAGGTCGGTGACCTGCACTTGCTGCCATAGGCATGCTGTTCGCACCTTTCCAGCTATCATCTGATCCACACCAATTTCCTGTGGTTCGTTAGCGATTCCTAACGTAATACCAGGAGTTATATTTGTCCAGTTCTACTTCAGTCAATAGTAGACAATTGTTCTTATACTCACTGACTGAACCTAGTCTTCTACTGTTGGTCGATAGCGTTCACATTCCACATATATGTATTGTCCGCATGCTCACACGATTCTGCAGTGGATGCTACTACCTCGTGTTGCTTCTACATTTCCTTCTCTGGTTCATCCTTGTGTTTGAATCTATTTCCACGCAAAGTGCTTCAATCGATATTCAATCGTGGCCTGTATATCAATATCAATACAACGTCTTCATATCACATCAATACGGTAAATATACATCAAAGAGTATTTTATTCTATTTTCACTCAGTGTGCAGAAAATTCGTCATAGCAGTTACCTCTTTAACATGTGGCCAGTCATCATCTGACTTTCTGACCACAGGAAGAAGACCTGCTCTTGACGAGGAATCTTCTTTCACATGTGCAGGAAGATAAATCTATTCACTGTCAGTCAGCAATATCAAATAGCTCGTTCAAGCCATCTTTGAATTACATCCTTCGCTCCATGCCTCAATTTTCTAGGCCTTCGTCGGATAGCCTGATTAATTTCAACATTATTTGCTGAGGTGGAATGATGTATAAATCAATAGGAACAATAGGACTTACTGTGTGGTAGGAATGTATATTTCCTAAGTGCGGCCCTCATGATCAAGCAATGGCTTCTAAAATTGTATTTTTTTAGAATGTAAACATAGCCTATATTTTACGACTTAATGACGACTAACAGGTCTTTAGTCGCAGTTGTGATAGGAAATCCAAATATCTTAGCGACGTTTCGCTTGAAATTTATATATTAACTCAAACAGACGTTGAATGTCTAGCATGCTAGTTCTCATGCATTTATTTGAAAAAAAGACAGGTTGTGAAATGAGATCGGCGGTGTAAATGATGTTATCAAGTGCGTTTTCATGGTAAATGCTATGTCTGAGAAATAAAATCAAATGATCATAAAATAGGCATTTTTAGTCATTTTCAAATGGTATTAGGGACCATTCCCCTCGTCGGAGAGCAAGAAGGATGTCATTTTCGGAATCACCATGATCGATTTAACTCAACGTCAAATGTGCCTCTTGATCTGTTGAATTGCACCGTCTCCCAACGGATGCTCGAATGACTATATACTAAAGAAGCATGATGTAACAGTGTTTATGATATTTTTGATGACATGAAAATCCATTTAAATTTTTATGCAGACTCAGGTGCACGCAAATAACAAGTCGCATTTTCAGGGAAAATGAGCGCATGTTCTGTCTACCAAGTATGAAATAGCAGATTACCTGTTTTTTTGCTAAGCTGCTTTGCTGTTTTGGAATTATTGACTGGCAGCACTGATCAGAACAACTCAAATTCTTCGATCTTTACACATAACATCAAATGATAACATCAAAAACTTTGATCTAAACATACTTGAGCATGAATGTGATGAAACTGATATAAGACTCATGGTAGCTATCCGCATTAAAGAACAAAGGCCTGGCGTTATTTCGTGGCAGGAAATTGTGGGATTTTTTTTTGGGTAATTGAAGGTTGTCACTGAGATTTGCTAGATATCTCCTTAACTTTTTATGGCACAGCTTATTATATTTTTTGCATAGTAAGATTTTTAGTTTTTTCAGATATCTAGCAATTCGTAGTTTTAGTTTATAGCATTTTCCCTTTTGTGATGTAAGATTATTATTGATATTGTATAATTTCAAATTCAATAAATTGTAATCTATCTTGATAATGATTCAACGAAATATATCGAAGTTCTATAAGTTGTATGTAAAATCCAGGGTTGCCAGTCGTCCTTTTTTCGCGGGACGTCCTTTTTTATGGCCAAAACCTTATTTTTAAAAAGGACGCATTATTTTCGCCAAATCATCGCAGTTTCGATGCAGCCATACTATCCATCTTGTCAGATGAATTTCTTTAATGAGATGTAGACATGGGATCCTTATGAAAAGTAATTCATTGCATTCTTTTTTGCTTATACTGAGTTTGGGATTGCATCTTGCTTGACTTAATAGTTTTATTAACATGCACTGATTTGTATCAAATTGCACTGAAATATTGTTGGATTCCTCTTGATTTGCGCATTGGTGGATCACTCTCGTGTAAAATTGTACTCACGTTAATACCATAGAAGAAACCTACAGCCGTGGCCACTGGATTAACATCAAGCTACAAAATTATAGTAGATTTAGTTTTTACATGTATTACTTAGTTTAGATTGCTCTGATTGACTGTAACAGCTCAATTCTGATTGACTCAACGATCTGAAATTCCTGAACCAATGAAAAAAGGCGTGATTCGATACTGCATTCATTTAATTTGATTCACAAGTGACAAAGCGTGCGTGTCTGCATCCTGAACTTTTACCTCTAAATGGGTAAATCCAAGGATATCCCGGCGACTAAAGTTGCGCAAATGGTAGCACTTCATGATGAAGGACTCACGCAGCGGCAGATTATGACCAGATTGAATATTAAAAATCAGTCCACAGTTCAGCGTTGTCTCAAGCGCTGCCAAGAAACGAAGTCATTCGGTGCCAAGAAGAGGCCTCCTCGAAAGCGGATAACCACAGCAGCCACTGACCGCTGGATTCGTCGACGTGTGGTTGCCGATCCTCACTTAACATCTTCTGCTATTCGTCATGAATTGTCCACGAGCATACTTGCGAGTTCAAGAACTATTCGCCGCCGTTTATCAACTGAAATTGGCCTAAAATCGTATAAACCAGCTCTCAAGCCGAAGCTGACAGTGAAAAACAAAGCTGATCGGATAGAGTTTTGTCGGCGATACGGTCATTGGTCCCCTGAAGACTGGCACAAGGTAATGTTTTCTGATGAGACAACGGTAAGCGAGTTTTGTAATTATCAAAAACGCGTTCGTCGTCCTCCTGGTAAAAGATACGATGAGAAGTACACAGGTTGCACAGTTAAATTTCCAGCAAAAGTCATGATATGGGTCTCTATCACGGTGAACGGAAGAGGCAGTTTGTGGATAGCACCGCCGAAAACCACCATAAATGCCGCCAAATATCTGACAATCCTTCAGGAGAAACTTCCAGTAATGATGCCCTTACGGAATTGCACGATCTTCCAACAAGATGGCGCGCCATGCCACACTGCACGCGTGGTGACCAGGTGGTTCCATGAACAGGACTTTTCGTTGCTTGAGGGTTGGCCTGGCAATTCACCAGATATCAACCCGATTGAACATTGCTGGACGACTCTTAAGAGGCGTGTGGCAGAACGACAGTCAACAGGTAGCCAAGATCTTATTGAGAAATTGAAATTGGTATGGGTTCAAGAAATCACGCCAGATTATTGCCGTCGCTTGATTGACTCAATGCCGTCCAGGATAGCAGCAGTGCTGGCAGCAAATGGAGGACATACACGGTATTGACCAGTAAATCATTTTAAATGTGTCTTCCGCCTCTTTGAAATTCTTGTTATCTATTCCCAACAATAAAGTTGAAGCAATTCAGAAATCTAAGTTCTTCTATTACGTAAAACTCAATGTATATGGCAATTATGTTATTTGATGCTAATCCAGTGGCCACGGCTGTATACCATAGAAGAAATAAATGCTACCTACCATAGAAGAAACCGTAGACTTGCAAAGAATACAAATGAATACAAATCAGTAACTTGGATTAGTACTTGTATTTAATCGTGATTCGCCACCGAACTCTTGCCGTGATCCTATCTCAATTGCACTCCGTGCTCAATTTCAAATATTGCTTCAGCCATGTTCATGCTCTACAAAAGTTGAAGTAGAATCAAATTATTCCATGTCTGATGTCATTTCATGAAATTTTGACTAATCCAAGTTTTATTGTGAGCCTAATGTGTTTGCACTAAGCAGTATTTTTGATCACCTGTTCAGTATTCACGAATCACCTGTTTGAAATCAATAGAAACAAAGGCGTCCTTTTTTTCTTGATTTTGCGCTGGCAACCCTGAAAATCTATTCGACTTGGTATTCACAAAAAAAATCTAATCGAATATGTAGTTCAGGCTTGTTGCAAGTCCTGGACAGCCTGGAAAATGAAGGCGGTCCTCGGAAAAATTGTTAGCAATTGAGTTTGAGATCTGTGAAACTTGATACAATTGGAAAAGTGCATGCTAATTGAAAATTACATTATGCGACTTGTCTCGTCAGTTGGCCTACTCTTCTAAGTTTAGTGCTATCAACGCCATTATTGTCATTCATTGTACAGTAAACATAGATAAAATTGCTTCTACTAGATAGTTGCAAACATTTTTTTCTAAGGAATTTTCATTTTGATCATTCGACTTTTAAAATGTTTTTGATAGGCCTGCAAACACGTCATTGCAAATCACGTGAGCTAAATTTTGAACGGTCAAACATATCGTTCTTTTTATTACACAGTGTCGTATAGGCAGATTATGAACATATGCAATTATTCTTTTCCTCAATATACGACTCAAGTGCTCAAGTTTTTTGTGAACTAATAGTAAGCGGTTTTTTCTCACTACCATGGGCAATTTAATGCGTTCAATCTATATGCGCGTCTTATTCAAAGGCGTCTTTTATTTAAAGAAATGTGGTAGGTATAACAACACAAACCACTCTTCGCATTGCTTTTTTGTAAAATCATAACAACTATGATGTGTGACTCGATGCCAATCGTCTTCATTTCATGATGTTGCCATAGAATAATCGAGCTTTTTATCACTACGTAGTCGCTAAAACAGCACAGATTGTAATTATACCAGCACAGAATCAAATTGTCAACTTTAGACAGCGACAACTTCAAAAATCCAAGCGACCGAATGATGATGTCATGGAAGGTTGTACTTTTTATTTAATGGCCAATGTGCAGATATTTAATAATCACAGGAATGGTAGAATACTAAATTCGCGGCTACGTGCCACGCCTACATCGTAATTCACTTGTAAATACCATTTCAGTTTGAAGATGCTGTTTCTCAAGTTACTAAAAACAGGAATTAGAATCTTCCAGATGTTGATGTAATCAATCAATCTTTACAATTTTACTTGGATTTGGCGCAATGGTGTGAATTGAGATGCATCTTGAATTATTTTGACGAGCAATAATCTAGTTATATCGACTTATGAATCAATGAAAGCACGCTCAATGTTTTAGCGCAAATCTTAAAAGGAGAAATAGATAATCCCATGAGGTATTGTCGAAAAGGAAGAGCATGAAGTGAGCAAAACTACCATGCGAAATTTAAAACTAATACCTATTCTCGTATCAGCAGCATATACATGGCCTGCTGATAATTGATTTAAGCTATGAATGCAACTTTTTTCTATCGAAAATGTATTCAAATAAAGATTTACAATCTATTGCAAAACATCTCCCTTCCGCAGACCTGCCAACTGTCCCGGATTTTCCGGGACAGTCCCGGATTTTGGAGCTGTCCCGGATGTCCCGGAAAAGTTAAAATGCTGTCCCGGATTTTGAATTTATTAACCTAAGATGAATTCTAGATCGTTTAAGAACGCATATTTCAAAAATTTGCGCTGCGCGCGCAATCCTAAGATAAGGAAACATGCATGATGAAGTTTGCGGATTTCTTAGTGGCATTGTCTTTTCACGCTGATGTCTTTTATTAATCATTTTGCAGCCCGGATGTATTTCCTTCTATCGAGTTTAAAAAGGTTTTTAAATTCATTGCACGGCATCCTAGATAAAAGCGTCCGTAGCCTTGATCTTAGAGTTTGGTTTCTCGAACCTATGGGTAGGAATCTGAATTTAACCAACGACAGATTTATCTGTTAGGATTTCAAGAGTTGCTCTATATCGAAATGTTTATTCATTCGATCATTTGCCATCATAATCGCAGGCCTGTGATTACTCCTCAAATTCCTCAGATTCCTCAAATTTGTTTATTGCTCCTCAAATCCTCAAAAATTCCTCAAATATAGCCTAACTATCAGAAATTCCTCAAATGCGACACACTACAGACTAAATGTCGGATAATGTATTGTTTTTGGCGAATGGTGATGATATGTAAACTTCCAAACAAGAAGCTAAGATAGAATCTTGTAGCATGCACCCTACATCCATGCTGCTAATCATGAATCACTCATGATTTATAACTTAATAATTTTTCTCTCACACACCTGGTAGATTTTAGATAGCGTAATCCCGCTGTGCTAGCTAGATCTGATATTTTGATTGGAAACAGACCTGTCCTTTTATCATCTGAATGGGCAGACTGTTAGATGGAATCTTTTCAATTTATAAGTGATAAACATAATTTTGAAAAGAGCGACTTACTCACCAATTCATTCCACATGAGGAGAGGAGAACCGTTGCTTGTCCTTCTAGTATTTTTTAATTTCTAGACGTTTTAGGATATAATGATTTTCTTTTAGCCATGTCATATTTAGCACATCAAAAATTAACTAGTCGTTAGCTTGTTTTTTTAATTTTGTTACCTTGACGCACTTTGTTACGTTGAATATCGTTTTCATTTCTGCAAGCTACAGGGCTGCAGATGTTCCGGTTCGTCTGGACTTATTTTGCTAAGCAGAGAAGTTGTCCGAAGTTATTGTCTATCGAACTCACTCATTAAATGCTTTCACGTATTTAATGAGTGAAACACTGCGATCAACCAACAGAAATTGTATATTTGAACACTGCAATTTTTTACTTCTAGCTTCATAATACTCGTATTACTTAGAATTCCAACAATAAAATGCACATTCAATTATTTTCATTAATTATCTTACCTTTTTCACAACCTTCTTTATATGTTTCTGCGACTACATGGCTGCTTAATGCATGCCTGTACTTCTTAAAGACTTCAAGGATATCGAGCTTCCATATCCATCATATGATAATATATAGGTAGCCCAGCCCACTTGGATTTCAGTGCTCTTATCAGCTGAAGCGTTTGTTTCACTCTCTCTTCCATTTTATTTCCGCTGAACATGAACACATCCGACGGGGTAAAGCGGATGGTCCCTAAATTTAGTGTCTATCTGCCTCCTGGTCACCAGCGTGCGGGGTTGGAAGCGTATGAAGCTCTGCTATCTCATGAGTCTTTTTGCAGCTACATTTTCCAGGGTCTGCCGACCGACATTTATCCTGGATGAATTATTCACTTATAGATTGTTTTCATAATTTGCTGAACTCAGGTTGGTGTGAAACTAGAGCACACATTGCTTATCGTTGTATGTGAACTTAGATTAATTAAGACATTGAACCACATAGTACTGGGTTGGTAGATTTTCAACCTGGGTCTACTGCAAGATGTGGACGTCAATATCTCTGCGCAACTTCATGCGAATAGAGGTGATAATCTTTCACTCTTTGCCTGTATGAGACCAACAACTCAACTGGCAAGCCTGTTCCCGACACTTGCTTTGTGTTGTATGAGAGAATTCATGTTCATTTGAATGTAGATCGGAGCGATATGATCAAACGCTAACAAGTAAACAATACCCACCAAAACTTATGTACGAGTAGCATAAAGTAATATTAATAAATTAGTGTGTAATGTGGCGTATCCTTCATAATAAATTGCTGACTTTTTTTAAGCCAAGCATTCCGTCAACGATTTTAAGCTTTCTATAATTATGGGCTACTCTCCTCCCAAATTTGTCTAAAGTCCGTAAAAATTAATCGTTGCAAAGCCCCAGATGCATGTAGTTGAGGATATATCCTACATTCAAAAAATTACAGTATACAAATCTGACAAGCATCATTGAATTGGAGACGATAACGTGAAGCAGAGCGATATGAGCAGCTTGATCTGACATCCTCTGTTCGACACATTCTAAGCAGATAATACTTGAGGCAACAAATTAATTTCGTAGCAACGCTGGAAGTGATTATGACCAAGTCAGTATTCCTTTGCAATATACACAACTTCAAAAAGTGTGGTGTGGTCAACCCTTGGGTTACCTTCTTCGTTGTGACTTTCATGATTTGAAGTTTGGCCCAAAATCCATGCTAAAATTTGTAGTTTCTTGCATTTATCATATTAGGCTCCGTTTCCATTCCTCAAATTTTTCACAAAAAATCCTCAATTTTTTTCATAGGCTAATCACAGGCCTGTAATCGACAAAATTCGCCAAGTCTTGTAGACCTTTAGTTTAACATTTTTTATGGTCCACAGTTGCCTTGCTGTTATGAAATAGACGTATTTATCATTTATACAAGCATGGGATTTTTCCGGCTTTTTCGGCTTTTTGAAATCATTTTGATAATTTCGTTTGATAAGTAAAATATGCTAGTCTCTGTGGAAATTTTCGGTTGGCTTCACAAAATCGGCGAAAAGAACAAGAACATCGTCGTCGCATTTGGATGAAAAGAAGTCTACTCTGAACTTGCATTCATTAGATGTAGTGTCAAAAGCTGCGTCAAAGAAAATGTCTTCTAAAATACTGAAGCGTGCCTTGAAGAAACACACTTCTTCCCTTGCTAAGCGTGCTAAGATTTCTAACTAGACCCACTTTTTCATATACATTTGTACCTACGTACCTACTATGAATTTCTACTGCTCATCTATGTACATGTAGGTTCTTACTTGATTCGATTTTTGTACATTTAACATATTCTAAATTGTGTAAATACCCATGTTTTTAATACCCATGTATTTTAATTATTATATTAAGTCATATAAATAGTTAAAAAGTAAAGACCTGTGTTAAATATTAAGCCTTTTAATTAGACGATTTCTAGGCTTTCTGGGGAATTATAACCTCAAAATTTTTTGCCGCTTCGCGGCAATTATAGGCTTGCTAAACGCTCGCCATGCGCCGCTGATTCAGCTACTCTTTAAAAATTCGGCTTTTTATAATTGGTTCAATCCCATGCCTGTTTATAAATGATATTTTTCTACTTTTGATTCCAAATCATAAATGGAGTTGAAAAGCTGATGAAATGGGGTTGCTACTCGACCATTTTGGTAATACCGTAATACCCCGCATATAGGACGCACTTTTTTCTTCAGAAGTTGACCTAGAAGCCCAGGTGCGTCTTATCCATTGACACCTTTACTATAAAAAAATAATGCATTTATCAAAAATCAAAAATTTCCTATAAACATTTCATACTTGCAATATTTGTCAATATTTATCAATATATCAATATCTTTGACTGACAGGATGAGGGAGTCATGAATCAGCACACACTGTGATCGTAGCAATTGAATGGAGATGACTTAACTTAATGACACCGTTTCTATAAAAAATAATGGAAATTAAGGATTAAAATTAGGATGCGTCCTATACGCAGGCACACAGTCTTTCCATCGCTTTTGGGTCAAATATTCACTGCGTCCTAAACATGGTATCGTACTGTACGTGGGTAGTTACGGTAATAAAATTTGTCCCGGATTTTCATGTTTCAAGGTTGGCAGGTCTGCTTCCGCTTCTGCTGGGGCAAAAAAGTCAGAGTTCACAGGACATATACATTCAGAAAGGGATTGCGTGATATCATCTCAAAAAGTTCTAATCGCCTACGCTGAGTGAGGTTAGTCGCACTTTTTGTGAAAGATCATTGATATGCCTGTGCTTGTACTACGATGGTTTTTCAGATTAAATCACGTAATCCCTCTCTGAATGTTGGTGCTCAGTAGACATTTACTTTTATCGCGCCAACAGAAGGGGTAGCGAAGCGCATCAGATTTGTAGCAGATTGTAAATCTCTTTCAATAAATTTTGGTCGGTTTAAGTTGCTTTTCTAACTTACGTTAATTAGGTTGTCAACCGACGGCTAAAACGGAGAGATTTCTTTGTAAATAGGCCTTGACTAAAATTCATTTCATTTGATATTTGCAAATGTGTAATAACCTGTTATCAACCCTGAAGATAGGATTTGGATTCGCCCTGAAATGTATCGGAAAATTATGTAGAGAAATGTATTTTCAAATACTTGACCCTTCCTTCCCTATCATCAAATAAAGCAAAGATTACTGATAACATAAATATTAGCAGACAGTCATAAATCGGTAAAGCATATAGTGCTTTATTTCTCTCATCAAAGGGCATCTGTGGTTGACATCATCAAATGTGTTCCGCCACCTTATACGTCATCAGTATTTTTCTGCTCCATCATTCACTGACGTTTCAGCTTCAGTCCTAAAGTTGTGTTTCTGATTCCACACATCGAAAGAAGCGGGCTGTCAAGTTTCTGTTTTTCTGATGTTTGGATTTCAGACGAAAATTCTGTTTTTTCTGTTTTCCCACTGAAGTTCTGCTTTTCAGGTATTTGCGATTTTTTGATGATTTGCTTAGAAAATACAACTCATTTTTAGCAGTATGAAGCACAGACCGAATCATTTCATGACAAACTTTCACATGCGGTTTGAAAAGATGCCTCACACTGTATGTTAGCTCCAATTTCGAATCATTCGATCAATTATCACGCTAATATAATATACGTCAATGCAGTCACCTCATTTTTCATTCAGGCATGATAGGCTGCTAAAGCAACCGCAACACGCAGATGCAATGTTCCATCTGATTCCGTTACTCCTACTAAAGCGCTAGCGCCTTCGTTTCATGAAGATAAGCTTTTCTAAGTCAACTCTCAACATATTGATACTTATGAATAATTTCTGATCTGGGATTACCATTGAAACAAAACATTCAAAGCAGAAAGTCGATAATGATAGTATGTGCATGACTTTCTGAATGCATTTAATCCGATTCGACAGAAAAATATGAACTGATGTTAAAACTTAAATGAGCAACTTTGAATGTTGATGCTATTTCTTATATGTGCTACTTACGGGCTCGTTCACCAATCAGAATATTTCGATTTTGCTGCTTTTTATTTCTTAACGATAATCAGAATTTAGAAACTAATTTTGTTGGTGAGAATATTGTTGGTAAATTCGTTCAGTAAGAAGCATTTTTGCTTTCATAATCACAGAAGGGATTTTCTATTTCTACTTAGCTTGTTTGTTTTAGATTTCATCATAAACCAGATGGATAAACGCTCATCCATGTTTTTGGTAGAATTGCTTAAATCTTAGTTAATGTCGAACCGTACAAAATAGGTCTAGTGATCAAATTGGAAGGTGCTGTTCCTGTCGACGTCGAAGTGTGCGAAGCTATCGATCTGTTTTTATTTTTCAATATCAAAGTTGTAAAATCATCTCAGAAGAATGGAAATATCTGAGACTGATGATTGGTCAGCGCTATTTCAAACTTAAGGTGTAATTCAAATATTTGAATTTGTGGTACTTAAAATTATTGATGATGATGAATAACTGCTTTAGTAGGAACATTTTGTGGACTAGCACACCTTGTATCAAAGTAATCTTCCATTTGGTGTAAGATAGACATTAGATGTACAGTAAATACACATCGCACCGATTTCGAATAATTGTCGGTGCTACATAGGTTACTCATTAAGTTTCAGTGAAAATTCTACGCTGCCTCTGGAAACAATGGGATCTTCTGACATCACACTTTGAAAAGTCTACGTTTTCGTCACATGGGTAAATGTTAGCGATCTCACTATTCATGCCGCGTTTTGCGCAACTATTGTCTCCCTGAAGAATCGAATTAGCGTGTGCATTCATGTGAACATTTTGCGACACAGTCAAGCAGCGCTGAAGACATTCTTGCAGGTTTTCACTGCCTGTCTACGTAGGCACTTATATGATCTGATATGATAATCACTTTTTGCCTGAATTAGTTAAATTTCGATATCGAATTGTACTTGACCTTTCCAATTATCTGTTTCACTGTGAAATGCAGTTTGTATTTGGCGTCTAATGGGAAATATTACAAGTGAACCCTAATCGTTTCGCTCATGAGTTATCTTTCATACATTCGACAGTTTCGTTTCATTTTCAGATCGCACGTGGAGACAATGGCTAATAATGGGGTCGGTGAATCAAATACAGAAGATGCTAGAAAAAAGCAAGGGACAAGGTAATACTTCTTCTCATTTTCGTCGCTTTAGAGAGTTGCAGGAAACACGGAAATTGTAAAGTTATCATCCGTTATGAGCATATCCCTTTGAAGACCTGACTCTACTGATTATTATCAAGAGAAAATCGATAAATGGGAATAAATCCATTGTATATGCTACATCCAACCGCGCTGATTATGACGTGACTCGTGTATCCCTCATATATCTCGGTTTCCCGAATATGCGTCTGTAAGGGAAACATGTAAACTAGCTTGATGTTGACATTGAGCCCATGTTAGCCTGCAAGAGTTCATACATCTCATTGAACAATGCTCTGATCACACGAGTGATGTATAATTTCCGTGAATTTGATTTCAAGTACATGATACAGTAGTGAACTCCGGACGGTCCCTTTGCGTTACTTTTTATCATTTTCACGCAAATGCAGTTCTTATCAATGTGCCTGACGTTCTTTTTGTGCATTGAATGTTTGGTATTATCGTTGTGCATTATATCAAGTATGATATACCGGGCAGTGAAATATGCATTGATAGCTGATTGGTGACGAAATTCAAATTCAGTTTTGTCTGAGAACGTTGTCAATTTTACCCAAGCCGAATTACCGACAGTAGGATATCTGTAACTCATCTAGAAGTATTAGTTCTCGGTATTGACTACCACGCAAGTACATGTAGTAGGCATTGTGATTATTTTAACCACAATACATTCTGAAATTGATTAGAACATTTTCTAACAATTCAAGCACATGTGACAAGAGACATCAACTTGAGAGTTCCTTCGAACTGATACCGTCACAGCGAATGGTCTATAACATCATAAAAATTTGATGGCTAGGGATCTGCGCAATGATCACCGGGACTTCTCACATCAAGACCACAAGCATGCAGACTTCTCAAGTGTAGGTACAGCCAGATATTCATCGGATGAGATGTTGAAGGATCACTCAAAATCATTCAGACTGCTGTACCAAATTTGATGTTTCAACTTTCATGAAAGTGTGTTTCACGGTGTTATTGATGCAATTAAACATACGAATACATAATACAATAATATAATATAATAAATAATATAATATAATAAATAATATAATATTAATACAATAATAACAAAATTGAATCAAGATTTAATGCAATTTTCACAACACAATCGAAATACGCATGTGTTCGATTAAAGATAAAAAAACATTTTTTTGCAACCCTTCTTTTAACTAAATCGGTACATTCAGTGCATCGAAATCGTCGATTTCAAAAGAAATTGAATTAAATAATTGGACGATTAGCAAAATCACTAATCGATATACCCCTAGTTTTAGAGACTTCCATTGTTGCGACTCGATGAAAGCAAATTCTTATTTGGGAACACCAAGTAAATGCTGGTAAATTAGTATTGACTTTTCTGTTCAACGTAAGTATTTTTCGTTAATTATCAGTAAATGTTTTCTATGTTTCCTCAAAAGAAGTATGAAATGAACATGCGATAATTACATCGACACCCTTAACTAGGTGATAATAGCAATAATATTTCTGACTACAACTGTAGTAATTAATGAATCAGTAGTTGAATTTAATGAAATTTTGGTGTAATTAATATTGTGAACACTGTGTTTTATGTGTGGGTGCTACTTATCTCAAGCATTTTCGTTTGGATGAAGCGAAATTTTCCTCCAATTGATGAATTTTTGGAATGAATTGGTCCTCTGAGGCAAGTTAAAAGTTCAATCGTTCTTCTTTAAAAGGTCTACCAGTGGGAAATTGCACATGAAGTTCAGGTCGGTAATTTATTGCGACATTACAAGTGCAAACTTATTTTGCGTCAATGACATGGGATCTGCATCAAACTCAGCATGCGGACAAGCGCACCATCGAAAAACCTAGTGAAAATAAGGTTATTTCGGGCGAATGGCTCCAGATACTCTACTTTAGGACTGTTTCTTAATCGTATAATATATCGGTGATATTAATATTAATTTTAATTATAAACACGTCTATCAAAAATTATGTTTGTCTATCCAATACATGTTCAATTTTGATCGTTCGTCACAACTTAATTTGCTTCAGAGCTAAACATGTCGGTTAGTTGTCTCAGTTGAATAGATTATATCTGTAACTGGAAATGAAATTTTTCGGAACGTGAACGATATAAATGCGTATATTATTCTGAAGCTTCTGATCTTGAGAGTTGGAGCATTACTACGATGGAATTTTCATCTCTTCTCCGAGCGATTTGCCTGCCAAATAATCCCTGAGAATTACTTCCCATTTTCACCATATCATTGAAAAGTTTGATTTCAGACACATTGCCAAGTTCTTTCTCTTTCATCTTGCACTCGCATTTATATAAAGATAGTTTCGGTCATTGTTCACAGTTGCACTCTCGCACAGAAGAATGGTGATACGATATCAGTTGTTGGATAGGAATAATATTTTGCTCTAAAACTGACTTGACCATGCAGGCAACAATTCCAAGCGCGACAATCCGAAAAAGAAAACGACTTCATCTTCGAATTGCTTTGTTGATGAACACAATCAACCAAACGTCACAACTTACTATGTTGGCAATCAGGCTAAGTGGACGAATGTAACTCATTGAAGTGGCAGTTGCCCTGCATTGAATTTTATCTAGACAAATTTATATAAAATTGGAAGTTTCTCGATTGAGTCATACTAATGGCATTCCAAAATCCATGGATATTACTTATTTATTAGTTAATACTCGTAGTATGAACAATGTTCATTGATTTGAAGTTAAATAGTAAATGTGCTGGGCGCGTAATGGCCGAGATTTGAAGACGACTACTTTTTCAGAGCATCTATGTACCGCATGTGATGTTTGTGTGGTTTAGGACACAGTTTAATTGACATAATTGTTAATACATATATCAAAATCTCATCCTCAACGACGCCTATTGAAGGACAAAACGGGTATTTGCAAAGTTAGTGCAGATGCGGATGGTGGACGCATGCCAAAAACGTTCTAATCATCGGTCTGTAAAGATAAATGAAATGCAATCTGAGTCCAAAAATCTGAGAGCAAAAAAAATCAATTTTCGCTGAACATGCCACTTGGTGGTGGATGTCCATGCCGGAAAATCCTGAAGATACTGCAAAAATGTTCTGTTCCACCGATGAATTCTTTCTACGAGATTCTTCAACTTTCATTGAAGATGTTGATGAAGTCGACTCGCAAAGTTAAACACGTAGATAGACAAGCGCTTAGTGCAGATGAGATCACACGCAGAATTAATGTCATTGAAATTATCGTATTCAGATTTTCACTACATTCTTTTCTTTTAGGCAGCTTATTACTGCTGTCAATTAATCATACGTTAAGTGAGTATCTGCGCGTAATTGTTATTCCCATACAACCTATTCGATTAATCGCTTGGATGAGCATCAATTTATTGTCCTTTTTCACTGCATTGTCTCATATTCTGCCTCATTTAAGCCTAGTAATGTTACTTCGACGACGCGTGAAAGCAGCAATGCAGACGGTCGAAAGATAAAACTGTGAATAATGTTCGCTTTGAAATGGTTCACATTTGTCAGTGTTTAGACGATGCTGAGATTGTGTCACATCCGTAAAAGCAATGTATTTTAATGATAAACAATATTCTCTCCGGAAGTGCACAGTTGAAAGTGGCAGCAACGCTGAATATCAATAAATTGTGTGAAAACTTACAATTTCAACCAAGTTATCCTTTGAAAAAAGCATTTATCCTATGTTCAAATGCATCTACACAGGCTGTAATGCAAAAAATGCTCCAGATGCACCTTGCGAGTTTGTATGTGCAGATAGAGGACATCTAAGTTATCAATATTCAGTGCAAGGATAGCATGGTGCTACAAATGTTAAATCAATAAAGCTTTAACTCGAATGTCTTACTTCCATCGGGTTGAATATTTTTCTATTGAAACTGAAACTTAACAAGAAATAGAAGAGCAAATAGTCTTACTATCCATTATATGAGGATTTTTCTCCTGGATTTTGTTTACTCAGATGAAAAAAGAAAGATCAGTTTTACAAATATTGCACATAAGGTGCATTCCACGAGTGTGACGGACTTAACATCGCAGACTCAAATTATTCTACTGACCAGCATGATGGCAACATATGTCCATGTACCATCATGTAAAAGTTTGGTGCGAATCGCACCGATGGTTGTTTAGCAACCAGCAACTATGTGCGTGTGACGGACTTAACAGCAGAATTTGCATTTTTCACTTCCTGTCACAATTAGTGTGACGGACTTAACAAAATAAATTCCGCCATATTTCCGTTATGCCTCATTTGCAGGTATAATGCGCTTATGGCCTTTATAAGTGATATATGAAGGGCAGAACCGCTATGATTGCAACAATTAATAACAACTCTATTATGTAGGCAAAAAAATAGTTCAATTTCGTGACGGACTTAACATTTATTAATCAATTATTCGCAATTAATTATATATCATAATTACACACCCATGACAGAAATCTAGCATGTTAATATATCTTTGGGATACTAATATTCATAATATTGACAATTTAGCCAATTCCGAACGTTTTATCATAGGAAAAAATGTTTTGAAAAAATGAATGAAATTACAGAAAATTAAAATGAAAAAAATACATTTTTTAGATAATTTTTTCTAGTCTATAATTGATGATAAGTTATCGGATTCTAGTGTTTTATGTTCATTTAGTGCATGATTGTTGGTATACAATCAAATATTTTCGTGTAACTATCGTTTTAATTTTGAATGTGTCTTTCCACTTTTTCGTGGAATGTACCATAATTGATTTTCAAAAATGCAAATATGCGATCTCTGCAAAAGCAACATCAGCAGTATTCTGCAAAAACCATTGTAACACGAGCAATGTAAAAGCTGATATTCTATTTTATGAACAGGATTGCACTAATATGAGACTTGTTGAAACACAATTGATACAAAGATGTCAACCAATGGTAAATTTCCATTCTTTTGAACAGGTAGCAATTGTTGCCTCTGTTTACAATCATCATAGTCATCTGACACTATCTGTGATATATCAACCTTGGCGTTTTCTTTATTCTTTCCTTATGACATGCTGTCGATTCAACTTTTGCATGCACTTCCACTTCATTTTTGAAATTCAATAATCTGTGATGTTTGTGAATCTGATCTCCCTTTTATGCTCTGATGTGGACTGAGCAAGTGAAAATTCAAGTAAAATCCTCATGAAGGATAGCAAGACTTTTTCTTTTTTTATTCTATGAAGCATGCTATTTCAGTCAGGAGCTTCACAGTGGTCGAGCCAGCTGCGAAATGTTAATAAAAATGAACTCACTGCGTAAAATTGAAATCTTATAATTTGTATACTTAAATGAACTTCTGCGATATGGAATCAATGCTGGCTTATTGGATAAAAAAGTAAATCAATGATAAGTTACCATTGTATTCATTATGTTATTAATATATCAGTTAGTCAAAGCTTCATGGTTATCTCAGCGTCTCACATCTTGTAATAGGTTCAGCAAGAGGTAAAGAAGTATTCGCTCTTAGGAAGTCTTACATGTGAGACATTAAGTGAGTTCATGTAGCTGTTGTATTCTGTTCAGAGAATCAGTTCTTATGCTCTCAAGTTATTTATCAAAAGAAAACCCGTGCGAAATTTTAAAACTATGTGTATGAAGTCACCAGTAGCTCCAAAAATGTCCCATATTTAATGGCTTATATCTAATTAACCCTGAAAGGTAAGGAAACACACACAAGCGTGTGCTCAACAAACACTCCGAGATGATTCGTATGGCGTCAGTCAGCGGAACGTCAACGTAATTTTCATGTTCAAAGTCAAGCGTCCTTGAAATTTTACAATTTACGGTTTCCTGCTACTTCAACATTATTCAGTTCTTGCTATTATTCACTAGCCTTGTGTTACTCATTTTATGATTAATATGCTTTTTCTTATCCACCAAATACGAGGAGAAATCTGACAGACGGATAAATCCAATGAAGGAAATCGATCATATTCGTCATTAATGCAATAGATGCATGCTTGGTGCGATTTGAATCCTCAGCCAATCAGGTTATCTAAGCCTGATTCTCTAAAATATATGTAAATTAGTCATTAACACGATTGTCGGAAATGCAGGTAAAGAGATCGCTTTAAGGCAGCGCCCATCAATCGCGTTTTTAGAAGCTATCTGTTAGTCATGTTCACCCCACCTTTGCTGAGCGTCATCAAGGCAAATGCCTTTCTTGTTTTGTTTGTAACTTTATAAACGTGATAGATGTTTGCAGGTGTTATCACCTTAACTGAACTTAATTGAATTTGTAAATAGAATAACTAAACACTGAGTTGCATCCTCAGTTGAATAATGGAAACACCTTATTCTATTCACATCGTGTTTGCAAAAAAGCAGCATTTATTAATTATTTCAGGCGCACTGACTTCGGTGATTTGCCAGTAGTGTGTTTAAAGTTGCATTTAATGAATGCCCGTCGAAATTTCACTAACTTGCTAATTGCAAAACCTGAATTGCATTTGATTTAATTTCATTCTCAGTTAGATTTCTCGGTCGGACTCGGGCACCATAAAAATTTGCAATTGTTCTGAAGCTCTGCTTTTAGGGCCCATGCTTTTTATTTCAGCAATAAGGTTTGGATTGTAAAGATCCGCAAATGATTTGACAGTATTGTTATTATACAGAATGGGCTTCAACTTTTTGTAATTAGAATAATTTGAATGTGAGAAAGCTGTTTGAAAGCGTCACAAAGCGGATGCAATCTGCATAGTAAACTATAACTTACTTGATCAGGAAGTCTTACCTCCTTAGTGCGTGGGAAATGCATTCCAAATCGAAAGTATTTTTAAATCAGATAAATTCGGAGTATTCTAACGTAAGATTGATGATTTCGAACCTGCGAACTTAAATAGTTTAATCACATTTGACGATGAAGAATTTAATGAATTTCTTGATTACCTGTTTCGTGGATGCATTTAACATTTCATCAAATTCTCACTCACGAAAAGTGCATCTTCATAATGTATAAGTCACTGTATAGCAGAATCATTTCCGTTTTATGAATGACAGTTTCGATGAAAGTATCCATTTTTGTACACATGAAAGTCCAAATGTATTGCCATCGATTGAGTATGTCAACAAGCGGTTCCGGTGATCGATGTGTAGCCTCCCATATGTTGTATGCCAATTGGTGCCTATTTGATATTTATAGCTGCCGATACAGAAGCACAACAGGAAATGCTTCGCATTGATGGTCAATCTATCAGTGATGTCGGTGTAGGAAACGCCTGTCAAATTTGTGCAGGCAACATGTCTGAGAACTTAAGAACTTCATTTTAGGTGAATATAAAATCTTCAGCTTTATCTGTCATGTGTAGCTTCGATGTGCATAACTTGTAGACAAGGATAAGAGAAATTCGTATATTAATTTTGTATTTGCTTAAAAGCTTTGATATTGAATAAGCTTGTGCTGTACACTATATGCATGAATCATTTGTAAATTGAATAAGTGCGTGTGATTAAGAACTTTCAACAAAATTCCATCGTAAAAATTCATTTTAAATTTTACTTTTGAATTCTTGGTCTGTGGGACATCGACAGTTAGACGGGAGACCGAAAGTCAAATCAATTTGACGTTATACTTGAATACATCAAACAGACGTTTTGTTCTTCTATAATTACGAGACCACAGATTCTCTCGTCGTCTACTCACTTGCGTTAGGTCGATGAAATGATACTTTTTTTAAAGAATGAAGAATTATTGTTCCGTATGCCTCTTCTGTGTGTCAGCCTTCAACTTTAGCAGCTCGAAGTTGAAATGAAGTTTGTCTATTTCTTTTATTATTCATTGATTCTTTCTCGCCTCAGTCAGGGCAATCCCAATGTCTATTGCTTTTGCTATTGGTAAAGTGTAGCCCAATGCTATATGTCGCATTCTTCAGTTTAAGTGCATTCTGTTGTTTTTATTCCATATTTTAAGTTGCTGATTTTTATATGGCAGTTTGATGTCGATATGCCCAAAGAGTTATTTAAATAAGATAGCGTATAACTAGTTTTCATACCATCGACATGGCTTCCGATGTGAATCAAGATCATTTATGTGATACATAGATCGTGAGCAGTAAAAGTCAGGAAACAGATCCTTGGGTAAAGTGCTAGCGAAATTTTTATTTCTGGATTGTGATTGAAATATTGTAACAAAAGTAAATAATTAACTGGTCGTATTTAATGTTACTGTTGATATTCGGTTAAATAATCGGATGAAATCAATTGATTTTAATGTCAGCTTCATCAACTTCTGCACTGAGAGACTATGTAGACACAGAGTGATTGATGTTTGCTGACTTCGATTGAATTGCCAGCATCAAAATTGAAGCTGAACCTATTCTATGAATTGTTCTGATATCATCCAGGTCACAATCCCACAGAGTTGTTAAAACGAACAAGTCTAAATGCGCTTAATCTGTGTCACCCGTCTAAATAGTATTGCTCTGTACGAAGTGTGATATGCTCCGACAGCAGTTTTGTGCTCTAATATGTGAGGTGATATCTAAAAGATAGCATTTTAAGACACCCTGAGATTGTTTTTGCGTCGTGCTCATTGGCAGTAACAGGCTTACTCAGATTGCTTTTCTCCATCTCTTTCCATTCATAATTGTCTTCATGACGAAGCGCGAGTGAAATCATTGCATTGTCTTCCTTATTTAATTCAGAAATTTCAATCAATCTCTTCAAACTGTTCTATTTACGGATCTAATTGCCTGAAATTTCACTGTCATTAGCTACTTATTCGGTCTTCTTATTTTAATTGTGTCGGGATGGTGCATGACAGGAAAGACTTTTCCCAATGATATTTTCGTTCACCCTCTCTTCCGAGATAATTACATCGTAATGATAAACTGTCAGTACTGTTATTCATCTACTGAGCTTAGCACCTACAGCATCATCAATCAGAAACATAGAGTATGATATCAGACTAATTGCATGCATCTATTACATTTGGCGAAAGTCCTTTGAAATCATTTAGCTTGGGGATTAATTTTCTCATTTTTCAACCTTGACATTATACTACAAAGCCAGATATAAGTCGATCAACCGTGCGCATGCATAAAATATCGTCTGAATATGGTAATTAATTGTTGTAAAATCAGATTCAGAAAACAGCGTTAAAAACTTCATTCATATAAGCGAGTGGCTCTGCCATTGTTGATAATAACAACTACAATAGGTACTCAGACAGGAAGGCGTCAAAGACTAGGATTCGTGATTTTTTCCATTTTTTCTTCAACATTTTCAGACACAATTTGAGAGAAGAATTTTATTCAATCGATCAGGACTAATGAATTTCCGTTGGTTTTTCGCAAAACATTCCTTTGGTTCTTACGCGTTCTATTCTAAATGAAAATGAATAGTGAACATATCGTATGAATTGAGTGCTTCCATGGCTGCGTGATGGACAGCCGACTACCAACCAGTAGGTATAAGGTCCCAACAGTAATTGGAGAAGAATGACCTGGCCTAAACTCGTCAATATCAGAACTAGCAGGCATCTATCCAGGGACTACATTTCAATACAAGTAGGGATTCGGGGCATCATTTTTTCTGAATGATGTGGTAATAGAGATTTGTCAATTTCAGATAAGTAACTTGCAGGTATTAGCAGCTTATTCCTCACCACTTGCAGTTTACCATGCATTCTAGGACTGTTGAGTAATCAAAATTTCTCATGGCAATACATGAAGCTTTGTTATTAACTGTTTGATAATGGACCACTAATAGATTGTAGCATTAAGTGAAATTCTATCATGTTACGACTATCTAGAGAAGCATAGATGCGTCTTTAGAAATCATGAGATGTTTTGAAAAAGACGTGCTCTTTTTGACATTCATAATCAAATAAAGTCTTCATTTTTCATCGACGAAGAAATTGGCGATGAAGCATTTTGGTCCTATCACAAACTGGTATAGGTGGAGAACATTGATTGTGGTAATCTGATGACTGTTGGTGCGAAACTATGATATCTTTAAGCCCTGCTACTGGCTGCTACATTGTGATGTAGATTCAGTGTTCAATAAGGAAATAAAACTGAAGTTTTTGTGATGACCACTATTTAGAATGTGGTTGATTTCTTCATTTCAGATTCCACTGTATTTAAAGATTCACATCAGATTTTGAAGCTAAGGGCCCCTAAGGAGTTAAGTGTTGAGGGCCAACCTACAGGTTCCTTAGTAATACTAACTTTTTTTAAAAAAGGGGAATCATTGGTCTATTTAGCGAGACAAGCAGATTAAGCTAACCAGTCAAAAAAAACTTCGTTCTTGTAAAAAGTTCGTGTTTGTAGGCGCACAATACTTGCACTACTCTGTAACTCACAGCATGTGAAAGTGTAAAGGTCCTGATTAACACTGTTAGATGAAATTATATAAATTAGAAATAATCAGGAATGTTTTGATATTAACCAGAAATATAATTAATAATATGCATACAATATCTTTCGGTCAGCGTCTTCTAGTTAAAAAAAGAATTCATTAAATGGTTAGTCGTGTTATGTAAGAAATTCAAACATGAAATGTATGACTCGAGTAGGGGCTGGCAATAATGGATAGGAAAATTGACTGACATCAATTGAATACCCAGATGAATGATGATGATAATATGCGACAGGCAGTGTTGGACTACAATTCACCGATAGCAATAGAAATTGACCTTTTGACCTTGTTTTTTGTAGATGCTGAAACACACATGATGTTTTTCTTCGCTTGTTTTTCTATAGCATTCGAAATTTGATTGTTGCTGTTAATTTATTGTAGCGACATAATCAGGTAGACTCGGGGTTTTTTCATTGTTTTGGGGGTGGAGGATGGGGAATTTAGTCTCCAATTTCATGCATGGGTGTTACGAGCTGAATAGTTGTATTCAAGAGCTTGGTTCTCACTCTTCACTAACGTAAAATCATAAACATATCTTTTGAATAGTGGTAGATCATCAATTGTTCGTAATGCAATGTTTTCGATTTTTGATGCGAAAACAGAAGTCAACAAACTTGAAAGGGAATTTCCCTTAGGTAATCCTTTGCTCTGTTGGTAGATGCTGCCACTAAATTGGAGATTTGTATTGTTCAATGTGACATGTTATGTCTTCAATCTGATTCAGATAAGTGCCTTTCATGCTAAGGATATTGATTTCTTCAAGTTTGCTGATTAGTGCTTAGATCGCGTCTTTAACTGGAATAGATTGAAATTGTTCATAGAGCAAATATCATAACTGTAGGGAAATAATTGTTCTTCATTGTTGGTAGTCTTTACTGAGTTTATTATTTCCGAACTTGATTTCATATGGTTTGGAATGTAGTAGTCATTTTGGAAGGAATGTTAGACCATTACCTGACTTGATAACACAAGGAGTTTGAAGACGCATTTAAAATTTTCTGGAATTGTATTCAGCAGTACTGTCATGATGCCCGTGTCTGTTTAATCATTATGGTCTCATTTTTATGAAAATTGTTGAATCTGAGGTCCTTAAGACTTTGTCTTTTGCTAGTAAGAGTCGAAAAATTCAATTTAAAATGCCTATTACTATTGATTAGCAGAAGCGAATACAGACAGCCAGGTATGCTACAGCTTACTGGATACTTCGTAAACTCAACATTTTCGATATTCGGCAGTTAAGTTTTTCTAGGACATCAACAATTCCATAGATATATCATTAAATTGATGACAGTAGGAAATATTTCTCTTCTCATTAGGAAGGTCTGAAGGAAACAAGCTTTGGGGAAATATACCAGAAAAGTTTTTATTTCATCAGAATTTTGCAATTTAATGAAGTTGGTAATTTAATATTTTAGCTGCTTATACAGTTGCACTCATGTAAGATTTCAAGCAGAGATGTTTACTTTTAATATCTGTTCTCAGACAAGCAAACAGAGGAACTTTCCATGGTGTGAAACTCTGTCATATTCTACATATTCTCATTCTCATGACAGTATTCTTGAAAACTTCGTTTTCAGCTAAGTTATCATATTTGTCTATCGACATATTTGACCGTCGACATTAGTTATTTATACCTAGAAGTATACTGTTTTCAAATGCGCAATGAACTTCTGACCTGAAACTTGTCTCTTGTTAATTTCTACGAAAGTAGTTATTCATGAAATATGATTTTTTTATAATATATACATTTTGCATTGTGCTGTAATTATATTGATTTAGAAATTTATCCTTACTCCATCATGAATTTTGCTTTAAAAGTGTTATTCAAAAGTTGTTATTGCTCATTAAACGGTGTTACAGAATTTTTTTTATTATTCTCTGAAATATTAAGTATGAATGTGCATATATTTTGCCGATATCTCTTATAAGCTGAGTAAAGAAATGGCTAGCTCTGTCTAAGGTGATATGTAATGAAAGTTTCCCTATCAAATTTGGCAACAAGCAACTTTCAAAACATTCACATAGGTGATACTTACAATGCTTACTCGAATTAGGTACCTTCCTGTTCAGTACAGAGAAAGTAGTGACGAACCAATGAGTCACAAGCCTTCCGGTCGAGTATCAGAAGTAAAAGTTAGTAGCATTTCATCTGGAAAGTAGGCTGTCAACTCAGTCATGTTTCTTGGAAGTCGCGCAGAGAAATCATTTCTGTAAGCCCTCCAAAGAAATAAGTCACGAGCAGTAAGGTCTGGAGATAAAGCTGGCCATTCAACGGGTCCTTTTCGATAGAGCCTTTCATTTGCCAAATTTTCATCGAGGAGGGTCCAGACTCTGGTGCGGCATGAAGAGGAGCTCTGTCCATAATACTCGTATTCTGCTTCCAAACTTTGCAGTGACGACCGGTGTTCATTGCTTGTTCTTATGTCGAAATTCAGAATCCCGATGTTAGTATTGAATGTGGGATAAAGTTGTAACAGGCGCAACAGTATCACAATTGATGTCAGTGCTCTTCAATGACATTAGTATTGAAGGTCACATCCCTGATGATAGAAAATTGAGCACCCCGTTCCTATTTACAAGGGTAAAGTAGATTCGCTGAATTGCGGAAGCTACTGAGGACTCAAGCTCACGGACCTCACTCTGAAAGTTATTGAAAAAGTACTCGAGGGGCGGATGAGAGCGCAAGTAAAGATCGACGAGATGCAATTTGGTTTCATGTCTGGTAAAGGCACAACAGATGCAATTTTCATTGTGCGCCAAATGCAAGAGAGATATCTGACCAAGAAGAAGGCGAGGTATTTTGCTTTTGTCAATCTTGAAAAGGCGCTCGACCGGGTTCCCAGAGACGTGGTCAAGTGGGCACTCCGAAAATCTGGAGTTGAAGAATGACTTGTTTAAACAGATACGAAACTGTATGAAGCCGCCAGAGGAGCTTCGGATGAGACAGCAGGGAGTTTTTCTGCGCAAAGATTGGTTTGCACAGAGACTCTGTTTTAAGCACACTGCTCTTTATAATCCACCAGTGAAGGGTTTTCAGAAGGACTTCCTCTCGAAGTTCTCTATGCAGATGATCTCGCATTGGGCGTAGAAAGTAAAAAAGTACTGCAAGAAAAGCTTATGACCGCCTAGCATCAGAAGATTTGAAAGTTAATGTGACCATAACAATTGATGAGAACTGCAGTAAGGGAAGGAAATACCTTAATTACCTGTAAATACCCATGGAGTGTCTGTTCGGTGAGTGTCTGCTGCAACTACAACTCAATACATTGCTCCAGCTGTCGATCATGGACTCAGTTGTAGTGACATAGAACGCAGTCTGAAAAGAGCGTCGTCGAACTTTTTGTGTGGGAGATGTTTAGATGATTAGCCCGTTGTGAGAAACCGAAGCATAATGAAAGCAATCAGTTTGGAGGAGGGCGAGTGTCACACTGTTACCCGTTTCTGCTACTTTGGAGACATGTTGGATTCCGATGGTGGAACGGAGGCAGCTGTGACTGTGCGAATTCAATCGGGCTGGAAAAAAACCGAGAACTATCGCATATCCTGACTAGTCGTGGTACTCCATTTTGGATGAAAGATTTATGGCTCCTGCGTCAGCGCCTTCATGACCCACTGAAGTGAGACATGGTCTATGACAGCATTAGAGAAGAGGACAATGGGTGTAGCAGACAGGTGGATGTGTGGAGCATCTCTCAAAGATAGAAGAGTGGCCAGCGAAGATCTTCTGGCGCGCCTGAACCTGCAGTCGATCGATGAGACCATGCGGGCGTGCCGATTGCGATGGTACGGCCATGTGGTGCGTATAGAAGATGAAGATCAGCGGGCCAACGCCAGAAGGCCGCTCAAAGAAGACCTGAGAAGAAACCGTGTCCGCAGATCGCGTCAATTGGGCCTCAAAGAAGCCGATGCCGTCAATCGGAACACCTGGAAGCATTCTATGAAGAATCATCGACCGACTCAACGGAGGTGGAGAAAATAACGTCAAACATATAAAGTAAAGTTACTTACGTCACATTTTGACACTATGTTCCTGATCTACTTTCTTCTCTCTAGGATCTTGCTCCAACTAGGATGTGTGCAAAGGTAATATTGAAAAAGTGTTGTATATCTTTAATGCCAGCGCGTGTCATCCACATTTGATTTGCTTTCTTAATTACGATTAAGTTCAGTTCAAATTCACGGATATCAGCTCAAGCCGTTTTTGTGGCAAAACCTTGGATATACAGATACTTGCATACAATACTCTGGAGCACTTTCTATTTAATCCACCTAGGTATTAACCAAGTTCTACTGTACTCCTTGAATTGCATTTACCAGCATTCCTTGGAAATATAAAATCTATAATTGAACACTTTTTTCATTACGTTATGGGAAGCATACAATTCTAAAACAGGACTCGCAAGATCGGTTTTGTAAACCGATGGTTTTGTTGATCATGCACCATCAAACTAGGTCTACGTATTTTCATGGATGATATTGATTCAAATATTTCAATTATTTTATTTGCATAATAGCTAATCACTTATAGTTTCGTAAGTCTCCTATTTGTGTCGTGGAAATTTGAATAGTATCAGGCTAAAAGTGTCCCCAAATTATGCAAGATTAACTCACTGAACTTTAACATTGGTGACGTTGTCTCATATCTATTGTCGGAGATAAAATTGCAATCTGACGGGACAGGAAATAACATCCGTTTTGGTTTTGCCATTTTGGGAATTGTTTCTTTCATTCTGCCGCGCATGACAGATTATTTACAGCGAGTAAGTGATGCTTGGATCTCTATGTTGACATTATCCTCCTGGTTTTTGGTTAGCAAAAGGAAAATGCAGTCTGCGTTGAAAAATCAACTTTTACGCATTAACTATGAGCAGTTGAAATCGCGAATGTCAGAAGCGTGTTTCCATGCGCGATTTATCAATTTCTTCTGTACGCTGTCAACGATTTGAATGCTTGCCATCGTACCGAATATTGAAGGCAACTTTTTGTTTTTTTCCAGAGTTTTCAAGAAGAGCAGTCCCAATGGAAAGGTAAGTTTTATGTGAATTTTGATGAATAGACGGAGAAGTCTCGGTACAAACTCATCGTGCTTTTCAATATTCACGGGAAATAGACATTGACATTTTGCAAAATTAAATGCTAATAAAATTTGCTTTGATAATGTTCAAAACTGTTGGACAACTCAATAACGCCGTTCAATATGCACGTATGCAACAAGTTATCTGCAGTTAAAATAATTCTGGAAATAAAATCATTCATTATAGGACAAAAGAATCGCAATTCGGTAATGATGGAATAAGACCTGATGATGGGTTTTTTCAAAATTGAAGCTGTGGTGATGGGCCGAAAGAGAAGTGACTTAATGGTGGCGGTTCAATTTCGAGGAAAATATCCCAAATGCAAGCGAAATCGTCAAGCAGAATTAATTGGAAGTATTTTAAGCCAATCAGCAAATGGAAGTGTCAACTTACAAGTATTGTGGCACACTGAAAATGAATTGATCTGTCAGTTCTCCTCCCTTCTCTCCTCTATCTAACAAAGCTATTATTTTTTCTTTCACAACAAATCGATTGCCTCTTGTTGTTTCATATGTCAATACCATAGATGATAGGAGGAACGCTACTCGTCGACAGGGTTTTGCTTTTGCGCTAATCCTTCCATTCTGGTGGATTTTTGTCCAGATTTGCGGAAATGCTCGGTTCATAGATTACGACTGGATCCGATACCCCTCATTCATATTGCGTTTATTTTATTGGTTATACCAGTACATTTATATACTAGTAACATTTCTGATATCATTAATTGATTTTATAGTGGAAGGAGATCAGTTAATTATCCTAAAATGTCATTTAGCAGAGGTCTTTGCAGTGGGCAGATCTTTGCCACACGGGTGCGCAGTACTCCGCCGCTAAATAATAGAGGGCTAATCCTGCTGTTCGTAAGGTGGTAGCTCCAGCTCCCCATCGTGATCCGAGGTTATTTGAAGGAGGTTATTTCTAGTCCTGATTTTCATTGCGAACTTCTGAAGATGGCTCTTGTAAGTCAAACTTCTGTCTAGTGTCACACCGAGGTAGGTTGGAGAATGATCGTGTTTGACACGAGTGCCGTTCATATAAATGTTCAGCGCCGTTTCGCATTGGCTGTTATTGAGGTGGAAGCTCGATGCAACGGTTTTCATCACACTAGGTCGAAGACTCCAGTCTCTGCAATAAGCTGCCATCTTTTCCATGTCGCTGTTCAAAATTTCGTTTAATTTGGCGAACTCCTTTTCTTGGTGAGCGCAGCAAATATCGTCAGCATAAATGAATTTTCTGCTCTGGGTATCTGGGAGGTCACTTATGTACAAATTGAACAAAATCGGGGCGAGGACTGATCCTTGTGGTAACCCGTTTTTCTGGGCTCGCCATTTACTCGTTTTGCCGTCAATGTGCACGCGGAATCGTCGATTTTCTGAGAATTTTGCCATAAAGAGCACCACCCAACGTGGTAGGACTTTAGAAATTTTTATCAAGAGTCCTCTCTGCCAAACTTTATCGTAGGTCGCTGTTAAATCGAGGAAGACGGCCCCTGTTTTCAATTGCTTCTGAAATCCATTCTCAATGTATGTAGTCAGAGCTAGCACTTGCTCTTGCGTTCTACGACCTTTACGAAATCCCGCTTGAGCAAGATCCAAGCAATTGTCCACAGTGCTCGATATTCGACGTAGGATTGTTTTCTCTAGAACCTTGAATGCAAATAACAACAACGAATCTATGATATATGTGTGCTATCGTGCTCATAAGATGCCACTCGCTTTCACAGTCATATATTATGTCATATATATATGTTATGATTTCATTGTCTCAAATAGTCGTATTTTAATGTATTCATGTTCAATAAAATATTCAAAATAATGTAGATTTTTTAAATGTATATGGGTTAGTTTGCATGCCTGATGACAGTGACCATATCCCGATTTTGCAAATGTGAATGTTGGCAGGTATGCTGATGGCAGTTAGCGAGCCACACAGAAACAACGCAATTCGTTCATGTGAAAATGCTCAACATGAACACATTCCGCACAAAACATTCCAAATAATTTAAAACAGGAAATTGAAGTAATGGTGTTGTTATTGCTATTTCTGATTTTGCTATGATTCTAATTGTGTCTAAGCCAATAATATATTTCAACGACGCGTCATTATCACCAGAGCCCATGACATACCATAAATTGGAATATTAGCTATTCAGCAAAATGAACTCAAAATTTGAAAAAGTGGAGATGCAAAAATAGATGCTGATATTTGTGGCACAAGGCTATGGCTTTTGGAAATTCATAATTATATGGTTATGCGGCAATAACATGTGAATGCTTCAATAAATGAGATGACAAAGAGTCGGATTTACCACCGATCACGGTCATGAGACGTAGAAACAGGTTACATGGTACCGATTTCAAAAAAATATTGAACTGTAATTTTAGTCATGTGAGCTAACGCTCACTAATTATAAAAAAAGTACTTTTGGATATTACAATGGGGAATATCGTGAACTCCAAGTTTTAGATGACCACGTGTGACAGTCGCACATATAAACAAAGAAAAGTGGCGGTCAAAGGGTATATCAAACAGACCATGGACTACAGGTTTTCCCGAGCTATGTAGTTAAATTCTAACGTATACAAGTTCAAGATAAGTCACGCAATTTCAAAGACCATATATAACGGATTTCAATCATACGCCATATGAACTTCAATGCAAAGGAACACAATTTCGTGTTAGGTATTCAAGTTCAATATAAGGCAACAGATTTCAATAATATCAAATTTCTATGAAATGATCGACAATTGAACTTTCTTTCCTATTCAATAATCTTATTAATGTAATCAATATAAATAATTTAAAGATCGGATCTAATGCTTTTCGGTAGCCTGTGTTGAAGTGGTATCCTACAAAGAAGGTAACACAATGACGGTCAATTAATTTTTTCAATTGCACGATCTTGTGGCAGCGGCAACTAATACAAAACTTTTTTTATCAAAAAGACAAAACCATATATTCCTTTCTGTACTATGAAGTGGAATCTCATGTAGACATTTTGTTGAAGATATTTGTGCTGGGCTCCATATAATTAGACGTTGGATGAGCAAGTCATTCAATATCAGATTCGCTTCAAATATGACTGCAAAGTGTGGCAGTCAAAGAAAGAGTGGTTGAAGCTCGTACACAAGGCAATTTACTGTTAAGGATGCGGGCAGTGCATGTCCTAATCTACACGAGGCTTCTTCAGTCTCGTCACTCGTGATCAAAGATCTCCAAGTGCAAAGCTTTGGACATTTGGTCAAATACAGTCAGATGAAATCTAAAGTAATTTCTGGAGGATATTGATCCATAACATGGCATCAAAGTTTACATGCATTTTTATCAGCACATACTCTTCTAGCACTTCTAAAAACACTACACGTGCTATGCTTAGCGGAAGTGCAATGTGTTTCTATGCACATTCTTGACTTGTTAGTTTTGATATGATGTATGTAAAGCTTGAATTTCATACATTGTCAACCACGGTTTGACACTGCTTTTTACGGTGGTTGACTGGTAGTCACTAATAAAAGTTTGTCCCTATTTTTAGTGGTTTTATAAGACTTCTACTGCTTCAATCAAGTAATCACCACATCAGTTTGTGATGAGTGTATCACAGTATCTTAATGTTTACACAAATTATAGTCCTCCATGATAAAATTCATTACTTTGTCATTCGATTTCAATTGCATGAAATGTTGTATAAGAAAATGTTAGTCAAGTGCGAAAGTTGCCGTTTAGGTGCAACACGAAACCAGTCATAATTCCCAACTGATGACCGTCGTCGTTGGAAAATTGTCAGGTGTTGCTTGATTGCCATCATATTTGACAAAGTTTTGCTAAAGTCTGACTTCATGTGCCTGCCATTTTTGTTGAGAGTAGCCATCAGAATTCCTAGTATGTCGGAGTGGTTTACCGAGAAGCAGCAAGATGGTTGCAGGAAAAACGCAAGTGAGACCTCTTCCCCTCATCATTTCAAATGCCCGACAAGCATGCCGGACAAACAATCAGGTGATGCATCTGACTCGATTCATTTCTACGAAAAGATTTCGTTGTTCTAATTACTTCATGAATACTAATTTATAAAATATAGGGAGCCTGAGTGAAATATAATCATTCGATTATAGTCAAGTAGCGTGATATTTCATAAATTGAGAGCAAGATAATGTCCTCAGATCAAAATCCCAACTTAATCGCTAAATCAAAAACCCGACCGAAAAACTCGGGTGGGTTTTTTGAGTCGCACAACCCGTGAACATCCACACGCAAAGATGAATAATTATACTGGGAAGAATTTAAATCATTTACGTGGAAGATTCGTGTGTAATTACATTGTCGCGGGCTTTGGTACCATGGTCGCCAACTCGCCATAATACATCCCACTTTTGTCAACACGTCTTGAAAAATTCTTATGTCTCAATTTTTAATTTCTCAATCTTTTTTTAATTGATAAATTCTAATTAAATTCTAAATTTACTTAAACGTACTCCACTTTTTTTGCGTTGTTTGATTATCAGCTCCTGTGCGGCTGATGGCTCTCCAGTATTCTATTATTTAATTAATTTATTCTTTTAATTATTGATTAAATCTTTAATTCATTAGCGTTATTTATAACACAAGGTCAGGAGGCTGGAAGGACAATTTAAATTAAGGGTAGTCTGTATGTTTATATTTTCAATAGAAACACAAGAAATGATCTCAATGATAAAATTTATTTGGATTGTAGACACACATGATAACCGTCATATGCGTTTCAGAACACATTGAATATCTTGGGTGGTCTTTCAATTTCGCTAAAGACTTTTTTATTAATGAATCGAATCGAGCGACTCTAGTGAAATGTCTTCGCTCTGGCGTAGGAATAGACTAAATGTATCATGCGAAGATGCCATCAATGAAATTCTCAGTTTAAAAATTGACAATATTGCAACAGATGAATGGATTGTCTAAATTACGTTTAGTGAACTGATGGGCACTAAAGTGAGGAGTGAAGTATCAGATTGGCCGACTGACGTGATTCAATTTCAGCATTAACTCTTCACTTCCTTTTCACTGTAGCTGAATGGATGATCGAAATGTACATTTGTTCAAGCGATGCGTTAGTGTCGGTTTGGTGAATAAATAATGTTGTTGATTCTATGCAAACTGATTCTACAACATCGTCGATTTCATGTTAAAGATAAAAATAGAATAAATATCAAGAAAGTTTACACTTGCAAGTTGTGGAAATATTTCGAATTGAGAAACTTGTCCTATGCGCGCATGCGGTATATTCAAATGCCATTAATTTAATTTACTTTGGAATGAGATGAATTAAAAAACAAGTGCTCAATCATCTTCGCTCGTCTCATTATTGCCATTCTCAATCCATTTTATCAATTGTGTTGAATTATTTGACAATTTTCATTTCTGCTATCTACTAGGATGTATTTTTTTAAATAATTCTGATACAGTTCACGCAAGAAGTTTCGCAGAAAAACAATCTCAACCTTGTACTTGATGAATTTCAGCTTCCAGTGTGCAAGCAGAATTTATGCGTCCTTCTTTAAAAGGAATTTGTCATTCTGAAAGAGTATGTTAGAAAAGCTATTTTACAATGGTGTAGCGATTTTTTGTAGCATAAGTGATCATTTTTAGTTCCCATGAACTAGTGTCACGTAAGTTTAAGAGAATAAAATTGATTCATTTTTCGATGCGCTAATACTTTGTTTCTAGTTTTCTAACATATAATTCGGCGAACACCCTTGTCAATAAGATTAGCAATTTACATATTGTAAAACTTAAAAACCTGATTGGAAGGGCGCTGAAATGCATTTTAGAAAATTAAAAACAAGGCATTTGTGTGTCGGAAGATAAATCAATTTTATTTTGATTAACTGACAAAAATTCTCTAAATCTCTTTTTCAATTTCTTTTGATATCGCTAGAAACAATCGAGCCCTTTAGGTTCTGTGAGTTCTTACGATTATCTAGCTAGTCTTATAGATTTATAGCCACTAAAGAGTATTTTTTGCCGCATTTATAACACTCAATGAAACATGAGTGGAAAATTTAAAAATTCATTGTTGAAAAAATGTGAAATTGATTTTGTCATTTTAACTTGTTGTCTCTCAAGCTCAAAAATTCCCTGTGTCTTTCATTTATAAGAAATGGAAGGCAAGATTAAAATGTGAGAAAGCTAGAAACGCTGTGCTAATAAGGCAAATTTATCAAAGTTATATAATCAAGCGAATGACGCAGTTAGGGGCCTAATAGATAAGGTACTTTCCTTTTGGAAAAAATTAATGTTTAAGTTCAGCCTGATTTCATAATTTTTCATTTGAAATCATTTCATCCGAAATTTCTTTTTCTTCCAGATCACAGCATATCTCGGAAAACGCGACTTCCTCGATCACTTAACACATGCCGATCCCATTGGTAAGTCTCTCAATCTAAGAGGTGTAAATTGAATTTCTCCACGAGTAGCGGCTTCCTCTCATACGCGCGACCGTCTCCTAATTGAATTGTCAATTGGATGCAACGAGAAGATGACTTCAGGCCAGTCACTCGCTTGACAAGAGGGTCTAAGGCGTTATTTGTGGTGGAGTTGCTATGAGAGAAACTATCGAGAACTTCAACCTAGGAGACGACGACGTTAGTGTCCGTCGCTGGTTATTCTGAAGCTAAAGGAATATTGATAAGCAATGCGAGAAGAGAATCTTGTCAATCAATGCACGTTTCAGAAAAAATTCTGATAGAAATAAGTGTACATTCAGATGACAGAGGAAATTGAAAAATAGGACTTATCGTGTCTAAGCAATTTATGATGGGGACTATTGATCTCGGGGCATGTAGATCAAATATATCAACACACAGTCATTGGAGAGAACGGACCTGGAACTCACGTCGTAAAATTTCATCTTATAAAAACTATTTGGCATCTTCCTTCGTCCAAACCTATGTTAAGTGTCTACGAGCGAGCGTTAATCTAACGAAAAATATCTGAAACAATATATCCGTTAGTGAAGAGGAAAATTCACTTTCGTATTGTTACATCTGGCTTATAAGTTAAACTTAGCTTTACACATCAAGATATTAATGAACCGTGTACGTCTCTAACCCTTTGTTTTAGTGTTATGTTTTTTGGTGTTTTGATCCAGAAGTTGGGTTAAGGGGTTGGTTAGGTGGCTTATCTGTAACCTTACTAAAAATCCTTATTTTTCTTCATGAATCGTTCACCAATGCAAATAATTTCGAGGTAGAAGGTTCATATCATTCCCGATCAAAAATTCAGTCCGATATTGTTAAGCGCAAAAGATACTCTCAATGGCAAAATTAGATAAGGTAATCCGTATATGGAAAATGTTAATTTAGTCTGAATATTTAAAGTCATGAACAGGAGTCACAGAAGGTTCTAAGTTCTCGACCGTGCATGCTCACAGTGGTGCGAATGATGAACCATACATGTTGAGTGCTTGTGAAATTCTGAACAGTTAGCTAGGAGAGCCTATCATCTTTTAGTTGAATAATGATCATTGAGGTCCTGCCGACCAATTGAAATCACGCAATTTGTCAACTTTTCAAGAGAGTACAGGGCAAAAGCTTGAAACCAACCTAACATTGTTCTGCTAGCGCATCTAGATATGTTGGATCCCACCATTCTCTTGTAAAGAAATTTGGTCTAATTATGATATCTAGGTAATCCATTGATGTCTATGCGATTTTTACATGAGTTAAACATTTTCTTAGTTGGTGGCGCCCATTTGGTTCGCTTTGACGCCATTGAACGATGTTCTTATAACAACATAACAAGTCCTTGACTTCTAAAATATCCCTGGATATTAAAACAAAAAGGATAACCTGCGGGCAAAAATAATATTGAAATTTTTAGAATTCGGGATAGGTTTAAGGAAGGTTCAAATTGCTCAGTGTGGTTTCGCACACCCTTGCCCGTGCCCCTCAAAAAACGGAATAGGCCTAGTCAACGTTAGAATATCAAGAATTGCTTCCATTTACCTCTTCCAGCTTTTGTATAGGTATCGGAACAGGTTCGGCAACAACTTTTCAATATGAAACATCGCCTGAAGTTGCAGCTTACGTGACTGAACAAAATATTGAATTTAAATTGAATTTTCATTGTCTCACCAGCAATTTCAGTTAGCAGATTCAAATTTCTAAACAAATCTTGTTGCTTCCAATTCACGTTTTGGGACGAAAAATCTTGTGATTCGCTAATGGATTTGTAATGGCCATGCATCATGTGAATGAAATTATTGTGACTAAATTTTCTAGGAGATCAGCAAGCTTTCGGCTTTATTATTTAGCCGTTAATCAGGAGAAGTGAGACTCTACGAAGTCCTAAAGTGACATTCATGATCGCTCACACTCAAATTATTAACCAGGCTTTTTTGGGTCTGAAACCTTCACTCTCGCAATTCGTCCAAAAATGGAATAAAAATTGTAGGGGGTAGGGGTATGAAAATATGGTTACTTACATTTTTTAAATGTTTGAATTGCATGTCGATTTCAAAGCGTGTGAGTATTTCACTGAAAATAGTACCGGTGCCAATATCGTTAGGTCTGTACAAATAAACATTGGTATGATTGATTTTGTTCATTTGAATTGAGTTACGTAGGTATTGAAGCTTGGTAAACTAGTAACGTGATGGATTTGTCTGTTAAATGAACGGTGATCTATTATTCTTCGATGCATATGATCTTTCAATTAATCTATTATTTTCAGATTTGATGCAGAGTTTGAGGTCAGTTTTGTTTTGATATGACTTAAGAATGGAAGCTGTTTTGCTGACAAGCTGGTCGGTGGAATAAGTGAAAGAATAGCTGATTTGAGGGATACGTAGTGATGCCAGTTATGTTAACATTGATGAAGCCACGAGTAGTAATCACTAGGGGTGCACCGAATTTGAAAATTTTAAGTCCGTCCGGAACCGGATTCACCGGATTTTCAAAAAATCCGGCCGGATTTGCCGGATGTGGAGATGAAACAAATCTACATTACCTTAAATCTGTTTTTTCCTAGATAGTGCAATGCATCTATAGTAGTTACTTAATTGCCTTACCTGTAATTTGTCCGTGATTTCATGTTTAATTAACCGTAGACTAATCTACTCAGGTTTGGTAGCAACAAAATTGCGGATTTGTAGATATCGGCGGATCTACCACACAACCTTGCAATTTCCTTTATTTCTAAGCGTCACCGACAGCCAATGAGGATTGACACGCACCCTTCGCAACTGACGAGATTGATGCTAATGTGAGCAAGAATATAGCCCTAGAATGTAGCGTATGGCTGTCACGTGTGCAACCTTAGAAAGCTCCATAATAACCTGAGAAGCTGAGAGGCTAAGATGCCAGTTCGGGCATGCATGTGTTTCCTGTCTTAACTCATGTGATAAAAACTGAAATTATAACGCCGAAAACACCATCAGCGTCAGTTATCAAATTTTAGATGAATAAATTCAGAATGATCTAAATCAGAGATGTGATTCTTCCTGCTTTTGCGGGATTTCCGGTTTACCCCCCCCCCCTTTTGCCTAAGTAGTAATGAAAGGTGTTGTGTAGAACAAAAAATTGTTTATAATCCATTAACTTGTAACCACAAAGTGTTAGTTTCTCTGGGGTCCACATAGCTTTCACCGACACCCCTCTCGCTTCGACGGTGCACTCCTAGCTTTTTGCCAGAGCTCCTTGGCTTCTACTGGCGCTCCCCTTCGCTTTCATCGGTGCCACTTGGCTTCTACTGCCGCCTTCTTCGCTGTCAACGGCGCCCCCTTCGCTTTCACTGGCGCCCCTTCGTTGTCACCGGTACACCCCTTGGCTTCTACTGGCGTCCCCTCCGCTTTCATCGGCGCTCTCTTCCCTTTCAATGGCGCCTCCTTAGCTTCTACTGGTGCTCTCTTCGCTTTCGTCGGTGCCACTTGGTTCCTGCAGGCGCCGATTAAGCTTACATGTCCCTACTTTTACTCCTCTTAACAATGAAATTAAAATTATATTGCATGCAGCATCGATAGATTTCAAATAATGGAAGACCGAATAAAGCAGTCATACAAAACTTCCTGTATATCAAAAGTTATTTAGGGCCTATGGCCTATACATTAGACATCGCAAGTTTTGATTTAAACTTTATACACTCAAATTACAAACCTCTCCTGTACTCCTGCATTATTTCAGAATCTGTGTGATAGACAGACAGACAGACAATAGCCTGTTGCTTTTCGCCACATAAATCAATCAGTGGGGAAGGACATGGGTAAAACAAACAAACGAAAGAGACTAAATTTGCTTCAATACAAAATGCGAAGAATCTATGATTAGAAAATATAATTGAACAAAAATTTTTGATGATATAATTTTGCATCATATTTACAAAACAAGATGATATCATTTTATCATTGCCGATCTTTGGGAAAGACAGTTGAGAAGAAGGATATCAAGGGTTTTCATCGGTGATTTTGCGAAATTTCCACAACAAACAATTTTTCTTACGGAATTCATCGAATAATGTTGGTTACCCGTCACCAGTTTTGACAGACAGATTGTTTATTGGAAAACTTGACGAACGAAAAGTTACTGCTATGACGATGAGCCCGGATATAGCTTGTATCACGGACATTTGGCCAGACGATTCCATTGAATTCCATTTGAATTTCAACATGAAGTGGTATTTGCATGAATTTAATCAAAGCATAAGTCATAAATTGCATTAACGCAATTGAGATGTAGAACATCTGGAAATTGCAACATCATTATTATAGGTGATCTCAGTCGATTCAAATGCGAAGAATTATGCATGGATTTATTACTATGTGATGCTGTGACGAGACCTACTAGAGGAGAGAGTGTCCTAGACAATATCCTTGTCTCTGAGTCTACTTGCGGTAGTTACAAAGAAATGTATTATTTCATGCTCCCATTGGAAATTCTGATCATGTCACCATTATGACGAATCCCCTTGAATTAAATGCTGATAGTGGTACGCAATTTCGTGCACATGCGATTTATGATTTTCGTAAATCAAACATCCAGCTCCCCAGTGAAATCCTTTCTTCAATTGATTGGGAAGAGTTCTTTGGTGTGATGGCAGATTTTTATGCTCAATGCTCATCCTTTAATTATTTGTTGTTAGACCTTAATGATTGCATTCCCAAACGTTCAGTTCAAATGACCAATAAGGACAAGGAGTGGCTTGCACCTTTAACTAAGTATCTTACTGATCAAAGGTAGGAAGCACATAGAAAAAAAGAAAGGGACAAATATGATCAATTGAAAATCAAAATTAAAGCAGAAATACAAATGTCTAAGCTGTTGTTGGAAAAATCAATTATGATAGTCAAAATAGTCAACGCTCCCGGGAGGCATTGAAACAAATGTCAGGTTAGAGAACGATGCATAAATGGTGCAACGTGATCCATACATTCGGCAATGCAGAAACTTCAGCTAATGCATTTTCTGATAAAGTGGCAAATGTATATCATCCTGACTCTGAATCCTCAATCGCTACATTCAATTCAGTCCTTGGCATCTGACCTATCTCTGAAGCTGTAATATTCAAGCAAATCAAACAGCTATCCTCGAAAAAAGTCCTCTGGTTCTGATATAATCACGACAAAAATTTACGTTGAGATAGCCGACTTCTTAGTGACTCCTTCATGAATTTTGTACACGAGTTCGATCAAGCAGTAGAAATTCCCTTCGTTATGGAAGCATTCTATCATATCGCCTATTCCAAGATCCACTCCAACAAATATGATACAATTTCGCTCCATATCGTTCCTCCCAACCTAAGCTAAACTGTTTGAGCGGATTATCGTGGAAACTGTAAGTGATGAATCTGAGTGTCGTTATGGGTCCACACTACATGAATTCAGAAACAACCACTCTACTTCTACTGCTTTTTTAGGAGAATTGCATGAAAGGTTAAGAGGTATTTGATGATCATATTTCTCTAGGCGTAGCCTATCTGTCATTTGACATGTCGGTAGCGTTAAATTCAATCGATCATGGGCATATTTTGCGAAAGTTTGCACAGCTTGGCTTTCTTTCCTTCTTCTTTTTTGTTGTGGCTGAGAATTAGTTAGTTGCAATACGGTGCATGCGTGTTAGACCAACTATTGAAGACAGAAGAATGCACATGCCAGTATGTGAAAAAGCTTTCAAGATTGTTTTGTGCAACACTGGCGTTCTGCAAAAATATTCACCAAAGCGCCTGGATTACTCTGTACATCTTTTCACCAATTCTCATCGTTTTCAGAAGAGAAGATATTCCTTCTGTCCACATGTCGCGAGATAACTGAGCAGAAATATCTCTGGAAAACTATTTTACTCTTGAGCTGTGATAGGGAGCAACTGTAATTTTCAATGTACATTATGATTTTCAATTTGCTTCAAATATACACTTCTACTATTATTAATGAGTAATAAAGAGATGATCTGAGATTATACACATTTTTTTACTTCTGACACAACTAGGGTGGAGAACAAATTTCAAAAGTTTCATGATAGTATGGCTTGATTGATAGTAGTCTTCTTAACAAATAATACATTGAATACCAGAAGCAACGCATGTAGTATTTGCGAAAAGGAGAATAATTTATGTTAGAATATACATGTCAATGTCTGCATGAAATTGGTAATATTAAAACATCGATATTTTGAATGTGTATGATTAGAAAATGGAGCTCTTGTTATTGTTATCAAAGGCGCTCCCTTCCGAATTTTTCCGGCTGCACCCCCTGCTGGCAATCACATCCTTGCTAAATCTTAAACCATCATCAGAACAGCCTACTTTCTCATGCTGTTGACGCAATCCGGCTCTGTAGGTTCAGCGACTAAATTTTATTAAGAAGTTCCCAGCAGAAATGAGACATGGGGCCGAACTCCATATCACCTAGCTGTAGCGTGATTTGATGTAGACTTGTCGATAATAAAAAAATTCGAAGGGAGTACATGAGACGTAACAAAAATTCATTCAATTAATTTCCCTGAAGCGACGGTCTATTTACATTCATTTCACGACGCAGCGCAACATCCGTTTCAGTCATTTCCTTGTACATAGTGGCCTTCCAGAACTTCAGGCCATTCAGTAAAAAAAATCGGGCTGTGTTAAAAAATGATTTTATGATAAATTGTGGTATTTAATGATAAATTAAATGTAGTGTACAACAACAATAATATCACATGGCCTACATGTACGTGTAGATTGCACGGTGTGCATTGAGGCAACAATCCATGAAGTATTCTATACTATATACCTACTGGAAAAAAATGAAAATCGTAAATAAGAAAATAAGTATTCTATAACATATATTTTATTTTCTTATTTACAATTTTTATTTAAATCCAGTAGGTATATAGTATAAAATACCTACAGGTCGTGGGATCTCCTTAGAAGAACTATAAATAATTGTCTCGGGTTAAATACCAGCATTTCAGATCAGATGCTAAAAAAAGTGTCAAATCCGGTGCACCCCTATCAAGTGAGTAACTACGCCAATAACTGTTACATTCCATCAGTCTTAGAATATGCTTGCTCAGTTTTCGTCGGATTGAATAAAAAGTTATCCACCATTCTTGTGAAAATAGACAAGCGTACTCACAGAATTATATATAGAAATGAAGAAAGAAAATGTCAATGTCGTACAGAATAAGTAACATTCAGAAGATATGAGAACAGCAAAAAACTGTTTGAATTTGCAGAAGAAGACAACACACGCATTTTGCATGACATTTTGCCTTAACGTCACAGCTGTTCTGGTACTTCGTCTATTGTAATTCATTTGTAACATTTTACGTTTTATTATTAAATAACATAATGTGATGAATTGTTTGAAATTGTTGTTGCATTCTCAGCTTTGTGTAAACTTAAGCTTGTATGCTTGTATTACTTCATGTGATTCTTATTTATTTCAATAAACTTGACTTGACTTGAAATTTACCATGCCGGAAGATATAATGTCGCAATGTTGGTTTTCAATCTATGACGTCAGTTGATGAAAGGTGTGCGAATCGATCGGATTCGGATCAATCATTTCGGACTCGGGTTGCGAAAATAAACTTCGCATCGGATCGGTCGAGAAAAATCCGAATTTATGGAGATCTACGCATATTTTGTGTCTTTAATGCAACTCAGCTATTTTAGCGAAATTGCATTAAAAACATGACATACTGCACTTATTCCACATCTCAAACACCGTTCTTCGGGGTCGGAATTCGAAATCAGCCATTTCCTTTCTCTGTAGTACATCATAAGATCCTCGTACACGACTCGGTTGTCAGATAAGAATGAGACGCTATGCAGATAGTGTCACAGACGGAATAAAACTGCGCTTCCTGGTGGATTTGAACCACCGACCTCTGGCATTCTTTGCCAACGCTCTACCAACTGAGCTATAATAATGTCATTATAATCTAAGAAATAATCTAATGTTAAATCAACCTGTCTTATTCTTAGCGCAATGATATCTCGATGTAAGCCTTATAGTACCTTCCACATTTTGTTCCTATTCAACAGAGAGTATGGTTATCTGAATGGAGGCATTTATCGTACCGCAGGCCTGTGATTACTCCTCAAATTCCTCAAATTTGTTTATTACTCCTCAAATCCTCAAAAATTCCTCAAATATAGCTTAACTATGAGAGATTCCTCAAATACGACACACTACAGACTAAATGTCGGATAATGTATTGTTTTTTGGCGAATGGCGATGATATGTAAACTTCCAAACAAGAAGCTAAGATAGAATCCTGTAACATGTACCCTACATCCATGTTGTTAATCATGAATCACTCATGATTTATAACTTAATAATTTTTCTCTCACACACTTGGTAGATTTTAGATAGCGTAATCCCGCTGTGCTAGCTAGATCTGATATTTTGATTGGAAACAGACCTGTCCTTTTATCATCTGAATGGGCAGACTGTTAGATGGAATCTTTTCAATATATAAGTGATAAAAATAATTTTGAAAAGAGCGACTTACTCACCAATTCATTCCACGTGAGGAGAGGAGAACCGTTGCTTGTCCTTCTAGTATTTTTTAATTTCTAGACGTTTTAGGATATAATGATTTTCTTTTAGCCATGTCATATTTAGCACATCAAAAATTAACCAGTCGTTACCTTGTTTTTTTAATTTTGTTACCTTTACGCATTTTGTTACGTTGAATGTCGCTTTCATTTCTGCAAGCTACAGGGCTGCAGATGTTCCGGTTCGTCCGGACTAATTTTGCTAAGCAGAGAAGTTGTCCGAAGTTATTGTCTGTCGAACTCACTCATTAAATGCTTTCACGTATTTAATGAGTGAAACACTGCGATCAACCTACAGAAATTGTATATTTGAGCACTGCAATTTTTTACTTCTATCTTCATAATATTGCCTAGAATTCCAACAATAAAATGCACATTCAATTATTTTCATTAATTATCTTGACCTTGGTCACAACCTTCTTTATATGTTTCTGCGATTATATGGCTGCTAAATGCATGCCTGTACTTCTTAAAGAACTTAAGGATATCGATCTTCCATATCCATTATATGATAACATATAGGTAGCCCAGCCCACTTGGATTTCAGTGCTCTTATCAGCTGAAGCGTATGTTTCACTCACTCTCTTCCATTTTGTTTCCGCTGAGCATGAACACATCCGACGGGGTAAAGCGGATGGACCATAAATTTAGTGTCTACATGCCTCCTGGTCACTAGCGTGCGGGGGTTGGAAGCGCATGAAGCTCTGCTATCTCATGAGTCTTTTTGTAGCTACATTTTCCAGGGTCTGCCGACCAACATTTATCCTGGATGAATTATTCACTTATAGATCGTTTTCATAATTTGCTGAACACAGGTTGGTGTGAAATTAGTGCACACATTGGTTATCGTTGTATGTGAACTTAGATTAATTAAGACATTGAACCACATAGTACTGGGTTGGTAGATTTTCAACCTGGGTCTACTGCAAGATGTGGACGTCAATATCTCGGCGCAACTTCATGCGAATAGAGGTGATAATTATCACCTCCAAAGATTATAATCTTTCACTCTTTGCCAGACCAACAACTCAACTGGTAAGCCTGTTCCCGACTCTTGTTTTGTGTTGTATGAGAGAATTCATGTTATTTGAATGTAGATCGGAGCGATATGATCAAACGACAACAAGTAAACAAAACCCACCAAAACTTATGTAGCATAAAGTAAAATTAATAAATTAGTGTGTAATGTGGCGTATCCTTCATGATAAATTACTGACTTTTTTAAGTCACAAGCATTCCGTCAACGATTTTAAGCTTTCTATACTTATGGGTTACTCTCCTCCCAAATTTGTCTAAAGTCCGTAAAAATTAATCGTTACAAAGCCACAGATGCATGTGGTTGAGGATATGTCCTACATTCAAAAAATTACAGTATACATGTCTGACAAGCATCATTGAATTGGAGACGATAACGTGGAGCAGAGCGATATCGGCAGCTTGATCTGACATCCTCTGTTCGGCACATTCTTAGCAGATAATACTTGAGGCAACAAATTGATTTCGTAACAACGCGGTAAGTGATTATGACCAAGTCAGTATTCCTTTGCAATATACACAACTTCAAAAAGTGTGGTGTGGTCAATCCTTGGGTTACCTTCTTCGTTGTGACTTTCATGATTTGAAGTTTGGCCCAAAATCCGTGCTAAAATTTTTAGTTTTTCTTGCAATTATCATATCAGGCTCCGTTTCCATTCCTCAAATTTTTCACAAAAAATCCTCAATTTTTTTCATAGGCTAATCACAGGCCTGGTACCGGTATCTGACATTATTCCATTTGTTATGCACCTGCATTATGCAAGTTACCTACATTCAGTTAGGCTTTTATATTGCGGCGCCATATAGGCCTTTATCCTTCAAATTAAGACATTTCATTAATCATGGAATCAATAGGCTAATCAGGCCATACAAAAGTGTTGAACCCGTGTCGCATCATTCGAGCCTATATACAAAAGAGGAACCAATCCGAATGATTATTAAGATAATTCACCAAGAAAATATTAGCACTATGTCTAGTCATACATTGAAGACCAGACCAATATATTGACCGGTGGCTATAATAGGCAGCGAACACATATGATGCATTTGCCTAACTGTTTGTCTATATTCAAAATGTATACAGGCCTACACAACCTGAAGCTTTACGCTGAGATTCAAAGAAATGCAAAGAAATCAAAAAATTTCGGATTGGGTCGGGTCGGATCAGATTTCCGTAAAAATATGTCGGATCGGATTTACTATGAAGTTATTCGGATCAGATCGTATTCGGATTCTTCCCGTATACAATCGGATCGGATCGACGGCCATTCTCTGATCCGACGCACATCCTTACTGTTGATGTCGCTATACTTTTTGAGGCATACTTAATCTTCTAATTCGCATTTATTGCTTCAAAAGAGGATCAAGTGCATTACTTGTCTCGTGCTGTGGATATATTGCGACAACGAAATTGCTCGACAGAAGCCAGATCTCGTATTAGGGAAATCAGAGAACAGTTGCGAAAGAAGAGAATGACAAACGAAGGTACACTCGGAAACATAAGATACTGGAATACCTGTTTCATCAATCTACTGAAACCAGATTGCAGCTATACGTCCTCCAAAGTGTCCTCCCCTTGTTTAAGCAGTATGACACTGCACTACAAACACAGGAACCAATTTGTCACACTCTGCATGATCGGCAAATAAAGTTGGTTCGGCAATTCCTTGCTTGCTTCATGAAACCGCAACATATTCCTGAAAGCATTTGATAAACTTGTATGTACAAGACAGCCAACATCCGTCATCGTTGAATGATATGTTTGTAGGAACCCAAACGAAGTCTCAGTTAACTAGCTGCAGTCCGATTTTTATTGAAACATTTCTTGCTAAGGTTCGTTGCGCCTTTGTTTTAGCGGAGTCATACTTATGCAAAAAGTTACCGCTTAACAACTTAACTTTGAAGTGTCTTTCTTCTCATGATCCTGATGCTACAGGACATAGTGTGTCTCAGTCATGCATGTTGAAAATTCCGACCATAGCGCCAACTGTTCTTCAGGTTCACGTGCACGATCAATTCTATTTGGAAGTACGTCAATTCCACATATCTAAATTGCCTCCTTTTGTTGAGCATCAGAGAATTGATACATGGTGGGTACTACTGCATCAACAGTATCCTCTTCTTACCAAAGTGGCTCTGGACCTTTTCATGGACCACAGGTAGAGTCGGCCTTCAGCATAATAAATGACATTGTTGATTCCCAATCATCTCGCATGAATGTCACCACTTTGAATGCAATTCAGTGAGTCAAATACGGAATCAAATCTTTTGACAAGACGTCGATCGACTTTTTCCAACGAAGTGACATTCATGATGATCAAGTTTGTCCAAAATTGTCAGACAACATGAGGTCTTCTTCTAAAAGTTATCGACCGCAACTCCGTAAAAAAAGATAATAAGTTAGCTGTCTGTCAAGAAAAGTAAACTTTCTTGCGTAGCTCTTTCAGAGCCTAAAAGCAAATTTTAAAAAAAATCGCTTTGCAATCAGTACAGAAGGCAAGCATGAAACACTACCGCAATTTCGTCAAATTGGCAGAGAAAAGAAGAAGAACCAAGAAATGATGAATTTTCCTGGAATAAACTATGACGACCCCACCACAAATTCTGATTATTTCCATTGTGATAGAACTCATCCCGTAAAAAATCTTCTTTAAATAAGATAATTTACCTACCAGTTCTGTGTTGATTTGTGCTCTCATGAAAAGACTTGATCAGCAATGGATGTTCTGGTAAAGAACTTAGTAATTAATGCCGTATTTAAGTTTCTTTAATAAAAGCATTTTTGAACAATTCTATGTTTTATGTGCCTTCATGTAGCGCCCACCACTGCTGCCAGACCTGCACAATTTCGCGCAGCTGCGCAAATTTTACGGTGCCTGCGCAATAATGATGATTTCACGCCCTTTCCTGCGCAATTTTTGCACCCCTCTCTGCGCAATAAATTTATTGAATTACATGTAGTTGTCTGTTCAATCACTTGTTCGTGTGAAAAACCGGAATAGATTGTCCAATTCATCTCCGAACAAAGTCCGAAGTTGACTTCCGAAGACCATGAAGTTGCATCAAAATTCTGTTATCCCATAATTGATTTCCCTGTTGAAAGGAACTCATGTCGCAATGTGTGAAGTTAAGTGCGTGGAAAAAAGATGCTGTGGAACAAATAATAAAAAAAATGTAAAGAAAGATTTAAGGTGAAAACTCGTTGGATGAAAATACAAGTCATGATATACAGAAGCTTTTGTCAAAGAAAGAGGAGCTCCTTATCGAGAAAAATGTCAGGATGCAAGAAGATAGCGATCTGAAGAGCACATGAAACAAACTTAATTAAGACAGTATATCGGAATCTTCCGTGTCAATGTGCTCGGTAGATAAAAACAACAATCGTGGACAATGTGGTGAAGCGAATGCTAGGTGCAAGCATCGAAGACTGGAGTGATTCCTAAAAGGCCAAAACTGAAGAAAGTTATTCAGATGTGAATTAAGTATTAGTTTAAAGTGTAATCATTAACATCAGAATAAAATAATGTAATCCTAAACATTAGATGGCAAAAATTCTAAAGACTGGGCATTTATTATGCCATTTTTGCTGACTGAGCTAAGGTGACAGTCAGCTGACGTCAAATCAAGAGTAGACATCTCTAGTCAAATCAATGTTTTGTACATATTTTGTTATTTGGCATAATTAATCCCTGCGATATCTGGTTTAGACAGCGGAATGATTTTGTGTAATTTCAACATGCATAATTTATTTTGTAGCCGGTTACAACGTCAGCTGAGATGAAATATTCAATTTAAGTGCCAGCTACTTTCAGAACGCTAATAGAAATATGTCGGTGTGTTACAGCACACAGTTCTTTAGGATTTATACATAAGATAATGTATATTTCAAAAAAATGAAAATCGTAAGTGGTACTGATACTGCGTACCTTACCTTTCCGACCGCAATTTGTCTGGCCAGGATTCGAGCACAAGTCAGCTAGAAAGCTAGGCAAGTGCCGTTGTTTAATATTAACAAATCTGTTTTCCCGATGACCAATTGTAAGCAACTTTATAATACAGTACCTGTATTTGCCTGGTAAAATGGATTGAATTAAAACATCTTGTGCAACAGAAGCACTACTGTTAAAAGAGTGCTTGCTAAGCTTTCTAGCTAACTTGTGTTCGAAGCTCGTGTGGAAGAAATATAGTAGGCGTTATTATGAATTCATTTTGTGTGACTTTATTTTACCGGTAGGCCTATGCATAGCATGTTGACAGCGTGATGAATTGAGCTCCAGGGAAGCTCACCAGAAATGGTTGAGTTGTCTACAGTTAATGTTATACCGGGATTGATTATTACATTATTACTTAATTTCGCTGAAAGTAAAAGTGATTTTCTGTTTGGATTATTCAAAGAGAACCTTTATGACTTTTTGTAAGCCATTTTATACAAAGTCAGCGAAGCTAGATGATAGTCTTTTTTAAAGTAGATACTCCTTTTATGAGATCTATCTAGTTTTATAATCTAATCGCGCATTTTGCACTTTTTTTTGTCATAGTGCCTTCATTATGAACCATTTATCATCTTTTGTTAAGTATAATTGTTTATATTTATCAGAACCATTATATGAAAGTTATCATTTACGAGCATCTATTGACGAACTAGATTAAATTGTTTGTGTACATTTATCAGTGCAGTCTGACCCTGTTTTGCATTGTGTATATTGTTAGTTTAAATGAAAAATTTTTCGACGTAGGTTTTCCCATTTTTACAACAGATAAACCGTTTTCGATGAAAATATTCAATCTGCAGTTTTGTTTTATTTTTCAGAATATATTTTGTACTAAATAAGGAATAAAAATCGCTATCAAAGTGAAGCTGCAAAAGTATGCTGACTTGAAGAATATCTGACTAAAATAGATGGATTGAATATACTGCAAAAAATTAAAAGGCTATGAAAATAATACAAACTTGAACTGGCAACTAGGGCGTCTTTGCAATTGATACAAATTCTGAGGCAGAAGAGGAGATAATAATATCAACGATGAAACAAAAATGTGTACAATTTTGCTGAACAATTTTTTTCTGGCTGCGCAAAAAATGAAATTTGTGTCTGGCAACACTGTCGACCACCATGCATTCATTGTGGATAACATGATCTTAATCACTGACCTATGGTATATAACTGCATACGAACTATGTTGTTTTGACATATGGAGTGATAAAGTATGTGTAATAGGACTTAGTCATTGTTCGACTGTTTGTTTTTCATTTTAATGCTTGGCACCGTTACAAAGAACCCGTACATCAGTTTAAGTAGTAGGGAAAATCGGTTTTCTAATTTGCGACTTTTTTTCAATTCATCACATGCCTGATTAACTTTGAGGGTGAAAATATTTTTGTTCTTGAAACACAAATATCGGACGAAGAGTCTCTCAAAATGTAGTGTCATTCTGTCAACAAGATTTCCTTAATAAGAGACCTCATTTATTGTTTGGAAAATGAAGAATGATTTGACAGAGCTCGCAGATCAAACAGAAGGGAGAAAGCAGAAAGTTTGATTGCCTAACTCGGACTTGTTGAAAGTGAAGAATTGAACTTGTTGGCTGAAATGAGTTGTTTGAAAATGGAGGGTGAATTGAGAGCTCGTAGACAAAACAGAAGAGGGGAGAAACCAGAAAGCTTGATTACCTAACTCGAGCTTACTGACTTTATTTGACTTAATTGTGGATATTCATCGAAATCATTCATCCAGCAAGTGCTGTGCTTCTGTGTTGTGGATCAACGAAAAAGATTGCTTGACAAAAATGCCATAATTGAAAGACGAAAAAATATACTCAATCGATTTTATATTTATTCTTATTACATACATGACTTGAGCTAAGTGCAACAAATATGAACATATTTGTGTCTTACATAAATAAACCTATGTACAAAGTCTAAGAATCACTCTTCGACTCAAGAGACTAAAAAAATGACCAATAGAATGAAAGAAGCACTTCAAAGAGTCATGCGCGCCAGGAGAGCTCTGGCAACTGATCGGGGCGTCACGCCCAGGAAGTCAAGTATGTCATTGCGAATCAATGAGTGCCGTTCGTTTCTACCCATTGACAGCGATCTGGAAATCCGATTTAATGTTTCCATGACTTCCGGGCCCCAAACACCGCAAATGGTGACCGCCATAGGTACGCAAATCCATCCCATCCTGGCACACTTTCCGTCGTTTGCTTGATGTTTGCGTCACTCTGCTGCTGTTAGACACACATCCGATGCTGCATTCGCTTCATGAATAAAATCAGAAGTGAGCGGATGTGCAACAGTGATGTCAACAGCAGCTGCCTTCCCTAGTGACCGGTCTGGGATGAGAATGTCCGCTGGCCTGTCCAGATTGTCACTGGAGCCTTGTTCCAATCTTGGATTCAGTCTTTCTTGATGGCAAAATTTGTGAATGGAATTGTGGATGGTGTTATGTCGTCTAACTGCGTCGGATCCTCGCTTACAAATTGTACCGTGTACCCCACAATCATCAACAACTTTGCCGGGAAGCAAAGTGCATTCAGCAGCGCAATTCAACAGTAATCCCAGGCGAAGTTTCAGCAGCATTTGGGTCTCACTAGGTTCTTACCTTTTCACTAGATTCGTTGACCCAGACCTGGACTCGGTTTCGCTTTGATCCATGCAGATGCCTGGCTAGAAATGGCGGAAAGACGGGCTTTATGAACCAAGGATTGATTCATTTCTAACAGTTCCTTCTCCAGAGATTCTTCTATTTTCTCTGGTAAAATCTTTTGACATTGGCAGCTGGACATCAGCGACTGCACCTCCAAATGACAGGAAGAATCAGTTCTCAAATTATACTCTTCGATGGTCTCTTTGATATAAGCCGATGGAGAATGCGTGGATGAGATTGATGACAAATAGGCTGCCGATGAGTGCTTCTCAACAGATCTGATTCCAAGTCCTCCTCGTTTGAGACTCAGTTCGGCCTGTAAACGAGCGGCATCTGTCAAACCGATTGATACTGAACCCGCAGAACACCGCACGACATCCGCATCAAATTTGGCGAACTGTCTGATGACATTCTTTGGTGGACAGCAGCGTGCTATGTGACGGCTTGCAAAAGCCGCTGCATAGTTTCAAAATATGCAAAGCAATTTGAGAATCATTCAGCTGCACAGCAGCATCAAGGAGATGTTCAGCATCTTATGTTTTCTTTGATGCGAATACAGTACATGAGAACTCTTCACCGATAGGTGCCCTAAAATTCCCATGTTAGGCTCATGAAACTTTCTCATATGTGATGGGAAACACCTGAGATCTGCTTTGCTGTAGGGTTCACACTTGTGTAAATTGAGACGAAGACCAGACCATGTAGTCGCTTCATTAATTATTCTCAAGCACTGTGAAATGGCGTCCCTGCTTCTACATAGTACTCCATCGTCTAGGTACCACATATTATGAGACAGTTCTGTAGTATCATTCAGTAAATTGACCAGTCGATTTAGACCAAATGCAAAAAGAGCAGACCAAGCGGGTCTCCTTGCTGATATCAATTGGAACGAAATTCTTTAATTGAAGGACCCATCGAAGATATTACTCTGAATGAGGTGCGCAAAGCTATAAAGAATCTGAGAAACGGTAAAGCTCCTGGCCCTTCGGGTGTGACCGGGGATATGTTGAAATTTGCTGGAGATCCTGCCGTGAGAGAATTGCATGCCTTATTTCAGAACACGCAAGTTTGTCCTGAACAGTGTTGCAACAGCCTAGCTGCTGTGCTGTACAAGGGTAAAGGAGACCCTTAGCTGTCACACATACCGTGGCTTACGACTCCTGGAACACGGTATGAAAATCCTCGAAAAAAATTCTTGTCAAGAGACTGAGGAGCCTGGTCAACATCGGTGAACACAAGCTTGCGTATCGTCAAGGGAAGTCATGTACTGATGCGATTTTCGTCATCAGAAGATTGCAGGAGAAGTACATCGAGAAGAACAAGAAACTGTTCCACATCTTCGTCGACCTCCAGAAGGCATTCGACCGCATCCCATGAGCCGTCACACGATGGGCCCTCAGACGACAGTACTGATCAAAATCATCATGTATGTTGATCCCAAGTCAAGAGTTTGTGTTGCTGGTAGACATCGGATGAATTCGGTATAGGCGTCGGCGTCCATCAAGAATCCGCTCTCAGTCCCCTTCTTTTCATCCTCGTGATGGAAGAAGCTACTAAAGATCGTAGAAGAGGTGGGCTGAAGGATCTGCTGCACGCGGATGATTTAGTCCTTTCGGTCGAAAGCAAGGAAGAGGTGGCTATGGTGTTGGGGTCAACTCCATTCTTTGTCAGGAATGTGAGAAGTGGCACCACAAGCGTTGCAGTGGACTCAGGTCTCTCAACGGCATGGTAAATTTTCAATGTTCTACTTGTGTCCATGGCAGTAGATGTTGGGTGGACGATGAGGAAATTGAAATCGTGAAAGAACTTCACTATCTTGGTGATGTGTTTTACTGCGAGGGTGGCGCCGAACTCGCCGTTCGTGCTAAAATCGCGTGAGCCTGGCGCAAATGGAAGGACATCGCCAGTCTGCTCAGAGACCGCCACATTCCACTCAGGTGTCCAGGTAACGTGTACAACTCTTGCATCAGGCCTGTTCTTTTTTACGGTGCTGAATTCTGAAACCTCACTCAACATCTGGTTCAACAACTCCGGTCATATGAAATAGGAATACTTCTCTACATGAGTGGCATTTCCCTGTCTGATGGGATCGACAGCGCTACCGTGGCAAGAAGGTGTGGCCTCACACCGTTAGACAAAGTAATCAAAGAGCGAAGGCTTAGGTGTTTCGGTCATATCAGGCGTCGAAATATAGATGAACCAATCAGGCAGGTGCTCAACTTGATGGCCGAAGGTTCCCGTCCTCGTAGAATTCCGAGGAAGATATGGCTCCAAAACGTCAATGAGGACATGTTGGAGCTGGGAATATCTGCGAGTGATCCTTAGGACCGTTCTCGATAGAGAAGTCATACATTGTCCAACCCTCAACAGAAGAGGAAAAGAAGACGTTAAAAGGAGAAAGTGAAGGAAGTAAGATATAACACTGATGGCATCATAAACATGTTTTTTGTGAATCATCCTTACGTATCAGAATTAATCATCGTCTGCATGTATGATTCGACCTAAGTCGAAGGCGACTGCAAAAGGATTCATTTTGTTTTAGTCACGAGAGATGGATCATGTGGTCGACGGGTGTTCTAAGTTCAATGGTTGGAATTGTAAATGGGTTTTGAAATGATATCAATACAAAAGGAAGTCTCTAATAAAGTCATTGTCCTCAGTTTCAAGAGACGATTTTAGATTATTCAATTTGAAATTAAAAAGCATTTTCTAGACAACGGAATATTCCCAGAAAACCATCTATTCTTAAAGCCCTTATTCATATGAACTGTAAGTGTGTCTTTTTTAAGTGATATTGCGTAGCACTATGATTGCACTATTAAGGACCTTAATTAGTGCATATAAATCCCCTTTTAATGCCAAGGGATCTTGCATGTTATGCTGCAGTAAAACTACCTCAAGGATATCAGATACAATCATAATTTTCAAAAGTGTCCATAAAATTTTATCCAACAGACTGTTTCTGCAGCATAACCAGGAGTGTTTAAGCTAATTCAGTAGATATTTTGACAATTAGCTATCACGAGCTTCTCCATGAAAATCTATCTCTATATGACATTAATACATTTGACGAATAATTGCTGATGTTGCAGTGTGAAATTTTGAGATCAACGTAAAAATATACAAGCAGCTTTGGCAATCTAAAATATAGGATATGATTTTGTGAAACCCAAAATCCAGAGTGGTGTCATTGTGCACATTAGGCAATGAAAATGAATTTATAACGGATTGGTCCATAAATTGACAGGAAGTTTTCCCATTAAGTAAAGTTACAAAATCTATGACATCTTCAAAAAGTTTAAAAATCACACGATTACAAAGTGCTTAATTAATACAGATTGTATTTTGTATTCAATCGAAATTGACATGATATTCTTCCATCTTTACTTATGAACTTCCAAAATCCTTCTTGAACCCATTGAGGATATATTACCTTTCAAATGACAGTCCAAATCGTCGGCGCGTAGGGCCAGACGATTTAGGCTGATCAGTTGAAAGGCAATATATGCATTGTTACTGAACCTAGAATCTATGACAGCAAAATTCCAAGATTTTGATCTGCAAAAGATTCAAATCTATGATCATTTTATACATAGCTCATGCAGCTCAGAACATTAAAGAATGTAAAATTTGAGGTATCCACGATTTCAAATTGTGAAACATAGAAATCATCTCAATGTCATTTTCACTGGGAATGCGAAGGTGGATGTTCAGATGCTCCTGCCTCAATGGTATTACATAATAAATTAGACGGCCTTGCTCATGGCAATTAAGGCCGTCTAATTTGGAATTGGAGATATATGAACGACTTTCATAGAAAAATGACAGGTGAAATACCAGCTGACAAACCTACTTACTCAGTAACAATGATTTCTTGGTGGTCTGCATTGTTGCTCACGGCATCAACGCCTATTTGTGTAATTATATTCTCATGGTCTCTTGTAGAAAATGAATTTCACTAAGATTTTGACTGAGTTTTTCTCGTGATTTTTCTCAAGTATCGGTGTTCTACAGAAAAAATTTGAACAAATTTTGTAATTGCAATTCTGTTATGTTAGCATATAGTCTATAGTTGACTATAGTACGATCATCATTAGGATGCTGTTGGTACTACGAAACCCAATACTACCTCTTTCATAGCCTATCCCAAGGATTTTGTATCCATATTTTGTAATCAGTCTATGTCCATTATGACATAGACTTTTGTACATGCACATAGACGTCGGTGTGAATTTTGAATTTTATACTGAGCCTGTTAATTTCCTTCCTTTTTTTACCTGAAGATAGGTAGCGGATGTTGACTGAAGTCACTTGTAAAAAAATGACGAAAAAGAAAATGAAATCACCATCATTCAATTTTGTCTCTTTCCAATTCCATTCAAAACATGACAAATAGTCAAGGCAATAATTCAAAGCATTCACTTTCAATAATTCAAAGTCAGATTGAATAATCAGGTCATTGGCAGATATGACGTCATCACGTTTCCTTAAGTTGATGATTGCGGTTAACTTAGGAATCAGGTGTGCGTCCAAGTTGGCAAGATTGACTAGGCATACAATGAAGTAGTGATTGAGAAAAGGTTGAAAATTAGACCGAACTACCCCTTTAAATTATGATGAACAATTTTATCTATGACAATATATTTACTTCAAAACAATTTTGGTACTTGCAGGCCAACTGCAGTTGTATTGACATATTATTAGTATGAACGTCTCCTATACCTTAGATGCTGATGCAGGGTACTTAAACATGTTCTCATGATCATTGTAGATGGAGTGATACTGGTCGATCCCGAATACCTTAAAGGCAGAAAAGTGTTCGCCCATGTTCTTGCTGCTTTCCGTTACGGTCGTGAAGATCTAGATGTCCTTGGGTTGACATTTCGGAAAGACCTCTACCTCGCCTCAATGCAGGTTTACCCTCCCGTGAAAGACCAGCAGAAACCACTCACGCGCCTGCAAGAACGATTAATCAAGAAACTTGGTGACAATGCATATCCATTCAACTTCGAGGTAATTCAGCTGATTGCCAGGAGCAGTAGCGCGTTTACAATTGCCATTTTCGATGAAAAATTCCGGGTCGCTTCTTGTCAATTATGTTGGCCGGAGAAAAATTAAATTAATCCGCCCTTGAAGTGTCTGTGGCACGAAACGGTGGCCCGTCCACGTTTATTTGTACTTAATTCAATTTTTGACTGGCCAAATATAATAGACAAGAAGCGACCCGGAATTTTTCATCGAAAATGGCAATTCGCGATAATTACTGTTATGCATGATAGTGTGTAATATGGGAAAGATGATGATTAATGAGAGCATGTGACTACTGGCTGTTTGTCGAACCAATTTAGGTCAAACCTGTTATGTATCAATGCGAAATAGCATTTTTAGGGTGGATTATTTAGCTTATCCTAACTGACCATCCTATAGTGTGCCAAGCTCAAACTTGCTTAGGTTAGTGGGCTAAAAGATTGTGAATACGAACGCATCAGGGTGCCCGGGGGTCTGGAAAGTCTGGAAAAGAGGGTGGCTTGGAAAAAGTGTGGAAAATCTGGGAAGTCTGGAAGTATTGAAGCTTCCCTCACATTATTCCAGCTGTCACTCGCATTCTGTGAGTTGATTGCTGCAAGCTATGTATATTGCTTTCCTATCGCTTCTATCGCACTTTTCAATGGATTTTTGGTAGTATTTAAAGATGCTTGAGTGACCATTGGGAAAAGACAAGCACTAGTAAAGCAATGTAGCGCGCAGTTTATCTCAGTGAATGCACAGACGACCATCCGAACTATATGAGTGAAACTTTTATACATTGAGAAAATTGAAAGAACCATAGGTGCTAAAACTGAATGTGGACAAAATCGTAATCGGGAAAACATTTTAGTAAGCAGAGTCATCTATTTAATGAAGACGACATAATGAGGGAGAAAATAAACGCAACTTGATAAAGGAAGTCACCTGGTCAATGACGTAAGAAGTGTTATAAATCTTGTTAATAAAGAGAAGAAGTCAGATATGCGACTGCAGCGTCTGTTCGTTTTCATTATTTTCGATGTTGAATTTTCACTCAAAGACCATGAAAAGGGCAGTGTGTGAACTGATGTGCAGTTGATTTGCCTGTCTCATAAATCGACTTTGAATTTCATAATGCTGCCACTACAGGGAAGCTATCCAATTCCAAAGCCCGGCTTTTTTCGCGGATTCCTGTAAAAATTGCAACCCTATTCTATTAAATTCGCCAAGTAGTTGATTGGCCTACATCCCAGAAGTACATAACTTAGTAATATTTGAAGCCATAAGTACTTGGAGTTTTACCACAACCTATAATTTTTCACCCTGTAGAAATCGAGAGAAATTTTATGGAATATTTTATATGGCGACCGAAAATTCTTATGCGGCTGTGCGCCGGCTAAAATGACCTTAAAGGTCCCTGTCTGGTCTGATTTGTAATCTACTCATTTACATTGTATTATAATATATTCTCGATCAGAAACAACAGTACGGATCTGTCTGAGCGAAAGTTTTTCTTTAAAGGGCTGTCTATGTCTGAGCAGCGAAAAGCGATGTGAGAATTAATTTCCGCCATAGTAAATGTAAGACAGAAGCATCAGTACAGTTTGTTCATCAGTTTCATGAACTGAAAAATATAAGTTCATTTCAGTGGCAGTTACCAGGAAATCCCGTTTGCTAAGCTACTTCGTCTACTAGTGAACGAGTGAGAACCTCCCTCATTTACTTACACCCAAAAGTTCTAATACACTTGTTAGAACTACTGACTAAACAGACTGTTGTGAACACTTAAATCATTTTGCTCACTTTGCTTGATTTGCGAGGAAGTCCAACCATTCGTTGGTGTCCTCAATTACGCGTTCGGCTATTTTCCGCTAGTCTCTTCTGTCATCTTAGCTATCACGTGCAGGTTAACTTCGCACCAACCTTTGATGCTGTCCTGTCCACCACATCATGGATTGGCTCTACGACTGTTGCCAAACAGCACGATCTTCACTGGGCAATAATCTTTCATGCAGCAAATGTGGCCGAACAGACTCAGTTTGCGCTTATTGATAATCTACACAAGCGGTAACTTTGGTTCTACTCTTCTCAAGACTTCATAATTGGTGGTGCGGTGAAGCCATCTAACAACTAAAATCCTTCGGAACCACCGCCTCTCAAGGGCATCGAGACGCCGCTCATCTGTCTCAACGTCCACGTTTCCGAAGTAAGCATCAGCACGCTGGAAACACACTATTGCAACAATGCGTCTATCTTGTGTCAACGCATCTTCCTGTGCTAATCACGTAACTCCTCCATATTTTGTCAAAACTTGCTAGTGTCCTGAATACCATCCATGCCTGGTCATGTCAATGCGCTAACGAATTTCATTGCACTTCCCCTGTCATTTCTCGTGATTCCAAGATAGGTGAACTTTTGGACTGTTTCGATTGCACTGCTGTTGGTCGAAAACTCTGCTTTTTGACTTGATTCCACTATCACTAATCCCTTCGTTTTATCGGTGTTGATCTTATGGCCACATCTGCCTGCATCTGAAGAAGCGAAGTTTAGGCTATTCACCAGTTCACAGCAACTTTCATCCGAAAATGTTACATCATCGGCAAGGCTTGGGTTGTTGATAGGCCATCCCTGATTTGACACCCCTACCGTATTGTTATAACACGCTACAGGTATACAAAGCATAATAACATCACAGGGGATCGCCCTGTCTGGAATCCTTGTCTGTCACCAGTTTCATTTCCGAGTCTAATTGCAGCCTTGGCACTGGAGTACGTGCTCCTCAAAATGTGGCTAATCCTAGCATCCAACCCGCATGATTTCAGTACCGCCCACATGGTGTATTGCCGAATGTTACCGAAAGCCTTGGAGAAATCGATGAAGCAGACCATCAGCAAGGATCTGTTGTACCGTACTACTGTTTCTACGGAAGCCTGTTTGCTCTTCCACTAGGAATGGCTCGACAGAAGCTTTCATACGCTCTAGGATGATCAGTAAGAACACTTTGAGCACGTGCTTTATCAGAGATAAGGTGCGGTAGTTGCTGCAGATGCGTAGATCTCCTTTCTTTGGCAGTGTTGCTGTAACTGACTTGTTCCATTCATCAGGAACTCTCTCTTCAGACTATGCTTGACTGCATATAATGAGCAGCTCTTCTGCAACTACTTCACCTGCTGATAGCATCTCTCGTGTGATGCCATCTGTGCCTGGAGTCTTGTGTGATTTTAGTTTCTTGGTAGCTGCTTCGACTTCACATTCGAGTATTCATTTCTTGTCGACGTCTTGGGGTGCCATGTCTTCGAGTTCTGTAACTACTATGGTGTCATAATCATACGTCTACGCATGCAGGTCTCGGCAGTACAGTCCATTTCTCCCTGGTCTCTTCAGATGTCTGCAACAGGTGTCCATCGCGATCTTTAGCAAATCGTTGCTTCGGTTCCCATTTTGTATTGATATCTCTGATTAGCAGATATGCTTGGCGTGTCTCTGCTTCTGCAAAGTCTGCTCAATCCGTCCGTATTTCTCCTGCAGCCATATTTTCAAATCGGCTTGCACCGCCTTTTGAAATTATTTGCACTCGCTCCTGTATATTTTCATGTTCTCTACAGACTGTAGTCTGCTATGTTTCGACTTTGCTTTTCATCCGTGAATATGAGTGTCATCTGAGTGACTCCTTTCTGTCGGTAGACTCTGTCATTGCCTCTCTGATTGCCGAATACAGCCCAGCTGTTCTTTCTTCAACCTTTTCCTTCTCTTAGGCTATTCAAACCACATTTTTGGGTAAATTGGGAAAATCAATGAGTCTGGAAATTATCCTCCGAAAATGCGCGGCCTCCTTGCGCATATGGAAGGCATTTTTTATCATAAGGCAGTCGAAGTGATAAGGACGTATCGAGTCCTACAAATTGTTGTCATTTCATGTGACATGACACCACACCTATAGGAAAATAAGGAATGAGCTCGACTGAGTGCATTGTCTCTGAACCTCCCCATTATTTTTTGCGGTCATGTCTTTCTGTCATAGATAACAACAGATTGAATTGAGAGTTACTAAATCTGCTTATCACCATGAAGAAATATATCACATCCATGAAATCGATGCAATTGATCTTTAAAACTGAACAATGGGTGTGTCTGTCTCGTTAATATTTGTTGGACTGCTTAGAGATTTGCAGCAAGACACTTTGCTCAGAGATCACTTTGCAAGACACTGCTTAGAGATTTGCAGCAACTCAACGACCCGCGAGACATAAGATTTAGCCTAGCAGTCGCGACACAGCTTCTGCTCAAAATCGATGAAAAACATGAACTTGAACGAAGAAGACATTCAGCGTGTCTTCTTACCTCAATAATCTCACGCTGACGCACAATGCACTTTTTAATATCTTTGTCCTAATAGACCTTCACATCGGCTGCGGCTTGCTACTTTGCGTCGACAGTTGTAATGCGCGGGACGGCGAAGGTCCGGTGTTTTTCTGTTAAACTCTTAAATTTTCAAACGAGAGGAATAAATTGTTCCGCAGAGATTGTTCTGCTTTTGAACTTTTAAGTACATGTACATTACATGAAATGCCAATAATATAATGCATATATCTATGTCATTAAGAAGAATTTTTGTTCTTTTCGAATGAACAATTGTTCTGAAGGAATTCATATGACAATAAAACAATATTGAGCTCGTAATTTATGCTTAACCTGCATGACACTTGAGAGAGAACACATGAGAAACTTTTCATCTGACATCGCGGAGTTATTTCGTCATTCGTCAACTTAGGCCAGAACTATAATTTTCCTGCAACTTTATGACAGATTTACTTGAAGTCATCACTAAATTTATCATCGATATCAAGTGATTCTCCATGAAGCGATTCGCCTATTGCAGACGCATTGTCTATTTCAAAAATTATCGATGGAACTATTATTGTTGGCCTTATCTAGATGTCCACCTCCAATCTCAGTTTTTCCGCTTCATATCAAATGCAGTCCCTACAGTCTCAATTCTAGGATATTATTCGAGCTTGTTTTATTGAAGAGTATAAGTGGGTGCTGAATACATACACAAATATTACAGGTGCATTTATAATGATTTTTTTCATTTTTTTGTTTGTACTTATTCTTGTAAAATGTATTTTGATATTTTCAAGTCTGAATTTTATCGCTTCTTTACCGATCTGTTGGTGAAAAACTCAGTGCTTCATAATACCGAAATAGTCTTGATCATCGCTTATGAGAAAGCCGAATTATCGATCTGGGAGGTCATCGTCGCCCTGACGGCTGTCCAGTACAACAGTTGAGTGATGGACAAAATGTCAATTAACTTGACTTTGATGGTCCTCTTGTCATCGAATGGCATGGATTGATCACGTTTGCGACATGTTAATTCACATGCATCGGAAATTGATATTTTTCATTGTCCTTGCTCTTAGTCACTTGAAATTTAAATTTGAGAAATCGGACAGTTATTACAAATAGATTACGAGCTGAAGCATCTTCACATGTTTGTACCAGGTCCTGAAGCATTGATATTTCTGTAACAACTCCTACAAAAGGCAGTTTATAACTCAGTTATTCAATGTGATCAAAGCCAAATATATAGCCCATTGATGGTATGAGGTGACCTCTGTCAGAATGATTTGAATATACACTCAAGGAAAAAATAAGTACCCGGTTAGACATTTAACTCTATTTCGAAAACAACAAGACAATATGCACTACTTGTGCTTCAGAGTCGATCACAGAAACAATATCAATACGCGTATAAAGTCACGAAAGGCGTACTAGTACATAGAAAACAGTCAAAATCTCGTAAAATCACCTTCAGCATCCAGTACTGCTTCTACGCGATCACGCATTGAACTGATAAGAGAAGCTCGATAATTGACATCATCCATCAGTTCATTCCAAATGACATCAAGCGTAGCAAAGAGTTGGTCACTGTCTTCTGGGTCCTCATATTCTCTTTGGAGTTTCAGTTCCATCTGTGCCCACACGTGTTCGATGGGATTCATGTCGGGACTAAATGCAGGCCAGTCTAAGGTAGGGATTCCATTGTGTTGAAGGAACAGTTTCGTCCGGTTCGCCGAATGTATCGGTGCATTGTCTTGCTGGAAGATGCCACCTGCTTGAGTGATTGTATTCCATACTGGAAGAAGATTACCTTCAAGGATGTCGATGTACTTTTGGGCATCCAATCTCTCTTGAATTCTCACCAGGCTCGTATGTCCATTACTTGAGAATGCACCCCACACCATTACATGCGCGACAGATCTGTTCGGAGTACGGCAGACGTAGCGATCCGTGTACCGATCTCCTATCGATCGACGGACATACTGTACTCGTGACTGACCCAAGCAGAATTTCGATTCGTCAGAAAACACCACTTTCTTCCACCTCGTCAAAGTCCACGATGACTTTTCTGTAGCCCATTCCAATCTGCGATGTTCATGATCTGCTGTCAAGGCTGTCTTTCTAGCTGGTGTAAATGCCTTGAAACCACCGCTCAGCAATCGATTTGTTACGGTCCTTCTGGTGCATTCTAGATTTAAGTTTTGCTTAATTACTCTGGCAGAGCAAAAAGGATGGTTCGAAGAGAAAGTTAAAAATTCCTCGTCATCTTCAGTTGTACTTTTCCTACGGCCACAAGAAGCTCGATCGGTTGCTTTAGCATCTCCACCAGCTGATAGCCTCTGTAGGTACTTTCTGACTGTGTTCTCTGATATCTCGAGGCACTCAGCAATTTTAGGTCTTGAAAAATTCGCATGAAACTTTAAGGCGTAGATTTGACCTCTCTGGAATTCAGTCAAATCACATCCACGTGTCGCCATGACTAATTTGCTAATGCTACGATACTGTCAATGATTGTGGTGTATGTAGCTAGCGGATTGAACAGAGTACAGCTCGGTATGCATGAAAGAACAATGAATGGAATCATATCATTAGGCCTCAGCTACACTGAAAGCAAAGCAAACACGAGCGTCCCAAGCGTCTCGAGTAACCGCATGTCCACAAGCTATCAATCGCTCTAGTTTGCTTTGCGTGGATTATGGAAGTCTACAAATGCTGCAATGATGACTTTGAATTTGCTGCAAAACGCTTGGAAAAGCTCGCTGTGTGGTTGAGGCCTAATGGTTTGACTATTGATTTAACCTCTAAAGTTCATATTTCACACCAACGAGTAGAAAAAAATGACTGAAATGATAAATTTGTCACTGTTAACATAACTTTTTACACCGGGTACTTTATTTTTTCCTTGAGTGTATTTCAGATTACATATGCCTCCAACTTAATCATGAGGATCGTGCGGATGGCAGTGTCATGATGATCAATAGACTCGTGGCGGTTTGGTCATCAGTGGATGTAACAGCTTTAGTAACATTTCAAGCTCTCTTTATCTTGTTTTTGTCTCTTTTGAAATCGATGGTCTGATGAATGACTTAAAGTAGCATCAGCGACTTGTTACGAAGCATAGTTCTGATGAATTTGCCTCTCTTACTTCTCATCTTCCTCATATTGCCCAAAAATGGTGTCAGCAATGTGTTCACAGTATTTAACTGTAATTATTAGTAGCTGTAATAATTTAGTCGAGATGGCTTATCGCGAACATTTCTGTGCAGATTTTGCAGATGACTTCATTCTATTTTCACAACGAAGACTTCTGATAAGACTTCTGATTAGAAATGTTTAAAAAATTAAGAAATATGTTTAATATAATGAAGTGGTGGAGTTGAAGTTCGATTGTCTCTAATAATCAGAACTTCTCGAAAAACTTCGTATGAAAAACATGTCACATAAATATTTATTTGAAAAGTTTAACATGTAATTTCCTGTTTAAAAATATCCTGCTGTGAATATAATTTTATTCCTCCAATTTTAGGTACGATATATATCAGATACTATCCGTAGCTGTCAGGTCAGGAAGGACATGACAAATTTCTTCCATCAATAGGAAATGTTTTGAAATTCACACAGAAAAATTGAAATGATTATGTGCTCGGTAGTGGCATTTTTTGGATGCATCTTGCCAATGTAGGTGTGAGTTCTACCTGACATAAGATACTTTCTTCATAATGCATGCTTGACGTGTGAATAATAATTTTTGTAGAGAAAGATAACAAGGAGATCTTTTTGAGTCAATGAAATGAAATGAAGCTTTTACGTCACTACTCCCCATTCTGGGGTTTGGACAGTGCTGAGATAGTCAGACTTTTCTGGAGCGCTGTTGTGCTTATAATAAGGATGCCCTTCCTGCTGACTTGCAATGACATTTTCCGGGCTCGACCTAAGGACCAAAAGATCGTTAGTCCAAGCACTTAACCGCTGTGCCACGGAGACCATCAATGTATAATTCAATGATAAAGATAATCTGTGTAACTGTCACGGTCAATTTTATTGTTGATCTTCGGGTGCAGTTTACTGGTAAAATTTATTAAATTATATTGATATGAATAATCGCCTGAAATTAGAGAATTGAAAATAAACTTTTGACATCAAATATTATCGGATCTTTCCAAATATCTCTTTGAAAAACAGTTTCTATTTTAGTTTCGTATTTATTAGATTTTGATATTTTGTTTCGACGCAAATTTGTGAAAGTAGGAGAGGCCATATGCGTACATATTATTAAAATTGCAGTTTTCTTGCATCTGTATGACTATTACTACATATAGCACATTAGGTCTGTTCCATGTATGCGCTACATGCATGTCAATCGACATTTGACGAAATGTGACATTGACGTCCATCAGTGCGAGTATGTGACAAAACGTAATGACTCTCGATGATCTGAATTTAACGATTAATTAAACGATTATAAATAAAACATCATGTGTATCTCTTCCATACAGATCCTTCTGTTGACCGCTAACTTCGACTCCTAGCATCATCACTGACAAAGTTTCTGTGCGATCTTCACGGCTAGATTAGAGAATGAGCCGTTATGATTGGATGCTTGCATAAGTCAGTCATGTTTTGGCAGGGTTCGCAAATTTTCGTCCTTTCCGTCTTTTTTCGCAATTCGTTCGTCCTAACATTTGTATCCCAATACATCTTGTACAAATCCTGCCTTACTTTTCCAATATTGGCAAAAAATTCCATAAATTGAACAATCAAATTTGCTTATACAGGTTAATATTTGAATTTGCCTTCTTACCATAGTTATGGAACAGTCATTCACACTGATTTACCAGAACAAACGCGCGAGCGCGAGTACGTTTGGTCTTTTTTTTCAATCAGCATTTACGATTCCTGTACATGCTATAATAAAGTGAGCTTCCACTAACCAAAACTGACTTAAGCGTCCATCAATGCGCAATTCAGTGGGTTAGTTATGCTGTTAGAGATATGTTGGCAGCAAGTGTTTCTGTGCGCTCACCCCGTTAGGAGAACATTTCGTATGTTTTTTTAAGACCTTGAGATTTATTGATTGGAAAGTTGGGCGATAATGCATCGAACAATCAGAACATAGAAATTCGTGAGCTACAGTGGCGATTGAAGCTTGTTTGTGGATCAATCAGGTCTGTCACCTTCTTCAAACTTGCCCATTGAGTTGACTTCCATTGTAGGTAGAAAACCTCAGGTTGCAGTGCTCTACTTGCTGTAGTACATGAATGTCAGCATTTCTATCATTGGTCAGATCGTTGATATGTAAAGGTGACGAAGTTGGCCTCTGCTAAGCTGTTACTGTCACTTAATGTTTAGTAGCTGATTGACCGGATGCATTGCCTGCATTACAAGTCAATTATGTCATTACATGAAGCGAAATGGTGCTCGTGAAAATAGCCGATGGACATCTGAAAGCGTCAATGGATGTCTCGTGAGCTAACTCCGAAATGCAAGGGTGCAATGAGGTTTGAAGGAAGTCATTCATTAAAACCTGATCAGATTTTTCTTGATTTGAGTGAAAAGTGCTACAGAAGTGCTGACTTCGATTAGACTTGATGGCTTGACGCTTAATGAAATTTTTTATGTGTCTGAAATATGATCCATTCCACATGAACACAAAGAAAATGTGTTGCTCTGTTCTGTTATCATAGATGTCATCAAAATGACTACTCAACTTGCTTCACAGAAAAATTGTCTCATAATCTATGTCTTGGTCAGATGTTGGTCCCGGCTAGATGTTGAACAGTAAATTGATTACATGTATATTTCATTTATGAACACCATGCCGAGTTCTCATGACCTTGTAATGTGATCATGGTCGGGTGATATTCGGGCTTAACTTTAAAATGTAGCTCAGATGGGTGATTTGTTTCTTGAACTTGTCTGCCGCTGGAGTGAATAATGTGATATCCATCAGGCGAAGTCACCGTGACATGCTTGGGATAGTTGAGGTGTTTACATTTTCTGTGGAAATGTTTAGGCAACATCGGTGTCATAGATGTACTGTAAACTAGCAAATGAAAATGTAATGGATCAACGGAAAACTAGCAATGTCAGAATATCAATTTTAAAGTAGAGATTGCTGAGAATTTCTATTACATGACAAGAATATGGTGGAAATGTATTTTCTGAGAGGATCTTGTATTATTAAAATTGATTAAAAAAGTCACCAATCAATGTTCACCATTTCTTTCAAAAATACAATAAGTACATGAAATAGATGCATGCGAAAATGGTCTGGCTGACCTTTATTTCTATGTTTGGGAGGCACCTAGGGAGCTGTTATTGTAGAATTTCCAGGTGATGTGCTGATACAAGCAAATATATGTACTTACACTACTGGAAAATGCCATGCCCTTTGGAGATTGACAAAATCTAAACAGAATTGTCCACAAACACTATTCTCGGCGAATTTCGTGAGGCAAAAAATTGATAACCACTTCGTAGCAGTTATCACGTTGGGAGGCGCATTTCGAAGATATGAACTATCCGCAGCAGGCCTCCTCCAATTGGTCACAGCTAGCTGAACGTTGTCATGCATCTCGGACAGCATAATTTTTCAACAGATCACCCACCAGAATGGAAATTGAATCTGCTCTGAAGAACTTGAAAAGAGGCAAGGATGCAGACGAATATGGCATTTCAATCAGCACTTATTGGACCTCTCCACCATATGCAGATATGGAATGAAGCAATTCATAAAAAAGGGAGTAAAGCCAAATTATAGAGGCATAATGAAGAACTTAATGGCTGCATGAGACCAGATAGAGAAAACGGTGCCATGAAAGTCAAGTACAAGCAGGATTTTGCCCAAGAAGAGGTTGTGCAGATCAGCTGTTTAGCTTGCGTCAGATAATCGACTCCCGGAACAAAATCCAGCAGCCCACTACGGTTGTTTTCATCGTCTTCCAATCAGCTTTCGACACTGTTTCAAGGGAGGCAGATTCTTGAAGCAGATGGAATGCCTTCGAATTTTATTGGAGTTCGCAATTAACAAATTAGTGAAATTTCGACGGGCATTCATTAAATATCACTTTAAACACACTACTGGCAAATCGCCTAAGTTAGTGCGCCTGCAATTATTTATAGGTGCTGCTCTTTGCAAATACAATTTAAACAAAATCAATAAACATTGAGTTTCATCCTCAGTTGAAAAATTAGAGCAGACCTAATAGCTGCCATTTCATCCAATCTCAGCGAGTTTCAACGCCACCCTTTTGTTCCAGTCCCTCAGTTTCACCAAAAACAAAATGCCGCGTCTTCGCAGTATGTATCGGATCAGTTCTCACGTACGGCCTTGAAAGTTGGGGACTCTCACATGCTCAGGAAAGGCGACTTTGGAGTGTTGAGTATCTCTGTCTGAAGCGATTGAGGAAATTTCGTCCAGAGCAGCATATTTCATATGACACACTCTACGCCCATTTCGTCATCAAAGACACAGTGTCCAAATTCATGAAACGTCGTCGCTTCACTTCGTTTGATCACGTTCTTCGAATTTTTTCGAACAGAATTCCGCATTAACTGCTGCGGCATCATCAACAACAGCCAGACCGGCAACGAAAACGTGGTGGGCAAAAGATGACCCAGAAACGGCGGCTTGATCAAGAAACAAAACAAATGACCTACATCATCAGGTACCATCGTCTACGGCGACCAAGTGGATAAAATATATGGAAGAGCTGGTAGACGATGGCCAACAGTGGAGAAGAATTGTGTCAGCGGATCATTGCCAGGATTGACCAAGACGTTAAGTCCTGTTAAGTTCCTTATACAAGTCTACAAGAAGAGATCTGCATGTCTTCAGACTATAAACAAGTCAGAATACCGCAACGTCGATTTCTTAGGTCATTTCCTAGTCAATCTATTACAACGTCAAACAATCAAGATATCTCTATGGGAAGTGACTATCAAACTCGTTCGATCTTGAATGCCAATAAGAACTAGAGTCTGATAAATTCACTTTATCTTGTATTTTAGCATTTTCTCGATGCATGTCTTGGATGATATATGACAGGAATGTGTTTGAGACTAAGTCAAGATGAATTAATGCATCTTGATTGTTCGTATGTGATATCCTCATGGAATGAAGAATATCACGGCTTACCAACATGATCGAAAAAAATGTGCCATGGATGATGCGGTGTGTTGACAATCAACTCACCTCTCCGAACATTGTAAATTGATGTCTATCTTGAGACTGGCAGGATACATCGAACTACAATAGACAGTTGATGCACTGAACCATGAAGTGACTATCGATTTTGCTGATCGACAGAAAGGAAGATTCTACATCCCTCTCGACAGCAAAGAATTATTACTTTCTCTTCTCTCATTTTCTAAAAGACTTCACTCTTCGTGATATGAAGTTATTTTTGTGGAGCGAGTGAAAAGGCATAGGTGAACAGCCAATCTGAAAGATACGAACTGGTTTGCTGTTTCAATATTTGCCATGTTGTTTGAGTGAATCGGGGAGAAAGGTAATTAAAAAATTCGCGGACAAACACAGAGATATCATTGATAAGAAGGAATCATGTATTATTCAATCAATGGAGTTGTTTCAATACCCGAGATATCTCTTTGGAATTGATGTGCATCAATAAAGCTGCAACCATGAAAACTGATTCAAATACGCTTTCAGGAACGACGCAAAAAAAATTTAGCGTGGAGATTTCATTGAAAGCCATTTTTTAAGTATGGAGATAGAACGAAGCTTGTAAAATAGTAAATGAAATAGCGTGGGGACTAAGCATTCCATAGAATATAAATCTCACTATTTTGAGTAATTGCTTGGAGTACCGATGACGACTGGTGGCGTTCTCCAACCGGTAGGTTTACAAATGCCACAAATAAATGTTGCTTATCACAAAGACTACACATGGAAAACAGTATTTCTCCTCTTGAATATGTTTGTTATCACAGGTTTCGTATTATGACTATAGTACTTCATGGAATTCAACATTCCTTCGTTTTTCTTGCATTCACACTGATATGATATGAAATACGTCCACCACTGCCTCAGCTACTGATTAAGGGATATAAAACATAATACTGCAGTCCGTCAGTCATCAACTGCAGACCGTGAGGTCCCACATATTGCGGCTGATCAATGCTGCATTATTTATACTTATATTTTAAATTATAGGTAATCAGTCATGTTATTAGTAGTAATCAGTCATTGATTATATTCTACTTCTTTAGACTGTACAGTCTGCCGTGATTTCATCCCAATCTCATATTCCATTATGGATACTGATCCAGCAATGATAACTATTGATAATTTGACCGCAAAAGTTCCTACACGTAAGCATTTTTCTATTGGTTCTTCAAATGAATGTTATTCTTTAAATAAATCCGCTTAATGCCACAAGTCTGAAATTGAAATGCGCTGAATTTTATGTTAATAGAATAAATAATTAAATCTTCAGTTGCTTCTTAAGTTGAAAAATGGGAACAGATCTGAAGAGCTTCTATTTCATCCAATATCAAGAATCATCAGCAGGCCTATAATTCACATCTCTCAACATCGACACAACTTCCTATTTTAAGTTGCAGCCATTCCCGGGTAAATTTGAGATTTGCAACTAGGAAGTTAGTGAAATTCATTAGATATCAAGAAGGCGTTCATTGAATATCGCTTTAAACATACTACTGGCAAATCGCTTAAGTTGGTACAATAATTAATAATTAAGAAATGCTGCTTTTTGCAAGAAATAGCATTTATTAATTATTGCAGGCGCATTAACTTGGGCGATTTGCCAGCAATGTGCTTAAAGTGATATTTAATGAATGCCCGTCGAAATTTCAACATCACACTTTTTTAATTTCATTATTAATGAAATTAGAAATTGGACGCTTTGTTGTTTTGTGCAAAAATAAATTCAGGATTACGTGAATTTTTTCAATACCGTAGTACGTATGTAATTTGGTGTATATATAGAATTTGTAATGTCTAAAGGAGCCATTATGATTTGTAGTCACGGCATTAATTTCTAATCATACAAAGTAGATGGAAAGTGCCTTCATGTTAGCATTCTTCTTAAATTTAGTCAACTTGAAATATTTCTTGTCAGCACAACACATTTAAAAGATGATTTTTACAAAAAAAGGCAAGTAGGTAAGATGGCAATTAATTCTACATTTGCATTTCTACCTTGCATTTCATCAAAGATTGCGTCTTTTAGGGATTGAGCGTGTGTCTATTAATGAACCGATTAGGTGATTTTCACATTGAATATCAGTAATGCCCGAAACGATGCTATTACTAGAGCTACAAATTTTCAAATATAGCTCTTCCTCTGTACAAAGTCAAAGATGAGAAAGTAATAATGCCTGCCTGTCGGCACTTTTCCTTTCATAAGCAACTTGGGATTAAATTTTTGATTAAATTGCTTTCATACGATATTTTTTTGTCTAAAAGCCATTGGAATCCTCTAACAATTACAACCTTAATTCTACACCTCAAATGAAATTATTAATTCTCATTTCAATAAAATTAATTTATGTTCCGAATTGATTAAACCCTTTGTCTCTTATCATCTCCTAAATTTAAAAAAACTTGGAAGTAACTTTCACCTGAAAAATCATTCGGGTCTGCACACTGATGACACATGATGTGTGATCATGTCATCATGAGATGTGTACAAATGGTGAAGGACAAACGGAAATGCATTTTTGAAGTCGGTAGGATGACCCAAATTTAGGCACATTTCACATGATTTCAGCTTATTGAGCTCTTAAGTTTTCTTCAAAAGATTTTGAATTTGGTATTCGATTCTGGAATTGAAAATTGTCATTTCTTAAAAATCATTCTAGATCATTCTTAAAAAGAAAATAACGTTATCCTTATAAGACTTTTGTTTGCATTTCCACACTTACTTGATAATTTCTGTTGGGCAGGTGTTAATCAATAAAAATACTTTTCAATATCTGAGGCAAGAAATTTTATTCAAAGAAGAGATAGAAAAATGTCTACAGCCCTACATGTAGGCAATAGAAATTGTCATCTTGGTTTTAGAAAAATAATTACATTGATTTCATTAAGATTGGATCTCTCTCGATTGCTTTGTGACTTAAACTCAAATGCTGTATGCAACTTCAGGGTGAATGCGGATTTGTGATTCCTATATATCAATTTGTTTGTCATCAGTTCAAGAATAACACAGCTATCAATATTCAGTGATTGCTATTTTGGGGACAATTCCATCAGTTAGTGCTTTTTAGCAGATTGGATTTGTTTTGATGATTAAGTTGGTAGAAAGTCCCATTCCAGTCGCTCCATAAGCCATTGATTGCTTGCATGGTTGAACAGATCGACAGAAATTCATCTTGTTTTGTGTATTTAATACTTGCTCACAATGTCGGTCTTCTGCTCGTCAGGCAAGAGAACCAAAATTGATCCTATGACTGAAACGCATTTCGAATTATGAATCGAGATATATTTTGCGAATTTTTCTTAAGTGACGATCTAAGATGATAACTATGAAGCAAATTGGAAGCGGAAAAACTGAGGTTTCCCTTTTCTCCATCACCACTATATTTGAACAAAATTTTCGAATACTTCAGAATATTTCATTTGGGAAATATTGAGAGAAAATATACATAATTGATTATACGAGCATATTCATTATGATATAATGTGATGCCAGTTATGACATGTAATTGGGTGTAATGCGTGTACCCCCAGGATACTTAACAAGTATGCATATAAAATAATAAGATTGTGTTGCGATTCGCGAGTAACATACTAAGTGTTGACAAGACCTAAGTAAAGCATTGCAGGATATTATTGCATTAATCTATGATCCATGCACGCATGATATTCCATTCACTTGTTTCAATGAGTCATCATCGCAATATATGAGATGGATGCAGTAGAATGCTGTGATCTCTGTGGCACAGTAGTTAGATACTTGGCCTTGCGACTTTTTGGTTCAAAGATCCAGCCCTAAAAGTGTCATTGAAAGTCGGCAGGAAAGGCATAGAGACTAAAAGTGCCACAGCCCTCCAACAGTTTTACTATTTCAGCACCGCTGAAACCCCTAGTAGAGGAGTAGTTACGTTACACGCTCATTTTCAGGCTTCTTCTATGATGCATTTACTTAACTTTGTAATTGAATTTATCAGTGTTAACGTCCTATTAGAATAGTATAGCTACATGTATTCCACATGATAAGTCTACTCACTGCCCAGTCTACTCTACAAACCGATCTTAATGATGATGATGAGGACGATTTTTATTAAAATGACAACTAGCTAAAAAGCTTCAGGGTCAGTTCACAAAATTTAAAAGCATAAGAAAGCTCACGAAATAAAAGACCGATCAGCTGCTTTTGCATATAAATATTAGCTTGACATCTGACTTAAAAAGTTTAACTGTCTCTTGAGATCGACATTTGGGTGGCAGGCTATTCCATATATGAGCTGCACTGGAAGAGAATAGTTTCCTCTGTGTAAATTTCAGTCTGCAGCGTGGTTGGAGGAGTTGCTCTTTTGATGAAGAGCGGAGTCGAGATCGATTGTGAAGGTCACTCACAAGCTTCACTCGCTTTCCAAGGTACGATGGAACAGATCCATGAATACACTTATAGGCCAAGGTGGCTAAGCGAAGATCAACTCGATGCCTCATGGATAACCAGTCCAGTTCTTTCGCGGCTCCTGAAACATGGCCAAAGTACGGGATGTTCTTCACGAGACGAACTGCAGCATTGATCACGCTCTGAAGGCGGTTCATCGTGACTTCAGGCAACCCATTGAAAATACCGATGCAATACTCGAGCACAGGGAACACCAATGACTCAACCAGATAGGCAGTATGAGAACGAGTAATTGATCGGCGGATTGAGCGGATTTGTCGGAGTATACTGAAGCACGATGACACTGTTTTTGAAACTTGTGATGTTAAGGACAATGTGTTGTCAATTATGAAGCCGAGATAGCGAAAAGAGGCCACAGGAGTAAAATGATGGTCCATAATGGAGATAGGTTGCTCGTGGAAAGCCGATAAGCGCTGGCGTAGTCCACACCACATAATATTTGTCTTCTCCATGTTCATCACCAACTTGTTAGAGTTCAGCCAACTTTGAATAAAATGCATACCATGTGAGATTTTTGAAGTCAATGAAGGTTCTTTACCATGTGGACAAGACCCATACAACAGAATGTCGTCGGCGAAGATGTGGACTTTCAAGCCAAAATTTTGTGAAACTTGGGAAATCTCGGCAGTGTAGAGGGCATACAGAATCGGCCCGAGGACAGTTCCTTGTGGAACACCATTGACCACTGGCACAACACTAGAATGGGATCTTCCATACCGAAAGTACTGTGAGCGCCTTGTAAGAAAGGACCGAAACCATTCCAACACGAAACCTTTCAAACCATACGTCGTTGAAAGTCGTTCCATAAGTATATCATAATTCACTGAATCGAATGCCGCTGACACGTCGAGTGCTGCTAGAAGATTTACTTCTCCCTCATCAATGGACTCAAGAAGATCACTCATGACATCAGTAATGACAGTTTCCGTAGAATGATGTTTCCGGTATGCTGATTGGTAAGTCGGAAGAAGATTGCTTGTATGCAGATAAGAAATCAATTGGCGCAGGACAAGTCGTTCTAGCAGCTTCGACAGAACAGGGAGGCTGCTGATAGGACGATAAGATGACACATCATCGACATTCGATTTCCCTTTCTTGATGACAGGAGTAACACATGCCAAGCCCAAGTTGGATGGAAACGATCCTCGAAGTAGTGATTCATTCACCAAGTGTGTTAGAAATGGTGAGAGAAGGCCAAGGCATTCCTTGAGAATGCGAGTTGGCATGGGATCTGCCAGGGACTGTTTATTGGGCAACGATCGTATTGTGGAGGAGATGTCGGGAATTGAGACGCACCGGAATGTTGACAACGAGCATTCTTTATCCAAAACGGTAAATGAAGGCCGGTTAGCTGTACGCGTGATGGATGTAATTTTCCTAATCTTGTCGTCGAAGTAGTCTGCAAACTGTGTAGCATCAAGGTAATCCGAGGAAAGTTTAACATCGCGACCCAGCAAGGTGTTTATTGACCGCCAAAGTTTTTGAGAGTCTTTACTTTCAGATTGTATTTTGTTTCGCCAAAACAGTTCACGCTTGCATTTCAGGATACTTCGGTAGTAGGCCATACAAATTCTCCAGTCGTCATGACAGCCACTACGCTCCACACTACGAAGTAAACGCTTAGCGAATTTACATTCCTGATCGAACCAAGGATCAGACTGGCGACGGCGTATGCGCACTGATCGTTCCGGGATTAATTGATTAATAACACATAATATTACTTCATTGTAAGAATTGACGAGCTGATCACAAGAAAGCCCATACCATGAAGTAGGATCGCATAGGATAGAGTTGGCGATGAATGAATGAAGGTCCACAATAGAGAGATGCTTCCAAGGACGCACTGTTATAGTTTCGTATGTAGGTGGAGGACGATGTAGTCCAGATTTCCAGCACAGCAACTTGTGGTCTGAAATACCAGTTTCAAAAATCTCTAAAGATGATGTGGCAAAGTCAGGTCGGGTAAATATAAGGTCAATCGTGCCTCCAAGAATGTGAGTTGGGTCACTAACTCGGCATTGCAGGCCAAACGTCGCAAGTAGTTCAAGCAGAGTGCGAGTATTTGTATCATTTGTACGTTCAACATGTATATTGAAATCTCCAGCAACTATAATTGGTTCTGCACTGGTAGCAAAAGTTTCCATGACTTTAGTTAATTCCAAGAAAAACTTAGAGGAGATTGGGCCAGTGCGGTAAATAAGAATCATAATACAAGTTGATGATTTTGATGCAACTCTGCAGACAAGTATTTCACATGATTTGATTTCAGGGCAAGATAACTTCATAAGACGAATACCAGCGGAAGCAGTAATAGCAACTCCCCCATGATTAACAGCAGTTGAATCATCTCGTTGACGTTTTCGAGGCTTGTCGACAACATTTAGGCCCGCAGCACGTAGACGACGCAAAGAGACTGAATCGGAGTCATGCCATGTCTCCACTAGCATCATCACATCTAGACGTTGATCTTTAAGAATGTCAAGGAAGTCATCAACTTTGTTGTTTAGCGAGCGAATGTTCAAAAGTCCGAAAGAAACAATTTTCTTCGAGCTCATCTGGTGACGATCACAACGAAGAAAGGAACGTAGGAATCGAGGTCTTGGTAACACAAATGGAGAATCCATAGGTTTTCTTTCTACAGAGATTTGCGTTGGAATTGAACGACTCTTGATATGACTACACACATGATATGTATTGCGGATGTTGAGGATGAATATCTTTCTTTTAATATCTCGTTGAAGTCCATAACACGGCTTTCGACGCAGCTCACGTAATGTTGCAATATCATAACGCTTTGTCATTTCGCTGATCGATCGTACAACTTTGCTAACGGCATGCCTGCACAATACAGTAGGAAGCGCTTGCTATCCGACCAGCCTTGGAAGGATTGCCGTTGGGATTGCGGCAATTAGATGTCAAATAGAAGAAGTTTCAATTTACATCATTAAATGAATTACTTAGTATTGGTAATGATCGGTACGGTAGATCCACGCTCATTTTTTGAGATGACAAAATCAAATACTCAATCTCCGTCGTTGTAGTGGTAGCATTTCGACCGATATAACGATGGAGATACACACCATTCTCCTTATCTGTTAAATGCCTCCAATGTTAATGCTTTGAAGATTTGATTAATAAAGAAAATATTGTTTCAATAGTTAGCACTACCAACGATTTCCCGTATCCGGACCAATTAGTGTGTGTTATTAAAAACACTCTGATGTAACCTATCTATGACTTCGCGTTATAATTTACGAACTATGGTTATAGCCGTAGGTATAAAACAAAGGTTTGTCAATGGCCACAGGCTGACACCATTCGCCAACTGATAGTCCAAATATTATCAAAGACCGCAATTGTTTGCCCCTGATGCGAAACTCAGTGTGACATACGCAGAAATGAAAGAAATATCAAGCGGTGTTATTTCCTTGATTGCGCAAACAAACGGAGTAATGTTAATTCCGTAGCTTATTTTCCGGTCAAATATCATAATTCTGCTGATTTTGGGACTTTCGTCGGATTTGTGGTAGGATTGGGATCCCAGTGAAAATTCTCATGGGGATTAGGCCAAAATATCCTTCCTACGACGGGCCTGGATGCTAAGCTGTTATACAACTTGTATCAAAATTAGAAGCCATCATCAAGAAATATATTCCTGAGTAACCCCTTGTAATCGAGTGTGGATGCCCTTATGTCGACTTTCAACTGGCATTCTCGCAGAGCTCAACCTCATGAAATTACAATATCAGTGTACCTCGGGAAGACACGCACAACAGCAAATTCGTATCATACTAACGGAAGTGTTTGATGTGTTATCTGTATGCTGTATGACTTTTATGTGATGCTTTCTGGTGTATAAGTGTGTATTTGGCATCACATATAATCATAAAGTATCATAGTTTGTTATAACGAGTCCTGGACAGTACCACCGCAAAAATCAAAACTATAAACTATAAAAGTACGCCTTTTATGCGTACTTTTATAGTTTTGATTTTTGTGGTGGTACTGTCCAGGATTCGTTATAATTTACAATGACCACGCTGAATGAGTATAGAGTTTGTTGTCGCTCATGACAATCATGTCATTACAAGATCAGTTTGTTGTGGTGCGGTTCTTATTGAATGTGCCGTGTTTTTATTTGCATTGTATGATACATTTACAGTAAATTTTGCAGTTTTCTATTGTGCATTTCAACGTATATTTGCTATAAATCATGTGAGAAGCTGTACATAAGATTTGTCTCATGAAACTGTACATTATGATAAAATGATGTTCGTTGTTCGATCTGTACATCATATCGCTCTCCATGTCGCTACCTTGTGCTGTATCGCAAATCGTAGCAAGCGCTTTAATTATCATGTGTCTCCTCACCAATCACGTTACCATTGTCGTGTCATCTGTTGAATAACGGGGTCTTGGAGATATTGATTGAGATTGCTGTCAATCATGCGCCTCTTTCTCTCCCATTTTGTTAGAACAAGAATCTAGGGAAGCTTTTTCGGGATCTGAGCCGAGAGAGATGAATATGATATAAGGGGAAATTCATGAAACATCTGATGCAGAAGCAGAGAGAAGGTTTATCTTTGCCCTTATTACATACTTTCTAACTTGTTGATACTTACCCTATGAGGCTGAGGGAATGTAGTCATAATTTATAAGAAGCACTTTGATGTGATGAATGATGGAATGTGTCTATAATCCCACAGATTTCATGAGGTGAATGCTTGGAATCAGGCGAGTATCAATGGCGGTGCATTCTCCCAACCGAAGGGAGGTGAATACATAGGTCTTGTTGCTAGTTGATTTGGAATTTAAGTCCACAAAATTAGTAGGATAAAACGTATTTATTTCATGGTTGATAGCTATGCATTGCCCAATTCTCCTAGTTTTATGGATAAACATTTTTAGCCCTAGATTTTTAAACGCTCTATTTGTACGTGTTGGTTTGACTCACAGAAGATAATATTATATTATAGCATAAATCAAGTTCTATTAAGATGCGAATTATTCAGTTGTCAATTTATCATTGAGATGCGCATAAACTTGTCAAAATAAATAGAATCTCACGCCCTGTAAAAGGGCCAATACCATCATAGAATTGCCACAAAAATTTGATTGAATAAAATTAAGATAATAATATCAACACCAACAAACGTATATTTTTGAGATTGCCTTATTGATGGGAATCATTAGGCTAGATATATACGAAGCATTGACAATGAATAACGATAGCAATTTAAAAAAAGTAGCAAGCAGCAGCTGTGAAGGACAACTCAACATCAGATAGAGAAGCTATTATTAACCAAGCGAGTCACAGTTGGGAGAGATGTTACTCTGGGAAACAATGAGGCATGCAATACTTTTCTTTAAAAAAAGACAACAGGAGTGAGATGATGTATGGGAAGGGTCGATGTCCTTGCATTGGTTATATTGTGATTCTGCGATAACCCAAAGTCACAAAATTCTCGCAGTCGAATTGCGAAGAAGAACCGCTAATTATATCTTTTGCAATCAATCTCTTTTGAACATTTTCCAATGTTTGCATTGTTAGCATTCAGACCAACGAATAATGGAACTGAATACTAGTATGCTTCGAATGCAACAATTGTAAATCATTACAAGTTCAGGATGATGTTGGCAGACTGAGAACCACGATTTGTGAAGACACTTTCTTTGAGATTTGAGAAATTGGTTCAGTCCAATCATACGTAGTATCAATTGTGACACCTAGGAATTTCAATTTCTCAGCTACGGTATGCCTTGACCTTAAAACGAAGTCAGAAGTGATATTCAAATGGCTCATGATGCATTAAATAGATAAATGAAAACCGCATTTTGTTTCCAGTAGATACCTACATGTACATGTGCCACATTTTCTCTAAAAAATGACGCCGTTTGATAGACGCCACACCTTTGATGTCAAGAAAACTAGAAAAGAATGACTTGGCTTAGTACATGTATCATCTATTGAGCTAGAAAAACAAAGAAATCGTTACCAAGCGTCACTGGAATGCTTGATGACATTTCACGACAGCTAATGCAATCTCAAAGTCACATAATGAAAGCGCCACACTCGATCACCCATTCATCTGATTTTACATCGTCATCGTCATCTACTGTATATATTATGCTTTCTATGGGGAATATTCTTGTTGGAAGAGACTCTTCAACACCTTTTCTAATGAAAAACCTAGCCTACAAGTTGTATGATGTTAATGATGGTTCCTGTCTCTCAATGCTGCTATACTGCACGGTTGAGCACCTGGTCATCATGCTCAAGTTTAGTGTGAGCCCGCCTTCTGGTAACCATGGGAAGGAAACCGTATTTACACAAGTACCAGTAATTCCAAGAAATTAGTTCGTATTCAATCAGCTCAAGAAGCATGCTGGATGATTTTTCAGCTCTTATTGGCACTTTTCCGTAAGGCCATATTCCTGTAATTGTTGTTGCTATTCATTATGGAAAAATATCATAGTTGGAAAATCGTGCATTTTAATAAGCAACGCCCTCTACAAACGCTAAGAGTTGGTAAAAAACCACATTTCAGTCAGAACCCCACTGTGTAATGGGTTTTGATCATGGCGGTCACTAGACTTCTCTATACAGATTCCACGATTTTTCATATAATATTTTCCTTATCAATAGAGCAATAGTGGCACTATAAAGTCAAAAAGGAAAAGGAGCGTGCACACTGAACTTTCTGTTTAATAAGTCCAATAGAAGTACTTAATAATATATAAGAATAAGTGATAAGTGACTCTTTGTTTGATGAAAAGTACATTTCACGATTACTTAATTAAAAGACCCAATCCATTTTACTTCGCATGGTTTTGTAAGTCAGGGCTTTGAACTTTGGACTCACAGATGGAAGCATCACCAACTTGATATTTTCTCTCAGAAGCTCAGGCTTGACATACATTTAATCTGGTCTTTCATTATTATACTAGACAGGCATTTGGGAATGGATGCATTGAATACTAGACTCATCGAATACTTGTCTGTTTATAGACAGATAGTCCTGATTCCGGACTAACTCGAATCCGCAATAATGCATAATTTAATTCATTATCTGTCAGCGACTGATGCGCGAGCATGTTGTGCTTTGATCTTTCGATTATGCTTCCACCATCGACATCAATTATCGGCATCACACGTAAAAGGCCTGCTTCATAGGCCTACTTACTGACTAGTAATTTCGTATTTTTTGTGTATACTGAATGAAAATATAGGTAATCATTGATTCATGAATTTTGAAGGGTCAAAATTAAACATGTGCTGTCTTAAGCAACGTAATGTATGGATTTTTTATATGGACAAGAGTAGCATGTAATCGCTTCTAACTACATGTATTTTGAAAAGATCGTGTTTTAAAGAAACATTGATTAATTTCATACACATGTCAGAAACGTAGTTGAAGCTGTGTAGATACAAGAAATTTGCCTGATAGTTTGCGGATGTAGGCTTATAACAGATGCGGTGGACCCTACCACACGGTCGTTTTTGCCGCAGGATTATGCGACAAATAAATGAAGCATTTTAAATCAAGATGTGTGAGCTTGGAAGTCTGAAATCTCTAATTTCATTGCTTTTTCTGAAGGTGTGTTATTACCAACCTTGCAAGTGCTGCACGTAAAAGTAGGCTATTGCAAATAAACACCGCGGCGTTTGTCAGAGGAAATACGGTAGTTTACATTCGCAATTTTTATCTTTGTAGATTATTTGATTCGCGCTTTGTAGTAAGCATTGTTTTGTTTTTTAAAAGATCAATTTTGATTTCCAACTACAATCCAACTACGAAGCGCTATGTTATATTGTCTTTACCGATCATGAACTACATGTACATTGAACAATGTACATGTATATCCGCGATTCACTTTCGAAGATAGTGTGTGTGTACAGTTGTTCACAGCACCGTTTGTAAGTAACGAACTGGGCTATAACATTCTGATTGATACTCAGATAGCATGCTTGTGCAAATGAAAAACAGAGTGAGAAGTGAAGATGGGCAGAACTGAGAAAGGAAATTTCATTTGAAAAAAGACGACACGAATGATTGTTTTGAATGAGATGGGCCGGACACCAGCATTAATAGCGATCGATAGGCAAAGAAAGCGGATGTAACATAAGTGATGAGACGCAGTAAGGGGGCTACGACCAATGATTTCAGATTGACAGTGCATTAATGAAAGGCCCAAAAATTATATTTCTCCACATCTTTGAATAGGTAATGGCAGCAACTCCGTATATCTTCGAATAATAGACACACATCAGTGTATATTATAGCTGCTCTCTATTTGTAGCCTACAGTACGAGTGCTACTTAAACCCGCGGAACTAGACGGCTAGACAACACCATACTGCTCTGAGTTCTGTGTTATTGCATATTTATCAGTTTGTTCGCTTTAACAAGACGTAATTACATGATATGGGCTAATCAACGAATGAATTAGAAACATGCTTGCAGTCTATGCCAATAATGATATTAAAGTAAATTAAATGTATTGCTGAAACATAATTACCACTTCTTGAAATTCCATCAAGGCAATAACATTTTTCAGTGTCGATGAATACCTCATGCGCAAAGAATGAAAATTTCTCAAAATTGTCTAATGCTAATTCGATAAGATCGTCATGAATTTGATGGGACTTTTAATAGTGTGCGTGTCTACTATTCGAAGGAATACGGTTCACTTATTTTTCAACTCTAGTTCATTTTCAATCAATGATTATCACATGGTGATGGCATGTGAGCTCTTTGATCTACCATTTCCCTGATATTCCTGTAGGTCAGTGATTCTCAAAAGTTACCTGTTCTGCTTTTGTGAGTAGCATTCATTGTCTGATCAGTTAATTCGGACAACTGCTAAGCGACAGAGAAACCAATGAATAAAGGAAGGCTGATCTCCTGTGTGTTCACAAGTTCGAGCCTCTCAATGAAGTGATGCATGAGTTGCAGGTTGATTTTTCGAATTGTTGCAATGCCCGATAATGACCTCAATACTGATTTATTTGATTCTTCTTGTAGAAGTTTTCTCTCTCATATCTCTCATAGGTTTGAGAACCACTGATTTATTTCTGTCAAATTAAGCGCATGTGCGACCAAATCAGTCAAACAACCACTAGGTGGCAGTGTATGCTTCACCATGTCAGTCGACACACCTTTGTTGAATGTTTAGCGATGCACTATCCATTTCATGTATGTTTGATGTACCCCGTTTCCGCTGTTGTTACCTTGTACGTATTCGTTGTTCGTCTTGTCGTTCTAGTTACCTCACGACACGCCCGCCTCCGTCACGCTTCAACCCGGCCCTAGCGACAATGGAAAGGTAAGACGATACTGCCGCTCTCCAGCCCTTCTTTATTCTTGCAGCTGCCCCATATGACCCCAGCATCGGTCACTTTACAACCAGCTCCAGAGGATACGGGTAAAGTAAGTGATAAATGTACTCATCTGTCAGTCGGCGCACACCGTATCTGCTTCGTTACACTGCTATGGGATGGGAAATGTAATTTACACAGTTGATGCGAAGCAAGTGTAGATAGAAATCTGATATCCATCCCAGCAATCTTCCAATGCTGCACTGAAATAATCATTTCCATTTTTCTGATCCAATTCATGAGTTAAAAGAATTCCAGCTACTTCGTAGTGTTCATTTCCCTATTTATTACGTTCGGGTGTAATTATGAACAAATTCTTAGTGTTGATTTTCTGGCGTTTTGTTATTAGAATTATAAGATTATTAGAACCAGTACTGGGGACTCGGTCGATTTTCGAGTCCTGGTCCGATAGACACTACTGATTTAGAGACGATTAACAGATGACACCATATGTTTGCAGAGTCCAAAGCTTATATCTTACAAAGGCTATAAGACGTACTGCTCAGACTGTCTTTCGTCAGAAACTCTTTAGCCTTCTGCATGTTGTTTACTATAACAAAGGATTATACTACATCTCCTAAAATAGTGAATCGTGAACGGAAAGGAAAGCACGAATCATGCATCTAGGCAATAAGAAAATATCGTGTTTTTTAATGTTTGCATAAGTATCCACTTGATCTCTGGTCAGTACTCAGGCTTTTTCTATAAGCGCCCTCAAAATTTGAATATTTGCGGAATTTCCTTCATATGTAGACTTTCTATACTTAACTCCTGTTACTGTTGAACCAGAGACTAGATTAATCTTTGGTGTACGGATGCTTCAGTGTAAGGGAGCATTTCATCTCGACCATAGACCAAATATCAGTAGGAATAAAATTTCTTTTAATAAAACCAAATTTTGGTCATCGCTTAAATTACAATGAAGTGTGTCAATTTTTAGTGATGCACTAATTTTGGTACGCGAAGTAGATTTTTCCCTTTTTCCTATTTGTTAATGTATGGTTTATAGAGAGAGGAAAGGAAATGTTCAACTTACCTTTATTTATCTGCATCTCCAAAGTTTCCTATTTTACTGATCACGAAGCCCGTCATCGCATCGATGTTTGTCACTAGTCACACTCAATATTTTCTAGTCTGCTATAATATGACATGGCGTTTAACCATTCTTTGTCGCGTATTGTTTTGATGTATCGGATATTTATTGACTATGGTAGCGAATTGAGACAGACTTTGCCGGACTTAGTAGGATTTAGCCACCGAGTCCGGGCAAAACCGCCCATTCCACAACCTTGATTATTACTGCTAGAGTCTGAGTTTGGAATAGTTTGACTTTTCATGTTGCTGGATTGATGAAAATAATTGCTCCAGTAATTCTAAGCGTTCATTTTTTTGTCACATATTATATTAGCGACATGCATGTGCCTACATTTGTGTCCAGAATTTTCGTTGCACATTAACCATTTCAGAAAGGCAGTCACAATCAAATTTAGATATGTTGAGAAAGCTTTTGAAACGTAATGAGCTATTCGTGTTTAGCATTCCTCTATTTCACGCCATTTCATGTCAAATCGATGCTCCGAGCAATCTGAAACAAGGGGTGTAAAACGTGTGTTACAAAGAATCAAATTTGTATCCGTGCTTTCTGTCGCTCCGTTAAATTTTTATCTCGTTCTTAAATGAATGTTAAAAGACTGCAGGAGTATAAGGTGAGCGACTCGCATTGTGCGGCAAAATACTTTCAATGGATTTATTTGTATCTACTCATATGTTGCCATAGAAAAATGTGCTGCCTACTATGTGATTGTCTGCTAGTATATTATCTACTGGTGTTGATTCGTTCAATTATCATTCGATTCAAGAATATCAGAATTTAATATCATTTCTCTAATGAATATAACATCGCATTTTTGAAGATCTAATGAATGCCTGGGGCCATATTATGAAAATGTTACAAGGAGAAACATGCAACCATTTTACGAAGATAATGCAGTGCTTGGTATTCAGTAATACGTGTGTTTTTTAGAATTGTCTACTTCAGTTTATTCCTGATATTCTTCGGTACTATCACAAATATACAGTGATAGTGCTCACTTTACCTAGGATATAAGACTTGGTCGGGTAAATAATATTCAGTAATCGATGCACGAGCAAGGATGTGATTCTCATGCAGAGCTCGGGTTGACTACACATTTAATTCATCTAGGCTCTCTTTGATGACAATCTGTATTTTGGCCTCCATTGGGACAAAGAAATTTCTGCATGTCACTGTCCCTTGATACAAAACAGGTATAACAGAATCAATGATTTTCTTTCCATTGGATGCACATTATTTAAATTCCGAACTGTACTTTTCAATTGTAAAGTTGTCTTGGATTTCACTTGTCAAGAAGAAGATATTGAGTAAAAAAATGAAATGCTGAATTTGTCGATTAATCTGACACAAAATAGGAGCATATGATCTCAGAGGACATTTCTATTTGCAGCAAGTAAAAGTGCAGACTCTGATTTGACATTTCACACGACATCGCCTTGTCAGCGCATCTTTGATTTTCGCCCTCATGTAGTCTTTCTCTGATGGGATCCATCAGCGTATTGACGGTGTGAAATCTCGAAATAGCTTGGGTGTGGCGACGACTAGTTCCGGGCTATCTTAGACCTGAGGAAATGCTCCACAACTTCATCAGCGCGATGTCAACGCCCTAGTTAGTGGTTAGTTAGGATGGTAAGAAAATGCATGATGACAGAAGGAGATTTTCATTGCTGTTCGCATGTGTTCAGATTAATTTCTCAATTATGTTGAGATACACGCTATCATAGCGAACTTCTAAATATTGAGATGAAAGATAAGATTCACCTGTCCGCGACCGCAGCACAGACATCGGCGGAAGGCGAACGTGCACTGAGATTCTAATTCAATCCTTCACCGCTGCCTTGCCTGAAGCACAAGTTCAAAACAAATTCTTAGTGAACGACGTTTCAATGCGGAAATATAATTTTGTCACTGCCAGATTTCGCTACTACGCCATCACACGTCACAGCTTTGACATCAGCGCGATTTGACTTTGAACATGAAATTCAGAATCCAGATAATTATTTAACGATTGATTCATCAATTTGACTTTGTTGCAGAATGTTCATGTTCGTGAGTGCACGAATTATAAATATCAATTCTTGGATAGAAATTGGGGGTTTACTTGAATAAGTCAATTGTGCTGTGGATGAACAATAATTTGTCAAACAGATCAAGACATAGAAGGAGAGCGGTTCTAAATATATCAAATTTCGACCAGGAACTCAACTTGCATATTTCATTTACCTGGCAATATTCGATTTTTTGTGTAAGTAGTCGAGAAACCGTGCCTAAAGAATGTATGCATTTCTCCCTACTCGCTACAAATGAACAAATTATAGAAATGTTTCATAACCGTTAAATGACTTCATTTCAAACCCACATGTAGGTCTGCAAAAGATAGAACATGTTGGTGTTGAATATTAGTAATGAAATAAGAGACATTATATCAGAATTTAAGGTCTCGTCATGTGATAAATTTAACAGTCTTGCCTAAACGACTTCACTTCAGCCATGTTAAAAAGTCATTACAAGATGATTGTCGTTATTCGCAGATAAGGTCTTTTTTAATTATGCGGAGCATCCACAATCTTCCCGACACTTGAAATTGCGATATTATTCTTCGATTATAAAATTGAGAAAATAGACTTTTTAAATTATCATCATTTTCAGATGATCTACAGTCTTTCTCCATGTGATATCAACTTAAGTAGATAAACGGATTTAAGAATACATAGTAAATCTAGAATTTTCAAAATAATTATTTGAGTTGATATAATATTGATACTTTGATACTATCTGATTCATAGGAATATGTTCTCTCATAAAATTGGCCCTTTTCAGCTTGTTATTTAACAGCTACCTCCCAGAATATTCAGTGCCAGTGATCCTTGCTTATACAGACGATTCCTCCTTTCAGCCAGCAAGGGCAGAACCTTCCTGTTAATACTCATGGTTTCATCTTGCGGATAATATCGCTCGCTTGGTTTGACTGATCATCAGCTTCATAGATTTTTCGGTAATTTAAGCTTCGATTAAAATCGATTTAATCAGGGGATCACTGTAAAAACGAATTGAAAATAAAATTAAGGCTCCCTGTTAGGTTAAGGTGGCACCATTACAGTTGAATTCCCTCATTGCCGAATCCAGAATAATTGCATCATATATTTCATGAAAGATCGTTTTGAATGCGAAGAGGATTATAATAAGTGTGATAGAAGTGAAGTTTTTGAAATGATCTAAAATTTAAAATGGCTTACTTGCTTTTCTTTTTCGTTTTACTTCCATTATCCATTCATCGTAAAGGAGGATGGGTTTTAACGTGGAAGAATTATTTAAGACAAAATACTTGCAAGAGAACATTAATTGTAGATGCAATGAAACGTTATCCAATGAAATTTATTTATCATTACAATAATCAACTGTGACAGGTTTGACATCCATTTTAGATCCTCTTATCTTCTAGACATCAGTTACAAGCTTGATGTCATCTCTAAGGTGATAATACATTGAGTGTTAATTCATTAGATCATCTTTCATTTAGGATGAGTCACAGTGATAGTTGCAGAAAATTTAGAGATGTCGGGAAAACTGTGAATACCGTGTATTTAAATGAAACTGCTCACATTTTTCAGGTCGTGCATAGGATTTGCAAATGATTACTCATAGCCTAAGAATCCCCATTGCATAATTGTAGCAGTTTTCTGTCTCTATGTACGAGTCTACAGGGTACTAGCAAGTTGGTCAGAAATTCTTAAACTTTACACTTCTCCACAAGTTCGGGCTATTTACCTTTGGTGAGACATGCTCTCAGAGGTGAACTTACTGCGGTCTGGTCTTTCCATTATTTTTGAATTCTTAAAGCTCATTCAGTTAATATTCAATGCTCGAATATAGCAGTACAAATTTGAGTGATTCAATTATATATCAGCTTGTTAATTTCATCATAGAAGCTGATGAGACGTGTAGGATGGATTTGTACTGTTCTTTCAAGACTGCGAGTAATACTATATCTGTATCTATTCTAGTCTGTCTTTCAACCTTTCCGCTAATAAATGTCTTGATGTAGTCTTCTTGCGTTTAAACCCATGAGTGATACGCGATTGATAGTTCCGTTGTCAATGAGTTTCCAAGTAACTGTTATTTCCTGTGATCTTTTTAAAATGTGACAGCTGCTTTGATGTTGTATAACTAAGGCGACGATGTTGTTCTTTCATATAAAAAAAGAAAAAGTCAAGCAAAGTCTACTTACGAAAATTAGGAAAGGTGAAAAATACCTTCACGATTTTCTGACATAAAGCGGTAATTCCAATATATTGCTTACCTGATGCTGCGGGCATAAACAGTGCCTGGGAAATAGGATTTCTTTTCTCATAGAAATTTGTTATATGAATTTCATTTTTTTTTGTGCTCGTCAACTGAAAAATGTTTAAGCATCGTCACAAATTTGGATGCATAAAATATATCATTCGTTACCGGAATGCTGCCTGCGTATAAGGCATTGAACATTTCTCACTTGCAGTGTTCAAAATTTAAAAATGTTTATTGCCATGTAATTGAACAAACTCATGTTAAAAAAAAGAGTGAAATAGAAAAAAATGCATTTCCGGAACAGCCTAAAAGTCACTGTGGAGGAGTGCTCGGTCAGCACAACAATTTCATGAAATGTAAGGAAACGACATAAGTAGGAGTCATCATAGTCATGTATAGAGCCAGGAAAAATATGTATTTACATGCATATTTTGCATGTTATTACATAGGCAAATATGTGTTTAAATATGCACATATTCAACCCTATCTAGGACCCGATGAAGAAAGTTCCATTGCAAATGATTGAGACTCAGTCTGATTCTGTTCAGACTGAGTCTCAAAGTTATGTGTTCATGTTAAAATTTAAAGTCGTCAAATGGGATGGCGTAGGTAAGGATCGTCATTCGACTGCGAACTGCAAAAGTTTGCATAACATATGCCGGTCGAATTTTGAATTATTGTGTGCTTCAATTCAAAAGCTTGAGGGGAAACTGAAGCTTAGCGACTCTCTTGAAATTTTGGAAAAATTCGAGCGATCACTCGCAAATCATCCAAAAGATTAGGGGAAATTCAACAGTGTTTCAAGCAAAATCTATGGATATGCGGAACTCAAAGTCACCTTACATGCTATTCGTGATCGTCAAACTCTTCCAGATATACAAGTTGGTCATAGGCCTATTAGAAATTGGAGTTTATTTGATTTGAAAAATATTGATAATTGCCAAAACTCAGCTGCGACGTAGAGCGGAGTTTTTCATCCTACAAGGATATCCTGTCAGATAAAAGACGAAGTCTCACTGAAACTAACTTGAAAAAGCTTCTGTTTTGCTATTACAATAGGAGATTTTAAGTACTTTGACTGACTTTTCTCTATCAAAAAAGCTAGCTGTTAGTTTCATTGTTTCCTTAAGTTTATATTACATATTCTAGCATTTTAAAGTACATTTGATATTACATATTTCGACAGCTACTGTATAAACACATATTTTTCCTGGCTCTAGTCATGTATATGTACGGTTTATGTCAATGCTTTTTCAAATTTTTACTGTACGGGGTGATATTTTTTTGGTATACATGCACACATATCTCTTAACATCACACGCCCCAATTATTTAATCCAAGTATTGATGACCTGTAATTTTTTTTTATTGAGAAGATTGGTCGGATATATATAAGCAGATATACATTCATGACATGTATGTTCAGTAATCTCGCCTGTAATAAACAATTGCAATTAAGGGCTTTTGGAAGGATTACGGAATCGACCGGTCTTCTCTGGCGTAGCTGTTGTATCAGAGGTACCTGGCAACTGATTGACCATGCTTCGTTACTTAAAGCATGTTAAGGTGGTAATGTTTTAACTAAATTAATTAATAATGTTTTGTTGATGTGACTGAAAGATTTTGGTGGTCGGTTGTGAATAGAAAGTTCACATAGAGATTGAGAAAACGCATTATCAGCAGAATTATTCGCAACACATTTGCATTTCCGATAGGGACTCATCCATTGATTTGAAATATACACCTCCTATCCTGTCCAGCTAGCAATTAAAACGGATGTCGGTTTTAAGTAGGCTGGTTATGTTAAACCTTCAATTTTTATCAACTTTGTGACACGTTCCAGCACCATCTCGTGGTCTATAAAGCAAGGTGTTCACCGAATGCGAATTTCGGTTCGCGCATGCCACTCGCGTTTTGAAAAATTATGAAAATGCTCGTGAATTGTACGTGATTTTCTGAAAGTGTGAAATGGCATATCAAATACTCAACCTTTGACTTGCCTCGTGTGACGAGCTTATGTGGCATGGGGCATGCGGGAACTTTGTCTTTTAGCTTATTACTGCATTTCTTTGAATTAGCCGCCACTACTAGTCCGGCAGCCAGAACGAGTTTCTACAGGGAACGAGGCCGAAAGTGAGACTTTCACAGAATGATGTACTCCCTATGCCTACTTCGAATCGGCACGTCTGCCGAGTTCTAGTGAGTTCCTCTTCTTGTCAGACAGGATCAAAGAAAAACACATGTAAATCCAATGGGACATAAATTGCAGTTCTTTGTCAAAAATGAAATTTTGTATGTTTTCTCTGATTAAACGATAAGTACTAAGCCCACAGTGATGATTTTTGGCATGGAATGTCTTCAGGTCAGTTCCTTTCATCTTCATGCACCATTGTCTATAAAGCCAAACACATTTAGATTTGGCGAGCATCTTAATATCGGCAAACACAAACATTTTGAGCAACTTTATCCACATTCAACCACATTCTCACGTACATTGCCGATTAGATGCATGATAATAGCACATGCACATCACAGAAAATTACCTGAAGATATTCCATGTCAAAAATTGTGACTCTGGTTTTAGTACTTTTCGCTTAATCAGAGAAAACATACAAAATTTCATTTTTGACAAAAAAACTGCAATTTATGTCCCATTGGATTTACATGTGTTTTTCTTTGATCCTGTCTGACAAGAAGAGGAACGCACTAGAACTCGGCAGACGTTCCGATTCGAAGTAGGCATAGGGTGTACATCATTCTGTGAAAGTCTCACTTTCGGCCTCGTTCCCTGCAGAAACTTGCTCTGGCTGCCGGACTATACTGTTGGAAATTGATGTTTTTGGGTCATTCATACCAACAGCGCATAGTGTCCACGACCAGGAATAGCCTGGAATTTCGTGATTTGACCTGGAGAACCTGTTAATTTTTATAACTTGATATATTAACTTATAATTGTTCTAGATAAACCTAGCGCAGTGAGGAAATATACCGTAAAACTAAAACTGGATTTTGAGAAAAATTATACAATATTATGTATAAAGATTATATCATTTGAGGGTAAATACTGTTTTTCAGCAGTTTCGATATTCATTTGAAGCTTCAACATAGCGTCCCTAATCATTTTCTACTGGCGAAGATTTCGAACCGCAAATGATCTTGAGATGTTCTTGACAAGCAAAAAATGAAAGTCTGTGGTCATAATTTAACTGAAGCTGCATGTCACAGACGATTTCTTAACTCATTTGTTGAAATATTTCCACTCTCAATAACGGCAGTAAAAACTGACACTTGATTGACACTGTGAAGCGTGTCATATTGGTAAGATTTCACGTGTTAATCAAAATTTGGCTCCATGTCAGTTAGCGTCACTACGTAGATCCATGCTTTCTGGTGTATCTGAAATGCTTCGTTAAAATAGAACGTGTTTCACAGATGCTGGCTTACTAGTTGGAAATAACAATAGAATTTTTCCGGCTGCTGTAGTTACACATCTTGTGAGGGGTATTAAACCAAAAAAGTTGGAAGCAATAATTTCAGAAAATTGATGCTTCAAAATTTATGACTATTTTTGTTCGTAAATTCTTCAGCCAGCCTTTCACCTTGATAAAATCATCCTTCAACCATTCGCAGTTTCCAATAATTGAAGGCTTGTTTTCACTTATGACCTGTTTCATGAGTACAAATCTAACTATAGGCTGAAAATGACGGAACTCATCTCATTTTGATTCGTTTCCCCGATGAAACTTTCTATTGTCAGTCGATGTCTCCAATTTCATCCGCTGTCGTATTTGAAATAGGTGGCTTTTGAAATCCCTGTTTCGTTCGATGAGTAAGACGAATAGTATTTGGATTTAGAAGAACTTATGGTACTTGTGGGTTATCTCCCCTCACGTTTTCAAATTGTCTAAAATCTGCAAAAATGAATCAACCGTCACAAAACTTAAAACACCCGAAAGTCAGGATATTCTCTAGCCACATATCAAATTTTAGGCAAATCAAAGAAGCACTTTTTAAATTAGGAGCGATAACTTGAAGTGCAGCGATGTCTGGAGCTTGCTCTGATTTGTCAGTGACCTCATCGTCTGAGCAGAAAGCATTTGAGGTCAACTAAGTCATTTCCCGACAACTCGTAAAGCGATTATGACGAGGCCACATCCCTTACATTAATGTGCTTCTTAAAAAGCTGTGGCAGTGGCCGTGGGAAAATTTCAAATGGCAGTGGATGAGACGAGGAGGGAGAGAGAGCAATGCACACACCAGTAGCGATGATGGGTCGAACAGACGAAGTCAGATCAAGCTGTTGACATCGCTACACTTTACGTTATCATCTCTAATGCAAAAAGTACTTGTCCGATCTGCATAAAATTTTGTATGTGGGTAGAAAATATGCTTAAGTATGTCTACCTGAAGTTTGGTGACCATTGATTCAATTTTGCAGATTTTAGACAAATTTGAAAACCTGGGAGGAGATAACCCATAAGAACCAAACTAATTACATTCTCCGAATGTCTGAGAAATGTATCCCTTTCACAACTCTCACTGACCTCGGAGACTTTGATTATACGAGTATGTTGAACGAGGGTTGAGAGCACAGATATGCAGCCGGTCTAGAAAATTTCGCTATTATTTTCGTGGAAAATTTCTACAATATTTCAAACATCTAGTCAGTCGAGTGTATGCCGGTATTATTCACCGGTCTGGTCTAGTTCAGTCTAAAATTTCGAGCCGATAGCATCTGTTGGAGAACCACTGCTCTAGCAAGTCTATTTAAGTTCTGATGCACAAACCATTCTTACGGCACATTGCTCATATCGGTCTACTCATAACGTCAAGATTAATTGTGAGTCCTCCAATATCAGGCAGCAACAAAGCCAGGTAGACATAATGAGCTTCGACAAGGTGCCTTTATATACTAGACACAGGGAACAACACCGGGTCACCGTTTCTAATTCATAGCAAAGCCATGAGGTGAAACATGTGTCCGAGAAAGGAATCGAACGTCAGCCGGAAATTTGATCGTGGATTGGTTCAAACAGACAACTTAAAGCCCCCGCTTCTCACATTGGATAGCAACCATTTTCATCGAAGAATATCGTATTTTGAATGTGCGAGAGAGTATGATGAAGTCTAATTTATCCTATTCATATCCAGTTCTTCTTTGTTTGATGCTGTTGCTGTCAGTATTGATCACTACATGTTGTATCACCTATTCATAAGAATTATCTTTCAATGCGAGAAGCTAGTCCCCTAAGTTGCATGTTTGGGCCATCCCACAACAGAAACTCTGGATGACTTCCGATTCCCCACTCCAAGACCTATTTTCTACCCGACTGTCTGCATTTTTTCCAGTCACGATCCCGTGTTCACAAGAATTACCGTATTATCGCGCTTTTAAGCACATGTGCTTATAAGCGAAGGTGTGCTTATATCCGGATATAAGCACATGTGCTTATAAGCGAGAAAAAATGCATCAGTGGGAAATTGCTGTGTTTTTACTAATTGCAACATTCATCGCAATGACTCGAGTACATACAGCTACTAGGGTAATGTATGACCTAAAAGTAGCGCTATTGATTCATGTTTATCTTAGCGTTTCATTTCCTTCAATGTAATAATTTACAAGAAATAGTCCATTAGTTGCATAATAATTTATAAGCCAATTTTGAACGTGTTCTTTGATCAAATAGACCAACATTGTTGCTTATGGCATGTCACCGCCATAATTGTAACATAAAGCGAAATATAAGAGGGTGAAGCAGTTGTCTATTGTGTCACACAAACAAGATGGCAATCTAATCTAACGGAACGTTTCGAAAATGCTGATGAAAACAGAATTTTACTTAGCAAACCTATTTGTCAATGATTTCACTGTCAATATCACTATCATTATCACAACTTTCTTCACCACTCTTTTCATTGTCGCTGTCGGATTCACCTGTATAGTTCTCCAAGTCAGATGCTTCACTGTCCTCCACGTCATTGTCCACTTCACTGGGGTCTGTTCCAGCAAGAAGAGATTGCAACTTTGAGTGAAGAACTTCATCGCCATCACAATCCTGGATACCTGTTTCAATGAATGAGCGCTTTATGATGTCGCGGTACATTTCACGCCATGCCTCTGAAACCCATTGTGCTACCATCTCGTAACTCGCACCTTTGCGCTTGCCGGTTCGTGTATATTCTCGGTCACCGTTCAAGAGCCATTCTTCCCACCTTCTTCGCATGGCATCCTTGAATGGTTTATTCAAATGACTGTCCAATGGTTGCAACAAAGGCGTCATTCCTCCTGGAATATAAGCCAAACGCGTTTTCTCTTTTCCGAATGCTGCTTTCACATCTTCGTGCGTATGACATCGCGCTGTGTCCAGTGTAAGCACACATGATGGCTTGAAGATCGATCCTGGGCGTGCTTTCCACACTTTTTGAAGATACTCACTCTTCATGAACTCGTTTGTCATGCTGCCACCTTTTGATGCTGAGACAACAACATCACCAAAATTGCCACGTGGAGGCTTTTTCAGTCCTCGGAATATAATCATCGGTGGCAATTTGTGTCCAGTAGATAGCACAGTCAACACAACCGTGTACCGCAGCTTTTCTTTGCCGGTGGTGCGACTTCGAATTGTCTTGACTCCTTTGAAATCGATGGAAGTGTTGCTTGGTAAATCAAACCACATCGGGGTTTCATCCATGTTACCCACAATATGACACTTCTCACGAATTTCTTTTATGTCCTTCAACCAATTGCGTGCTAATTCTTGGGCATTTTCGGGGATCTTTTGTCCGACAGATGTAACACGTCGCTCTACAAGATTGTTTCGTCTCATAAACCGCTTCAACCAGCCATATGATGCCCGAAATTTGGACGGGTCCTTTGTCGGATAGGTCACTGGGAATCGTCTCTTCGCTTCAGAACGGATTGCATTGCCATGAACAGCCATCCCTTGGTTTCGAAGATGTTTGATGTATTCAACCATTTCTGATTCAAGCCTTCACTTGCCAAGAGTTCACTTGCCTTGTCCCTCCAATCTTGTACTTGTCTTCGGTTGACATTATGTACTTTTGCTGTGGCTGAGACATTCCCACCATTGTTCTCCAAAGTGGCCAGTACTTTGTTTTTAAATGAAATCGTATATGACCTGCGTCTACTCATCTCGCACCAAGCTTTCAGACTGAAATATGATCGCAAGCAACTTTATTGATAGGAGAATTGCCAATGGCACAGAGTCACTACCACTCCGAATAGTTGCTAGCAAGACGCTGCTTTTAATTAGCGAAGAAGAAAGTTATTGGTATCTAAGGAGCGGAGCCCATCCCTTGTAGCAGTAGGGCCTTGACTTGTGAAAGTTATGCTGTCAAAGGAGGTCAGCTTATGCAACTCAATAAGAACAGCTGTGCATTAGCATTGACGGAGATTTTCAACCTCATTTGTAAGCTGATGGAACAGGAATCAGAGTTCAACATGTGAAGTGAAAATACATGTTTCGCGCATAATAATTAGCTAATGTTCATTATATTGATGCACCTGGAGTTCTCTTAATCATGTGGGCTACAAAGAGAGACGAAAAATCACATTGACTAGGGTGTGCCTATATCCGGATATTAGCACATGTGCTTATAAGCGAACAAAATGCACATCTGCATCACAGTGAAAACAAGCTTTTTTCGCTTATAAGCACATGTACCTAAAAGCGCGATAATACGGTATATAGTTGTAATTAAATTCATATGTATTTTTTGACTACACCACCTCGCTCGTATGGTCATGAGCGACCAACTTGCAGTCAACCTTATGTCGTCAGGCATCAAGTAGGATTATATTATTCGAAGTTTACGCCGGTCAGGATTCCAGTTAATGCAATGATCACTTCATATATTGCTTTCATCCGCTCCGTCTTAACAGACGCCTTTTCTTCTTTCTACAATATCCTTACGTATCTATTAAATGCATTGATGCGAGTTGAGCGACGACTGTTTCGGATAATTGGTGCTGATATACCGGATGATGATCTTACGAGTGTTTTGACTATGTCAGGTGAAAGACTATTCTGTGATATTTCTAGAAACGACGATCATCTTCTTCGACCATTGTTTATCACAGTCAACACATCTACTCGTCGGGCATCTTGTCTTCATGAGCCTTCTGCTTGAACAGTTCGTTTCAGGAACTTACATTAAATTTTGTAAATACCATTTTTATGTCACCGTTTCAGTCTTCTCGAGAGGTCTCGATTGTTTCTTATTTTTTCTGAATTCGATTGTAGAAAGTTAAACGATGTTTTTAAAATTAACAATCGCTGACGGAGTCATCATGCATTAGAGATTTACTCATTTAAATCATAGCAAAAATTCGAGATTTAGACCAAAAATTAAGAGATTCAAAAAAGTTGACAAGAAGATTTTTGACAAACATTTTGCATTTCTTTGTTTCTTCATAGATATATCTTACTGGCTGATCAATTTGAATGAAAACAAAATCATTTCATTCATGTCTAGGATCTGCCTTTACTAGTGATGCCAGTTAATGCCATACCGGCTTCAAATAACGTGGCATCCATCATCAGTGGTGATAATTCAACAAGCGACCCATTTGTCCTTCCATTATCCTTCCCATTTGTTGAATTATCGCCATAGATTCCGTGCTTTTTTAAAACCGCTACGGCAATAAATCTTACTCGTGCAAAGTGCAAAAACTTTACGGTTTCTAGCTTGCAATGATGCTAGTAAGTTGGAATCAAGCATTGGAATCAAATTTCTTGTCTTGCCATATTGGTTGATTTCCAATAGAAAATGAGTGGTGCACCAATTTTCATCGTGTACGCGAATTGTGCGGATTTTTTTTCGTCAGAAATGGTGAGCACCCTGATTTAGACTAGGTATAAAGGGTGTGAAACTGCTATAAAGTTTTCAATGGTTTTGCGCATAATGAAAATTTGCGTACGTGTTTATCTTTGCCATATTGGAATCTCAAGCTCCATGAATCTTTAAAGACTTTGAAGACCGATATCTTAAGCAGTTCAGTGCAGAGTTGGAAAAGTCGGAATTGGAATTAATTCCGGGTCGGAATTAATTCCATTTTTCGTCGGAATTGGAATTGACGATATTTAAATCTACTGGAATTGGAATTGGAATTGACCTTGATAAACCTCAATTCCACTTTTTCGATAGACCTGTGATAAATCTATTTGTACAAAAATTGAAATCACAGTTCTCGGCCGTTGTGTTAGCTGCACGCACAGATAAGAGAGAGAGAGAGAGATAGATTGACAGAGGTAGATTCATTCTATTGTTGAATAAAGAGTGCTAATTGTGACTTCGATGGGCCTACAGCCCCGGACAATGTTAATTCAGCGATTAAGCGAACAATGAAAACAAAATCATCTTCGTTCAATCTGTTATTTAGTTATTTATCATGTAAGATAATGAATCAAAATAAAACAATTGTTGAATTAAGTTATTGATTGGATAAGCACAAAAATTGGAGATTAACTTAATTGTTGTACACACGAAAAACAATCGGTTTGGAAAGAGGAAAATTAACCCTGCATCAAAGGGCATTAAAGGACAGTTCAAATAACAATATAGACAGTGTCAACAAATTATTCTAATAATTAATGATTCAATTAAAATGGCAATGACATGAAATATTATTCAACTTCCAATCACAACAATTGACAACATTAATTTTTAAGACTATAGTTATATAGATACGATACGCGACGATAAAAGAAAAACTTTACACTTACAGTTCACCTCTTAATGTTGAATTCACTTCATTTCGATCGGACTCACTTATACCAAAATAATATCATAAATATCAGTGTCACTTATACCGTCAATCTTCAATCGCGCTCGCTGATGTGTTGCCGCATACGCTACTGTGTTGTTGTTCGCTGGTAAGCAGTTGTAGTTGTTACTTCTGTAGTTAAGTTACACCGCGAGAGCCCGGAGTTCTTCTAACAGCTACTGAAGATGTCGTATGTGTTGTTGTTTCAATTTCTCATCGTTTTTAATTTATGCAAATTTTTGACACGACGATAAATCCACTTTCTTTTGAAAATTGAAAGAGACTCCTTTAATCTCTGCTCGCTAGCTTTCGATCCGACCACATTTCGTTCTTATCACGGAATTTTTAGTCTCCTTTTTTAATATGGACCATTAATCAGTTTTCATGATATCATTTTTATCGTCGTTTTTTCTTTCATCAACAATCACGTTATTCGCACATTGAATTTCTTTCTTTTGTCAGTTAATTAATAGATTTATTCGCATCTCTCTCTCTCTCTCCCAGCGTTCGATTCTTTGCTGAGCTTTAATTTTCTTTTCTTTTTTTCACGAGATATTGAAAACATATATACACGTTACATATATATATATATACACGTACATGTACACAAGAAGTATGAACTATGAACATGAGAACGCACATAAGAACGACGCAGGGAACGGCGCACACGAACAACCAGGATAGGATAAGGGCACATGGGTTAGATTGAAGCGAGAAAACTTTAGATACATTAACATAATACATTATACGCGTCATGCAATTATCGGAATTGAATCTCATTATGGAATTGGAATTGGAATTGAATTGAACTGAACTGTTTCGACTGGAATTGGAATTGAAGTTTCCGCTCCGGAATTGGAATTGGAATTAAAAAATTTCAGTGGAATTTTTCCGGCTCTGGTTCAGTGCATCTTCCTTTCTTTAGTGCTGAGGGACTGGTAAGTTCTCCTTCCATGCAATAGGCATATATTAAGGACATCGGAAAAGGCATGTTGAGCAGAAAAAAAGCAATTTACGTTATTTTTGGTGCTATCATCAAGAATTTGTAAACGAGGAAGCATCAAGTTCTTAATGAAAAAAAATTTGAAGCCAACGCTTCAACTTTGAGTTTATTTATCTTTTTCACCAGTCACTAAGTTAGCAAGCATACAAATTTATCAAGTGAAAATTTTCGGTCCCCGGGTCTTTGATTCCGCCGCTGGTTTGAATAGTATAAGCTCTTTTATTAGTTTTATTTTCGTAGCAGGCCATTTTAATGGCAATTAATTGCCATTTTGGAATATTCGTCGCTGAGTAGTTGTAACAGTTACATTGATCTTTTTCGGCAAAGCAATAAATGCTAATAATATGCAACTACGAAACGGGAAATCATTTTCGAGTTTCTTCATCATTTGGTAGGTAATGCGAATCTTAAATTAAGTTTGGTTAAAATACTCAAATGTGAAATTATTGTACTGTGACATACACGTATAAGCGTAGAGGAAGAAATAAGTGACGCGAGAATTGTTATTGGCCTATAATTGCAAACAATTTTAGGTGATGTATTTTGTGTATATATAATTATTGCTATTCATCTTGATGAACAACATCAGCTTATACATTCCATCAGCTGGTCTACTTTTCGCCTTTTCCTTTCATGCGTAAAATGCTGGGATGTTAGATTCACATATGATTAAAAATTTCGTTTATGCAATGTCATTTTGAAGCTTCAAAAATTCCAATGTACATTATTCCTAGACAATTATTGCTTGTTTGAGCTAATGCAAGTCTTAAGGACATAGTCATTTTTTCACACCAGATTCCGATGCAGAGAGTTTGGTTTGAATAATTTGTAAATTATTGTGATTTGTAAACCATATCTTACTTTGCATGCAGAAAACTAATAATAAAATGTGAATGGAATATTACCATAATTAAGATCGACAGATGACTCGAGGAAGGTAAAGAATAGTTATCATATTATTGATGTTTGATATTATATCATGTAATTAATTCGCATTTGTTTATCTTCTTCGATGTGGCGGTAATTGTGATGCGATGCAACTATCATCATCTGTGCACGATGTATTCCGTCGGTAATGATAGTTTCTTAAGCTCGCAGATAATACCAGGCAGGATGAGTGTCACGCCCAGGCTGTTGTCGAATGGTAAACTGAGATTTTCATTTTCTTTCGTTTTATTCTCGTTGACTCCGATCTTCGATATATCAAAGATTGTCTGAAAGTGCCTCTTAAGTCTCGGTTGCAAAGTACGAAAGGAGGAAATCGAATGAATACTGTTTCATTTGATTGTTAATTGTAAAATAATTCTGAAGATAAATATATCAGCTGTTTATTGACGTCATCAATTTTAAAGAAAAATTGAAACTTTTGTGTTCGTTTATTAATGGCGACGAGCAGGAGGTCATTCTTAAACCGTTGGTGCGTAGTAATGCAAAAATAAGAAAAATATGTTTTTTTCGAATGAATATGCTCAAAATCCGCGGACGGGAGTCGTATTGCTACGATCGTTTTAATCGAAATAAAATGATGAAATCAAGAGTTTCAGAACAATTCCATTGATGTGTCCATGCCTCGGGTGTGGAACCGGTCAAATTATAGGGCCCATCACATTCTTCGTTTTCTAATATGCACTCGAGATACAGTGAGTTGTCAGTACTTTTGATTTCCAATAGATTTTATATATTTCATTTATTTTCGTGACTTTTAAAAAGTTTAATTTTTGCTGAACCGAGAATTTCATACCTGGTTATAGCTCAGTTGATCGTATTCATGCATACCAACATTAGCCTAGATAGCAGTTGAGTTTTCATCACGACTTCAAATCAAGCGCGTTGGTCATGCTCTCTCACATTCTAAACATCATGCATACATAGTATACTAGCTGGCAAATTATGCATCTTGACGTGAACGTGTATTCTGTCTTCAGATGATGTTGGGGATTGAAAATACCGTATTTGACATCAACGAGATGACATGATCATGCATGCTGAATTTTATTTCATCAAAAATTGACTTTCTGTGACATTTTAGAATTCGAAAGGAATTGAGAAATTTTGATGTTTGACCGCAAATGTTTTGTCATTGAAGTGTTCATTGATATATCATTAATTGCGTGCAGTTAACGATTTTAATAGTCCTGGCTGATGGTGAAGTTAGTTTTAATTACATTTTCAAGGGATATGTGAAATTGAAAACACTGAACTGTCATCAGTCACTCAGTATGCCACAGACCGATATTTTAATCTCTGATATTGCTCATGATTTTAAGCGATTTTGCGATTGATTTAGAAATCTTCCATTTATACAAAATATCTTATCATCACAAGCACGAAATAGCCGTCATTTAAGCTCGTGGAAATCGCTGATCGAAGTGTTGAACGTGGATTTCCAACAATGTTGTGGCTATCGCAAGTCGCAACTTCGATCCTTAGTGTACTTAATGTCTTGTGACATCTTCCTCTGGGATGTATAAAATCCAGTGTCTTTCCTCTGGACACAGCCGATTCGGGGCCTCGAATTTTGAGTGCTTGGTGACATTGTGAATTCTATCGGAGACTTGTTTCGTCTTGAAGTAGGAGGACATCTTGAATGCTGAAGTTCTTTCTTTTGCTGTTCTTGGATCTCTAGAACGTATATCTTTCAGAATTTGAAGGAAAATTTGATCTATTTTACAATTCCGAGGCTGTTATACATAACCATAGATAGACGTCTGTAGTAGTCCTTTGCTCCATCCTATTCCACAACTCTTTATTCTCGGCATTCCTCATTCGTTTGTTCGTAAGTCTTCCGATCCTTAAAAAGATGGCATGCTTTTTCTTGCTATTCCTTAGAGTCTATTTCCTACCATGCGGGCCTGGGTGCTGCCTTATCCGAATTGTTTTCATTACCTATCTCTCATCGGCTGCTGTCCTCAGTAGTTCTTTATTCGCACGAAGTTGTGTCCAACCAACCTTATCTTTTTTTCTCCAAATCCGCATTTCTCATGCCTCTAGTCTTCTGATGTCAACCTTTTTTTAAGTCCAAGTCTCCTATCCACACAGTAGCACTGCTCTCGAGCTTATCCTTGTTTAATAACTCACTTCTCTCACAAAACAGATCATTTATGATCTATAAGGAGTTGAACGAACATAGAAGCTGTAATAGGTTACATCAGAGTGTCTACTAAGTGCTCTATGTGCTCTATTGAGAGCCCTTGTGCTCCATTTCTTGTGATTTTAACGAAACTGCTCTAGGTCCACTAATCCGATTTTCTTCTATATACCATATATTCTACACACATTCTATACTCAAGTACCAATTATTGTACTTCATATATGGTACAATTCAGTTGATATTCTTATTTATTCATCAGCCTTAGTCACAGGAACTTTGAGAATAGACTGCAATAAGATAGACGAACACAATTATGATCTTTATCGAACACATGCACTCTTGAGCTCTTGATCTCCTTCCAGTAGACAGAGTGTCTACCAAGTGCTCTATTAGCACTATTTGGAGACTTGTGTTGTAGTGAGAACTATGTGCTCTATTTCTTTCACTGTTTCAAAATACACACTTTTTAGGTCCTCTAATATTAATGCTATCCTGTTGTATAACTTCCTTACAAACATTTGTTCTGATTCAAGTACTTATTAGTAGGGCTGTGCGCTAGCCGCTTCGGTGCACCGAAAATTTTTAAAAGTTTCGCTGAAGCACTTATTAAAGTATAGCCGAAATATAATTTGTTGCCTTGCGTTCTAGATTGTTCTGTGATAGTTAATCAATACTTCAAAAGTTCAAAATCTTGGAAATTGGGGTCTCTATATTTGTTAAAAAGTGCTCATGTTTTCTTGAATTCAATGCGAACTGTAAAGTATTGGGAAATTTTTAATTTTCAATGGTTTTAAGCAAATTGAAATAGACAAACATGGGCGCCTTTTAATTTAATTTTGCCAACACATGCAAATGACTCTCATCATGTTTAACCCGAACGTCTCCATGATAATTGTAATGGCATTCTTTAAAACCAGATTAAAACGGAAATGAGAAGGATAATCAACAAAAATAGTTAAATAGCATCGGAATAGATATACTTCAAAATCATGAAAAATACAATCCCGGAAATATCAAAACATCAGGAAAGGTAAAAAGATCCGAAACAATGTCGCCGCAATCTACAAATTGCTGTGCAAAAAGGTCACCAACTCATTTACTCGACCTCAAGCAGTCTTTGTGATGTCACAATGCTGCCGTATGCCGAAAACATCTTTCGGGCGGATCGCTGGCCCCGGAAATGCAAAAATATATCTAAGCAAGAGGGGCAACGACAGGATGCGCAGTATTCACTATGTGATATTGATATTCTGAGAAAGCGGGAATTAAGATTTCGTGGCCTAAATGATTCTCATGAACTTCAATTATCTGATTTTCGTCACTTCTATCTCAACATCAGGAAATGCATCATTTGTTTATGATATAGCCGTGACATGCAAGAAGTTTCATTTTCATGATACAGAAAGCAAAAGTTTGAACTGAATTTTATATAAAATTTAGCAGCATTCTCCTAGTTGGATTAACTTAAATGTCGCATGTTGAAAATATTTTTCACTCCACATTGCTGTGACTGATAAAACAAATGAAATGAATCAATTAAAATTGAAGCTATACAGTAAATCATAAAGTTGATCGAAATTAGCACACTGTAGTGCACCAGTCCGAGAACCGGTGCACAGTGCTCAGCCCTACTTAATAGATATTGTGCGGATTGTCTCACTGAAATGATCCAGTCTGAGTGTTTCACCAATTTCTTAATTGATGCTGCATGACATGCAGGAAATTACCGAAGTGGAGACTTGTACTAGAATTATGCTCAGCTTCAAGTTGACTTTTCTCGCATCATAGTTTAAATTTTTGTTCCCTACTTGATACTGCTGGTCTGGAAACGAAACTCAGAGCTCTTACCTCGCTGTCATACCGCAACGTTGTCAGTATAGTCCAAAACAATGATGGGATGCTGTCTACGTTTCATTGTTTATCTTTTAGAGGGAAGTGAGTTTTGGACGAAATTTCAATCCGAGATAATACTTGCACCTGATTTGTTTGCAGAATTATCGTCATTGTTTCGAGAAACACATCAAAAAGTAAAGGATCGACGCTGCAGCAACTAGATCAGATCTTCTAAGCATCAAGGTCAAACATCCTGATAACTAGACGTACTCAAGTACATGCATGCACATGTAGATTGGTGAGGTTGGTCGAAGGACAATTTATAGTGAAGAACAACTTTGTGAGACAATAAAGTTATTATTATTATAGCAAAGTAATGCAGTCTGATGAAACTGTCGCTTTAAATTTAAGGATTTCATGCATTTCCGTCAGGCTCCCCTTTCTGCAGCCCCGTCCGGCTGGACAATTTTCATTCATAGAATGCGCCAAACGTCTTTATCAAGCTCGCCAATTTCTTCGAGGCCCAATTGCCGACATTATTCTATTTAGCTTTTAGGGTTTGTAGGTTGTGGTCTTAGGGTTTATCTATTCATCTTTTTCTTTCATGCTGTCTGCACCTAATTACTGTTGCTTTTACATTGAAGTCTGCACTGTTTCTTGATTTCCTCGGTTGTCTGCCAGTTCAAGCATTCCAAGAGGTCATTGCTGTCCACTCTGCCATACACCATGCATCCATTAAATCATCCCTTGTTCTTCTACATCCCTTCTATTTTCCTTAGTGGGCGCAGTCCACACCTATATTCTGCATGTCATACAGTCTAGAATGGCTGTAGCGTACAAGTCGAAACCTTCTGTGCAGAGAGCGTAGAGCAAGGTGTAGTTCTAGGAATTTCCACTATGCTGATTGGATTCATGCAGCTCGGCACACACAACACCGGTATCTATCGTCTCCCTAATAGTAGTGCTCATTTTACAAGGTACATTCGAGTGCCTTCACTTGTGGCCTTGTTCAACATGTTAATAAAGATTGTTGCATTTTTTAGTGCAGCATTTTTTAGCATTTTTCTACAGCTGTTTCTACATGATTATCTTCTACATTCTGTTTCATGTGACAGACGGTAGGCCTGTTTTGATGCTTTGTAACAGTTTATAGCAGTGACATCAGACAATCAATAGATGCACAATATATAAATACCATAAGTAGGGTAACATAGTACTCGATATCAGAATTACGTTCATTCTATAGTAGAATCTTGATCATTCTTGTGCTCTATTTCTCTAAAAATTGTGATATATATTGCTAGACGCCATCTCGAATTTCTTATAGACAACCTGTACATCTACCTCCGGGGCTTGGGCGTTGCTGACAAAGTTTTAGCTGGAGCGCGGTGATGCTTTCAGTCGTGATGCTCATCCGTCGACTTCCACATGATACTCGCGGGGCGCGTTCGCACTGCTACAACAAGATCACAATGCCAAACACTTTGTGAGACGGAGATCACTTTTCTGAAATGATTCTCAGAACACTGAATCTCATCATACTCCTCGCTTTCCCGCAGCAATCATGAACTAAGTTTCACTTCCGCAAGTCATAGAAACTCGAGCGCTAAGGTCGAATATATTCCCTTTCTTCCAAATGGCAAAGCACGACTTGTCAGGATTGGTAGTAGCTCTCGGAAGTTATTCCATCCGGACTGAATTCATGTAGTCGCGGCCAGTCCAGTCTGTCTCGGAGGTAGCAGAACGGGAAACACGACAGTATATCAAGTGCATATTTTTATTTAATTTGAAATTGTATAATGTTGAATGTATTCCTGTGCATAACATCGCGCAATATGTTTCAAGATTGGCTATCGCTGAATTTGACTCTGGAAAACAGATATACCTATGTTTTGACAAGTCTTACAAAATTTTCAATTACTATCGACCACCATCTATAAGGATGAAATCTCATTCAATTCCATCATTATCCAAATGAAATGTCAACGTAGCACCATATGTAAGTAATCCTATTTATACAAATATCTGTGGAGATGTCGAAGCAGGCATCTGTATTTACGAATGTCTTTACTTGATAAAGCATGAAATTCTTGTAATCGAACTGAGGAGAATTTATCAATTTGAACGAAGAGCTGTTGCTATTTCTCTAAGTGGGAATATGTTCGCAGCTGTATCAACGCTGAAACGATTGCTCGTCTCAGATAGTATATAAGGATGCACAGATTGAAGACGATGATCTCGTAGATTTGGTATTTAGATTATTGAAAATATTTATTATAGTCGTTTGAATCTAGTTCGTTTTATTTAGCATAAATTTGCTGTTAGTGCGTCAATGAATATATGGATGTTAATAGATGTATTAGGCCTATGCCTAGAAGACATGGATGTCGATTTCACACTTAATCGAAAACGTGTGCCTACGACTTTTTTAGATAAAACATTTTTATCAAATATGTCCAACTACAAGGTCCCCTCACAATGACCACTGGAGGGAGTAAGGAAAAGTGGTCTGTGTTGGAGGGGCGGATGTTTTCTCATCGTGTTAGGCTTTCTGTAATTTGTAAGGTAAACATAACTATAGTTATGAAATGTTGGATATGAATACTGTGTCAATGCTTGTTTTAGATTTTGGAAAATATGTCAAGATGTATACCAAGCCACAAGTTCTGCGGAGCGCCTTGTAGCAAATGTGATTTGCAGAATGTAATTTTTGTTTTCCAGTCAGTGTTGTTTGAAAGGAACACGAATTAATTCATTCCTTTAACCGTCAGTCATTATTACCTGTTTCTTCATCTCTATTCTCATTTCAAACAAGAATAAAGGAACATTTTGTTGAAACTGGCTTTAGAAAGTAAGGTCAGAAATGTACGCGATTAACCTTTTCTTTACTCAGTTGACCATTTTCATAAACCTGTCGGTCTACATGTGGTCGCCGGAGAGGGGTAAAAATTCAAAATATCACGTCTTAACTCGGACACTGTAGAAGAGTGGTCGTTGCTGGGGAATCAATGCATTGGAAAAATTGTCCGGAGTATGGGAAAGCGGTCGCTGCAGGGAGGGGTGGACCACTGTACATGTATATTTATTTCATAGATTCTCATCGTGGAGATTTCCGAGTTTCCTTCAATTTCCATCATCACTTCTCAAACAAATATGCAAATTACCTGTTGTGGCCGACTTTTAGTTGAGCTAAAGTCGGTTAGTTATGGATCTTATGTGTAAATGCGCTCCTGTGAATGAAAGTGATTGCAATAAACAGAAGGTGGAACTTTGGCTCCCTCAGCAAGCAAATGGCGAAGTGGTCAACTCAACACACACACACACAGCTGTAACACCGAATGACAGCGTGCAGTCTACTCTACCAGTCAATTATTTTATTTTTTCTTCAACAGAGTAGTTTGTTTTAATTATATTGCATTTTCTTCAAATCGATTGGAGTTGACACCATCAGCTGATGAAACATAATCCGTGCAGTTTTAATGTTGTTTTTGCTGACAAGATGTCGGTGTCTATGAATTCATGGAATTTGTGTCATTGATCAAACAGTCTTGCCATTTAACGTTACCTGTACAAATTCTTCTTCAAAAGTTACATCAAGTAGCTAACTTGATCAACTTATCATTATCCTATTTATATTTATTTAAACCATTTAACGTCGATTGTTCCATCCATGTTTGGTACGACGGTTTGCTTGTATGGCAGTTCTCTACTTCACTCGTTTGCTTGCATCTTCCATACGGAGTCCGAGCGCTCGAAGCTCTTCTTTGATGTTTTCCCTCCAGGTGGGCGACAATCCACCTGCGTCTTTCGTCTCCATATGGCCCCATCATCTTAGTCGTCGTTTTCTTGTCGTGTCACCGATAGGCTCCAGGCATCAAGAAGAGACTCCACACATCCAACGGACCATCCTCATTTCGTTCACCTCAGGTCGCCGCAAACACTCCGATGACATGTCCCAAATCTCGCTGCCATCCAACAAGTTGCTGCGCAGGTATGACTTGCAGATAACTGACGTCACCTAAGGTGCAGTTGCTTTGGATGTCAAAAAGGGTACCATTTCGCGAAGCCTGCACCAACCGCTTCGGATCCTCGCCCTGACTGCTGCTCCTACACCGCCATTGGCATCAATGACATCACTGAGGTAGCGAACGAAACGTTCACCTCCTAGAAACTCTTCTCTTCCACCTTGAATAGATCACCGTCTCCAAATCATGGAGTTTAGTCGGTTTTCATTTCCATTTTCACCGGCGGCACACGAATGTAGCTGCTGCTGGTGGCAGGTGGGCCACAATGCCACTTCCACGCTTGTTAACCCAAAATTGACATCTTGTGCACTGTTTCTATAATTAGTGCCAAATTTTTGTGTGGCAAGTCGGGGATTGTTCTAGAAAATTTTCGGAATTTTTTGTCATAAAAGTGTGAGGGGATTGTTGAAAATGCTTCGGATGTCGTGCTCTAGAGATTTTGGATTATCAAGAGAAGGTTTACTTTATTGCAGAAATGTTGTGCACCATATCGTCTCATTTGTAATGCTTCAATCACTTGCATGATGACACAAGCGTGTATTGTTAGGAAATTTTGATGAAAAGGCCTTGGGACATAATGGAGCAACAACAGGTGAGAAAACAAAATCTGTTCATGTATGAGCCTCCGTCAATTTACTTTGGGAGAGTGCAAGTCGTACGTGGGAACATGGGATGCTGACTTCTGCACACGAACAGTCTCTACATTACTCCCGCTTTGAGCAGACTGTAATAACTTCCTTCAACTTAAGTGAATTGGATATTCTAAATGTGAGCAAATGTTGCTGTTTATATTCTTGATGGAGATCATTTAAGGTTATTTCTCAAATATGAACGTGATATAGCTGCGGGGCCGATATTTCCTTAAAATTAACGTTTATCATTCGCACGTATTTGTTTAAGTATCAATGAAATACTTTGAGATAAGCCTTAGATGCTCTTATAATAGATTTGATAATTCATTTTGATGATCTCTATTTTTATTTTTAATTTATACAGCATTTCGGAATTATCGCTGTATGGGCAAGTACAATTTGACAGAGTAAAATTCATGTTGCGGAAAGTTTGCATACTAAGCGCATTTAGGCGGACTTGATATGACAGACTTTCTCCATTTCATCTCATTTGGTATTTTGACATCAATCCCGATTTGTGACAAATTAAGTTAAAACGGAAAATTAATGCCACGGAGTAAACCTATTTAAAATTGACCATCAAAAAATCGAAAGTCGGATGAAACTGTTGGTCATTCTTTGTTTTCACTCAGTTTGCATCAACAAGAAATAAGAGAAAGTGAGGTACTGGAAAAACACCTTCGAATTTAATTAGATGAAGAAAAAGGACAATGAATGAATCAATTGGCACCCTGAAGATATGAATGTAGGCATGAGAAGGAATAAGATGGAAAACGTCGCTCGTGATCTGTGCTCTGCAACAGCTCCGGAAGACTAAAAAATGAGCTGGAAGGAATCTGGAATGGTCTTCTCGAGCATGCAGAAGAAGGCAGCTAGCACCATGTCACTGTTGATTTGCTCCTTTTGGGGATGTTCGCGTTGGTGATTCGAAGTGTGCATTTCGACAAATCAGATATTTTTACTGTATAACTTAATTAATTAATTTTTCTATCTTGCATCTTAATCACAGTAAATATGGAGAGGAAATTATTGTAAGCATGCATCATAATTAATCCGATTCTTGGCTGCGTGCTAATTAAGGACTGAGTTTATGCATCATGAAATTGAAACTTCATGAATATCACGGCTTGAAGTAGAATGGAAGATCTGTTTAGCAGCATAGTTGATTATGATGATTAAATGAGAGCCAAAGTTGCAATATATGTTATTAACTATTATTTTATTCTACCCAACATTTCGGCTGTCTAAACCAGATTCAGGATTGAGGGAGATATAACAATGAAAGTAGTGACATGGTGGAAAGTACCTTTAAACTGCAAAGGGACTGTCTCATCGTATGCAAAACTAGATTTAAAATTTCGCTGCCTATTGTGTGATTGGCCTACTTGCTTGTGAGTTACATACTTACGAATTTTCATGAACGTGGATTCGCTAATACCAACACAATAGCACACGGCGAAGTCTTGAAATGCGACCTCTTGATTATGCAGTGAGAGGAATAGAAATCAATTTGTGGTTTTACTATTAGTGAGCTTGAGATTTTGTTAGAAAAATTATCATGAATAATTAATTCTTAATTTGTAGATGCTCAAAACGCCATTCTCAAAAAGCAGAAAGCCACTAAATATTTTCAGAAATTTGAGTTTTGAGATCAATACCAGGTTTTTAATTTCAAGAAGATATATTGTGGTAATGTTGCATTAATGCGACGTTTATTTTCTTTCAATGGTGAAAGGTCATGATAAAGCGCATCAAGAGCTTTGTTTGATAATTTAAATTCATGGAATGGAAAGACGCCAAAATGTTGGGATGGGATCCTCGGCTATGGATGAAAACACCACAGGAATGGAAGGTTTTATATGTAGATAGTATCATATATCAACGCGATGTTAATAACGACAACATGCGGACTTCACACATCTGTGATTTTATTTCGTAATAATGTTGAACGTTTACACAACGGTGTCTTAGCAGATATTCTAAGGATGAAAGATTTATTCATGATTTATGTCTGCGGAATAATATCTCATCATGCATCCTGTCGCAATCACCTTCAGTTTTCAATGCAATTTGACTGAAATGCTGACTTATCCAGAATTAATTTTTATCCATGGTATGTATAACGAGTCTGATTAAACAGAAACTTTAAATTTGAATTGCTAAATATGTATATCCTCTAAATATGATCTTTTTGTTCAGCGACATTTACTATGGGTTATCTGAAACAGAATCAAAGAGTGGAATCGAAATCTGTGAATCTGTGGTTTGATAATTTCTTCAATACCATGATTTTTGGACTACTGGTGCACCCTGATTTTTGTTAGATTCTGCTTCCAGAAATAAAATGTTCTCTTTCCGGACGCAATTGCAGTCTTTAAAAACTTGATATCCTTTTTTCTGCAGTCGCGCTCTGTTATAGGACGCAAAAACTCTTGAAAATGATTTTGTGCAATCTTTCACTCCTGTAATTTTTCGACAGATCACAAGTAATGGGACGTCCAATCATACTTCTGGTATGAATTTCATATTGTATAGGCTATGTCGCATAACAACTTAGGAATGGCAATAAGAAATTCATTTTATGATCTATGAGAAGGAAATGAGACAGTTACATTATGAGAGAGAGAATGAATTATTCACGGCACTGATACAATGCATGTGACATTATTCAATCGATATACAAATTGCGATAACAGCGAAATTCATCAGTATTCTTAGCCTAGCAGGGATGTAAGTGCGAACTCATGAAGTTTCCCAGTATCCACAATCCTCGATATCTCTGTAATGAATATTAAGACAACGACGCGCTTTCGAACGTGTCATTTCAGTTTAATGTACCTGGTATATTATTGCTTTCACACCTCCCTTCTTGTGCGATTGTCACTATGAGTCTTTTTGCATAGTTGAAATTCGCATTTTTTGTTGATATCTTATGAATTTCTCCCAGCGTTAAAGCGTCGATGTCAGTAGATGCTTCGTGATGAAATTGTATTCTTTCATCATTTTGACAAAGTTATGCATATCGATTTAGGAAAACAGAAAAATGCAACATAGGTGCATCAAAATATGCAGAACTTCACCTAACACTCAAGCAATCAAAACTAATATTCAAAAAAGAGAACATTTTATTATCAAGACACTAAAAATGAACTGTTATGTAAAAGGATTACTAAATGTCTCATAAGTAAACTTGTATTGAATGAGATTAAGATTTGTATTCATAAATGCATTGTGCATATGCAAATTTGCAATAGTATTCATAAACATCGTCATACTCAAACCCCAACTTTAAGTCGATCTTTTCGTTAATAAATGGATTTTTAGAAATTCAAATTTTAGCCGACTTTTAGCCTGATTTTTACCACTAAGTGGTAAAAAGTCAATCCTGTCATAAATATAATCCAGGTCAAAATATGAAAGGATATATTGAAATCAAATGACTCCCGGCCTGGCGAAGTGAAAAACGGACACCGGCCGTAACTGTATGGTCCCTGTCCGACTCGAAGCGGGATCTTTGCTCAATGAAAATGCTATGCACTCATTATATAGGGCTTACATACCTCAAATATACATACCTCAAAATATAGGGCTTACATAAAAAGCACTAGGATTTCAAGCTTTCCCAACAGTTAACCGATTCTTCGTAGTGTCATACCCTATTCGCTCTCCGAGAAATATTGCACTCCGTATTCCATTGTGCTTAAATCGTGCTTGGCTGTTTCTTTTTTAGAAACGATCAACGGTAAGTAACGAGCAACTTATGCTTATTTGTAGCTCTCATCTGTTGTTCCTGTATCCTATTCAGTAATATCTAACAATCCGCATTATAGCGAACATTAAGTCCTCTTAATTCTCACCTTACTTACTCTAACTGACTCCAAATCCATTTCTGCTCACCTGTCGTGTGAAGTGTAGTCAGAGCGTCTGAGTCATAGGACTGGTGCTAACGCAGCTATTTAATGACCTCAAGTAAAGATCTGTTTCAGAAATACTCCTCGGAATGATATTGTCGTGTTCTAAAACTTCAGAAAGCTGAATTGATGTTCGTATTATTATCTGGTGACGTGCTGTCTTTTATTCGAGCACGATCATGTTAGTTCATCTTTCTAAATGTTTGGTGTTCACTAATACGACTGACATAGACAATAACATGAATAAGGTAGCGCATACTTCTGAAACGATTTTACTATCTTCAAGCCTGATGATGGATTAAAGTAACCGCGTTAATCTTCTGGGTTTCATCGGCATAGTAGAGAAATTGAGCATAATCTGCTCTTTTGTCAAGTCCTCAGGCGCATTGCACTGTCAATATATATGATTGATTCTACAGTGTCTTGGATCCATCTCTGATGATGTGCAAATGTATTCGTAGACACTGTGAAGTTGATAGATGTTTCAATCATTTTCTCAATAACGTAGCAGCAGTAGATATTATTTCATAAGAAATTTAATTCATTTCATTAAATATTAATTTACTCCTTACTATTTACTTTCATTATCGTTTTTGTCAATTTTGTCTTTATGTTTTTCACTGCCTAAGCCTTATTTTTCATTGTCTACCCACAACGATCATGCAGATGTTTGACTCATCAACTACTGGAAAAATGATATTATGTATGTGATTAATTTTACAAATATTTATTTCTCTTTGATAAGTCTTGTCTATAAACCAACTGCCTCAATTTTGAACATTTTTGGTGAAAGATTTCAGGAACAACGTTTAAACCGCACTGGCGAAGAAATCTGTCTTTTCTCATGAGAATGAGTGACGTGATCCGCTTACTAATCGACCTACTCTCAGCCTCGATGTCTAGAGCGTGCGTAATTTGTTTTAAAATGCATAATTTTTTAAACTCAGAAATCGCACAGTGTCGTTATGAAAGAAGTGAAATCACTTTTAATCTAGCATTTCCCTTAGTGAGCAGTCTTATTCCTCGGCAGCTCAAATAGCTTCTCTGCTACTGACAGTTTTACTTAAGGAAATGAAATATTCGATGTTATTCGTAAATTCAATAGTTGGTCCAAATTTAGTGGATTTTCCGTCTCTAATTAAATACAGATACGAATACATTTTACAAACCGAAACTTTCGCGTCACTACTGCTAAACTGGGGTTTATGGGGACGTTGTTGATAGTCAGACTTTTCTGAAGGATTGTGGTGCCTTCAGTTTGGATGCCCTCGTTGCTGGCCTCCAATGTCCTCTATCACCTCTAGCGTCTCCAGGTCTTCTTGGATGCAGGCTTGCCAAGTCTTTTTAGGTCTTGCTGGTGGTCGACGACCATCGACCGACAAGTGGTACACTTCATCGATGATGTCATCCGTGGCCCTTTTCACATGGTAAAACCAGCGTAGACGTCTTTGCCGCAGACGAACCGGTAGTTTGGAAGAGCTACAACGTCTCGCTACTTCTTTGCTTGAAGCATAATCTTTCAACCTGGGGCAGGCGACACGAAACGCCGTTAGTGAAAGCGTTATTAGTGAGAACCAGATGACTCGGTAATAGACGCTACACTTTCAGCGACTCGAAGCCTCTGTTAGCTAGAATGTTTATTAGTGAATGTCAGCAAAGGTGGCAGTCGGATATCTATGTAGGATTTCCCATAAAATTGTTGTTCGCTTTTATTAGATCTAGCGTTATCGCAACAACGCGGCGTCGAATTGCACTCCACATGCTGTAAAAATGGTGTGTGGCGTCTCCAAATGTCTACGCACTTTTATTCGAGTCTAATCATTAGACAGTGTTCACTTAGATAAGCTGCATTGGTCGAACACGTCTTTTTAGTGACGTCATGAGGGAATATGACAATGCCTGATACATTGCAGGGATAGGCTAAATCACTGCGCATCTATTCCAAGTCGATAACGTCAACGTAAACCTTTCCTTGAACATCACAATGACTTTCTTGCATTTTATCTTCCACATTGAGAGACAAGTGAATGTGCATTGCTTAGGGCACTACTGACACGCTTGTAAATAATTCAATAAGCGTCCTTTCATTTAGGCTATTTCATATCACTGTAGTTAGACACATAAATACAGTAGATCCACGTAATAAATCGCTTAGGTAGCGTATGTGAAGTCCCTTGTTTTTTGGTAAATGGTGAAATACACATGTACACATGTACATTTCTTTATGATATTTTTCTAAGCTTATATATGTGTTTCAAGACAAAATAGACGACTAACAGAATCACTGAAGGTGCCTCTCATACCCGTTAAGAAATTCGCTAACGGCGTGCTACATTTTTCCCTAACAGCCGTTCGAGACGCTGACATTCTATTAAGTTAATACCCGGTCACGCTAGCAGAGTTCTGTGTCGCTGACTTTCCTGTTACATTAATAGCCGATTCCCTAACAGAATTTTGAGTCGTCGACTTCAGGTATTAGGGATCACTAATAACCTGTCAGCACTAACAACGTTTCGTGTCGCCTGCCCCTGACCATGTACCTCATCATTTTTCTGTCAGCACTTCTCAGAAGCTCGACCAGCTTCTGGCTGAGTGGCCACGTTTTCGCTCTATTGATGAGGATCGATCTGGCACACCTCTCATGCGTATGGGCTCTACATTTCAATGGAATGCCTTTGTTGGTAAGAAGACTGGCAAACTCTCCCCACTTTGTCCATGTAGCCGCGATTCGAGTCAGAACCGCTCCTTCTGCATCTGCCTCTGAGTCCACGACATCTCCAAGGTAACACAATTTCTGAACCCCATTGCAGAGTGATCCCATTCACATTGAATGAGTAATGATCAAGAGAGCGGGAAGCATCGATGCTCATCGGACAGCGGAAGTTCGCTAATCCCTGAAGGAATCGCAATCGGGAGCACTTTTCATGACACCACAATTTGCAGAAAACACAGAAAACCGAGTTTGCGCTGACTCCCTTGCCGCAACAGTTGCGGGGCCTTTTGCCAGTCGTGGTATGTTCTTTTTTCTTCCAGTTACCATGACCTTGGTTTCGTCCCGCTGATCTTCAAGCCACAACCCTCTGAACCATCCTCTTATGTTCTTACATACATTGGAAGTTGCTGTTCATACATACAGTTGCTCCCATGGGGCAGATCCACTAGACTCTCTGTACGCTTCCTCCACCACTGTAATGAACAACAAGGAGCTATGCGACGACACTTGGTGCACGGCCATGCGTACTTCCAGCTCCTCTGATTGGCCGAACTTCGTCATGATTTTCGTTGTTGAATTCTAACGCATGGACATTGCCAGCGCCACCAGTCACTCAGAGTTCCTTGCATGCGTGATGCCCATTTGATGACATTTCCTCGGACTCCATCGGAAGCAGTTTTGAGATCAACGAACACATGGCTTCTTCTTTTGACTGTACTTTTATGTAGATTTCTCTTTTCGGTAACCAAATTGCAGACAATCGATGTCAGCGATCGTCCTCAACTTCCTCTCTATGACCTTCTCAAATATCTTAATATCATGCTCCAGAAGGCGAATTTCTCTGTAATCAACGCAGTCTAAAGAATCACCTTTCCCTTGTGAATGGGTACAGTCAGACTTCTTTGCCATTGAGACTGTTGACCACCACTGTCGATAGCTTGCTGAAATATCGTCACCAATCTTAATACAGTATCTTCACTAGTTCCTTTTAGTAGCTCAACTGAGTGACCTGACGCTCCTAGAGCTTTGCCGTTTTACACTTCCCATAGAGCACTACGAACTTTTTCTTCAGTCACTCTTTGTGTGGGTCCTTCATTAGCTGAAGTAGCTGTGTAGACTACAATTGTCTTAGGCATCATTGACGATGATATTCATATAAGCATGTGATTATATAGAATCAAACAGGATTAAACTGTTCAAGTGCATGATAGAAATTTATGACTGAAGAATTTACTGTCAAACGCATTTCAATTTTCAATGCCCATTTACTCAAAAAATCAAATGAATTCATGTCTGCGCATTCATTCTGACGTCAAATCAGATAAAGTCACATGATAATGAAAAATCTATTCATTGAAGGATATAATGCTGTATTGAGACGATAATGCTAGTTAATTTGCAGACGTTCTGATAGTATCTTATCAGTTGAATTTCGCTTCATTTCTTTGATCTCCTTTATATCATTGGGGTAATTTTAATTTGACGGACACCTACCAAGTAAATTCCTCTGGATCTTTGATTGATCAAATAAATTATACATGATTTTTTTACATGTTTCCGGAAAATTTGAGCGCAGCAGTTCCATAACTAAAATGCGGTGATTTGATTGAATTTTCATGCACTCACAAGACAGTTGCTCAACTTGCACACTGGAAGAAATTACAAAATTACTTTTGCGATGATGGTACAACTCAATTGGTTAGTGGCCGCACATCGCTGTGATGTTGCAGACGATCCCACGTTCGAATCTATCGGCCTGGGTGCCGCCATTATCAGTGGAGGTTATTGACTCTATACCTGGTGAGAGTTGCGGGTGCATGAAAAGTGATCCACCCGTAGCTTATGGCTGAGCGCCAAAGGTGAGGACAGAGTGAAGTAAAGTCGCGTTTACTTTCAAATATGGTAATATCTGAAAATTAATCAAACAAAATGATCAATTGTTGGCTAATTGAATTTCTAGTTTACTTGAAAGGTAAAAGTGCAGGTGTTAGTACAAACCTGTTAAATGCAGAACAGGAGAAGCTGCTGAATATAATTACGTTTGTCAGAACGTTGCACTCGTTTCAATTATCTAGCTGATTCTATCAGGAGAATTTTTAAAAACGTTTATTGCATTCCGTCAAGTTAAGATAAATTAAATTTGGTCCACTAGTAAATTGATGATAACAAGAATTAATGTGATAATTGAGCAAATTCTTGGCTTATTTAGCTATTAATGACATTTCCATGTATTTAGATGTTCCAGTAAATCAGTAGAATGCAAATATAATGAAAAGATAATATATAATTTTCTTAACGTGGCTACATGAGCGCGGGTAAACATGCTGAACAAAAAAACGCAAAATTTAAAAACTGGTTGAAAAGTCAGCTCTCGTATTAAATCAAAGCTTTAATTGATAGTTCAACGCACAATCATGCATATAATGTGTTTTGTGAAATTCTCCGCTTACTGTCAAGTGAACACTTATCAAGCGACTATTACATATTTTCCAACGATTGGGTCATCAAGCAAAAACTGTTTTTGTTTAATGTAAAAAACTGTAAGTAATCGCTTCGTCTACCGACTCCACAGTAAATTGTTCATGTCAATGTTATTCTAAGATTGAACGACAATTCAGTTGTCAATATATTGCAGCCTGTATATTTGCTATTTCATTAATTAGTCTTTGGTTTTCCAAATATAGATGTTGACAACACTGTGAAGTCTACGATTAAGAATAATGTGACAAAGTAGCAATAGTAAATGAGTTATGCAACAAACATTTTCAAGAAATTTTCAGAACCAAAGTATTTATGCCACAATAATTATAAATTCGATACAGTAGATAAAAGCTTCACAACATTTTGCTTTTCCTTTCTATGGCATCGGTGTAGATAAATGACATTATTGTCCGTAATTTTCCCATAGATAATGCAATTTTCTATTTAAGTGTCGATTTCTTGCAAAAAATATTTCTTTTTGTGAAATGATGGTCTTTTTGTTATTCATTTCTGCCTTTCGTGTCTTTCATGGAGATTGATGCACGTCAAGCAGTTTTGCATGCGTTGCATGTAATTCAGGCATTAGAAGGATTCATAATAATTTCATCGCAAATACATGCACAATATTAATATGTCCCGTTAATATTAATAAATCATAAACCCAAAAATGTATTGAGGCACAGTTTAACATCGACGCAAACTCGAAACATCTTTTGTTTATCGAATCAGCTCTCTTTTATAGCTAGCTTCTCTGCCGAAGCCACCAATTTAACATAACGCATCCGATTTCAATTGATAACTTTGACGACTCGATGTATTCGATTCAAGCTTACTCGTACGTATATGCATGTTGTAAATGGATTTAATAAATATCATAGTGACAATATTAGGCCTGAATTTTACTAGCAAAGTACAAGTACTAACTTTTACGTGAATGCTAGTATACCTCCTACAGCATACATTCTATGGACTGAATCAAGAATCTGACATTTAAGTCCCTTTGACTTGATAGTGACAATTTTGATTCTTTTCTTATATCTTCAAATTGAGAATTTTTTTAAGCTTCCAACTTTGTGCAGTATAAAACTATATTGTGCCATTTTGACGATATTCATCGCGATTTTCAATTGAAATCACTTCATTAAGTAATGTGCGTGATAATTCATGTGGCTAATGCACTGCATGTAGGATGTACTTAGCAACTTATGCTTCACTAATTGCAGGTCAAAGGATGTTGCGCTATTCCGCCAAGTTAATTAATTTTGTTAGTAATTTGCAGAACATTTCTCTGCGAACCTTATATCATGTTTCTATTACTTTATAATTGCTGACCGAGCTTGTGATTTCTGTTTTTTCATTAATACTGTAATGAGGTAATGAGTGCAAAATGATATGAATATTCTCCAGAAATTACAAAAAATTGGAATCAGACGGCAAAATGAAAGCTTAAGCGAATAAACATCTGCTAAAAAAATCAGTTCAGATAGAACAATATAAAGTGGCATCAGAAAAAGCAACTTTCTGCCTTGAAGAATCGGTTGAAAGTCCAGCAACCGAAAAATTTGGTGTTTAATAGGGGAGGGAGAACAAAAACCATTAGATGTTACATTTGCACCGTGCGATCAAATATGAACGCCGGTGCAAAAACCGCCAGTAAAAAGCTCAGCAAAATTCCCCGTGTTTGAATTCAATCAATTCCGTGTAGTCATTTAAAAATTATCTTTTTCAATTAGTTTTTTTGAGAGAGATTTCTTGTTGTATTCAGTATGTCTAGTTCTTTTTCATTTTTGGTATTAGATGATGACTAAAATGTAGAAGAAATCAGTAGCCTCACGTTTGAATTAAAGCGAGGCAAAAAGAAAACGGAAGCACCATAAGTAAAGGTGTCAAAGCCTGAGATTCTGTACTCCTTTCTTATTTACAGCCTTGCGGAGTAGACTACGAGCTGAAAACGTATGTTGCAGAAGGCAAAGACGAGAAGTCTCATAAAAGGTGAGTCTAACCGAATTCGTAATTGATGCTACTCTAAGCAATGTTTCATGAATACAAGGTTTCTCGATAAATTTACTCACAGGAGACGATCGATAATTTCACTCATTCAATGAGAAAATCATGACTTCACGAAGGGCCCCTTGAAACGGATGTATTTAGTCCGTTCTACTTTAAAAGGGTCAGTTGCCCAAAAGCAGTCCATCACAACTACAGGTTTTCCCAGTCGAAAATATCCATTTCTCAAATGAAAATGACCATTTCTCAAATGAAAATGTCTATTTCTCAAATGAAAATGACCTTTTCTCAATTGAAAATGACCTTTTCTCAATTGGAAATGACCACTTCTCAATTGGAAATATCTATTTCTCAATTGAAAATGTCCATTTCTCAATTGGAAATGACCAATTTTTTTTCATTTTTTCTTTAGCCTTAACAAGTTTTTTCTCTTTGCATTAGGTGATACGCGTTAAATTTATCGTTTATCTGCAATGTCTGCTATTCATTGTGGGTATCTATGACCGAAAATAAACCACATTAGTTACATAGCTAACTGTAACAGCTTTGGTTTAATGATTAATGTAATTTATTTTTCCAGTCAATGATGAAAGAAAAACGAACCATTTTGCTAATATGTGAGGGTCATAATTTGATTGCAAAACAAGAAAAATTACAGAACGTTATGATTTAACTCCACAATCAGTTAAAAAACAGGCATCATGGCCTCAACAGGCTACAAGTCCTCCATGTCAATCGCTTTAGGAATGAAGGACATTTGATGTCGATCATAATTTGCACAGTCATACGATGGCATCGAGTTCTTAGCCACCTCCGCCGCTGTTTTAAGCATATTGAATCGGTGCATTGTAAGTGAAGAATCGGCGGGTCGCTCGTACAAATCTGATCTGCGATCTTGTAGATGACGTTTCACAACAGCTTTGAACGATGAAAAATATTCTTCAATTGGGTTGAACATTGGGGAATATGGGGGCAAATACTTCACTGAATGATTAGAAGGCAGGTTGACTTCACTTGTCCGTTTATGGGCAGGAGCGTTGTCCATGATGAAAACAACATCTCTGTCTAATAGTTTTTGAGAGCAAACACTTAGAAATTCATTGAAAGTTACATGAGAAACTTTCGTATGAGTCTCAAAGTGGATGAGCCCAGAAATATCAATAGCTGCAATGATATTCAAATTCGCACCTCTTGTTGATGGTCGACTCATCGATGCTGGTACACCTCGCTGGGAGCGGCCAAATGATCGAGAAACCCATATATTATAGTTAGTTTCATCGATATATATTCTTTGCGTATGCATGGCGTTGTCCCGCAACCAGATAGCGAAGTCGTGGCGGAGATGTTTGGTGCGTTGATTATTTCTTTCCTGAGGCTGGACGACAAGCTTCTTCAAACTGTATTGCATGCCATCAAGATGACGATCAACAGTGGATGTACTAACTCTCAGATGAAATTCCTCGAACAGCTTATCTTGTAATTTTTTTAACGTCAGTGTTGGATCGGCGTCAAGTTTGTCTCTTAAAAAAGCTGTATGAAGATCAGTAAGCTTCTTTTCACGATGACCACGTTCGCGTTCTGGAGAATAATCCTCTCGTGCAATACGTTTCGCCGTACTATATTTGATTCCTAAGCTTCTCGACAGGGCAAAAATATTTTCGCCTGATCTCGAAGCCGTTAAGATACGATCTTTGTCTTGACGTGAAACTTTCTTGTATTCGCGTCGTTGTTCAGCCATTGTAAGACGAATTCGTCGATGAAATGATGCTTCACTTGCACAGATCTCACGTGACCTTATCCAATGCGAAACGAGGGACGCGTGCAATTGACTTTCTTTGTGTTGCTATTAGTGTTGTGTTCGAGCAAACGAATTAGATCGATGAGGTTACTAAAAACTACGAGAGGTTGCCATTGCCAACAATGTGGTTTATTTTCGGTCATAGATACCCACAATGAATAGCAGACATTGCAGATAAACGATAAATTTAACGCGTATCACCTAATGCAAAGAGAAAAAACTTGTTAAGGCTAAAGAAAAAATGAAAAAAAATTGGTCATTTCCAATTGAGAAATGGACATTTTCAATTGAGAAATAGATATTTCCAATTGAGAAGTGGTCATTTCCAATTGAGAAAAGGTCATTTTCAATTGAGAAAAGGTCATTTTCATTTGAGAAATAGACATTTTCATTTGAGAAATGGTCATTTTCATTTGAGAAATGGATATTTTCGACTGGGAAAACCTGTAGATGATCCAATGCACGCTTCCTGTTATTCTCAAGTTCATGATTGAGGTTGAATTTCAATGTTCAAATCATTTCGAATGTGATTCCGTCTTTCTGCGACGAACAAATTGCAACTAACCATTAGACACCTATGAAGTAAAATCGTCATCAGTAAATTGATTTTTCATTTATAATTTGCTCCACGTATAAAATAACCAAAGTTTGGAAATCTATTTATTGCTCCTGGATGTTTCGGCATTCAAAAATCAAAAATGTTTATTTCTGAGAACATTGTAAACAGGAGGATGCACGCTCACATATGCATAAAAACACAACTTGTTGAGAGAAAACAGCGTGCGGTTGTTGATGTTGAAAAAAGTAAATTACGAGCAGGAGGGAGAGGAGAATTATAAAAAAAGTGATTTCCACATTTCATATTTAGTGTTTTCTTTAGTTATCGTTTGTAAATCGTTTCCTTTTTGAAGAAACTTCTCGATGGATTTTGTCAGCTTTTGAGTTCAAATAATCATCAATGTATTGAATTCTGTTGTATTGCTGTAGTTGCATAACAAATGAAATATAAAATGTAATTAGTAAAAAGAATGCAAAAAAACATTCGAGAGTTAGTTTTATCAACTCAGCTTTAATCGTGGAAAAGAATTGGAAAATCTTGGAATAGGCCAAGTGATTATTTTGATAGAAAATAAAAAATGGACAAATTATGCAAATTATGTTAATTATCTCCGATACGTAGTTCATTGACCACCGGTCAATATCATCCGGGAGTATAAAAATATGATGAGCTTGAACTAGGTACAAATCTCAAAATGACATTGATAAGGGACTACATATTTCATTTAATAAAATAAGAAAGGTCTGTAGTCATCCATCTCAGCTTCACGCAGTCTAAGATTTGCACTATCATTGTCACGGCCAATGATACCAACTTTGATATTAGGTGAGTTATGTCACATTGTTGAAGGTGTCAACTAAATGCAGTCTGCAGGCCCTTATCAATATCATTTTGAAATTTGTACTTAGTTCAAGCTATGAAGTCATCATCTTTTTATACTCCCTGATGATACTGGACGGTGGTCAATGAAGTACGTATCGGAGATTAACATAATTTATCTAATTTGTACATTTCTTATATTTGCCATCAAAACAAGCATTTGGCCTATTCCCAGATTTTCTAATACTTTTATAATGCACGGTCAAGGCATATTTTTACATTAAATCATAAAATACGCTGTTGGAAATGTAATTTGAACAAAAATTGACCAAAAGTATTTGAAAAATATTAGAAACAAATTTCTATACATCTTGCGTCATTCCAATGTTCAAAAATTCGAGCGAGTTGTTCGAGATATTTGCCAAAAGTAATTCGAGCAATTACCATTTATTAGCATTCTTTGTACTGTTTCTATCGGATAAATGAAGCAGTGCAAGTGCGAAGTTTGGCTACTGAATTTTAGCATCTAACTTTCAAAATTGAAGTATAGAGATGTCCGAGCACAATGAATCATGATTTACAAACATAATGGCAGATGAGTAATTCGACCTTGTCTTATTATCACTCAGGTTCTTGCAATTTTTTTCAATGCTTGATGTGTAAAATACATGCAACATAATTCGAATGTCAATCTGCCGGTAAGCATTTTCTTGTTCGTGCGATGAGTGGAATTAAGTGAGGAAGTAGAGCTCTCCTTACTTTCGAAGTCTAATTGTTCAACTGAAAAAAGTGACGGTTCAACCTTAGGCTTCCTGCATAAAGAAATCAAGATTTTCTTGAGTTATTGCATCTCAAACCCGGTGTGTTTACCACATATTACCTGTACCGGCATGGAATCTTCCTAATAATGTATTCAGCAAATGATTGTATTATCTGTAAGTTTCGACTGTTAATATTGTTTTTAGCTATTTTTTTGAGTGAGCCTTTGCTGCCTACCGGAGACTTCGTGCTCACTTAGTCGCACTTCTTCGCTGAAGCTTCGTGCTCCTTATAGCTCGTAGCTCTTCTTACCAACTTGCGATATTGTTCTCGATCTCTTCCACACGACAAAAGGATCGCAACACCAAGTACTTAACCACTTTGCCACGGAGGCAGCATGAGTAATGCTGATTATAATTGCGATGCATCATTTTATGAAGCATAAGTACAGTACAGGTTTTTGTATGAATTTGGATAGACCTACATTTTAATCTGCTGATATTTGCAGGGTGTCTACAAAGTCATAAAAGTCATAAAACTCGAGAAATCGATCTAAAAGTCTTAAATATCACTAAAGTTCCAAATTGGCTTTTAGATTCTGAGATTTTAGCATTGCATTTCGTGAAATTTAACAACAAGGAATCTGCTAGTGCAAGGTTTTGTAAATGACGGGAATTTATTCGATCAGTGACGATAATCGCCAGCATCCGTCTGACTTTTTTTGCTAAAGAAAACTAACCTGGCCCACCTAGTTTCTAACTTAACTAAGTAACGAAAGTGCAGACCTGAACAATTTTGCTTGACCTTCGAATGTTCTCTTTGTATTCAACTATGACATATATAAGACATGAATCTTTTAACCAATTTTTTCAGTTGACCACCTGTAGTTGCCTTCGATACTTGCATTTTGTATTTTTTGCATTTTCTGAAGCGAATCTAAGATATTATGCGCAATTTTATTTTTCCTTTACTAAGCTGTTTCACATTTGCTATGGCACTGGAGTACTTTACTGTTAAGATTACATATACTGTATTTTATTCATTTGCATCCACACTCTTCGTCTGCAGATTTTTAGTTTTAGCTGCGAAATCAAGGCCATATTTTGATGTCACAAGAGCTGTACCTATGTCAATTCAACACATTCAATCGCACTTCATTTTTTTGTAGTATCTTATATTCTTATAATCGACTTTATAAAATCGATTTAAGAGACTTTGCATTTCGGCGGAATATTGTTGACTTAGCCATTTATTTTTGATTCTCTAATTTTTTGCGACGCAATGAATGCCATCATTGTTTTTTTGTAAAATCTACTCAAGCGAAAACTTAATGATAAAAACCTCTGTTGGAGAGCGTAATTGACAAGGCTGAGCCTCTTTCAGAGCTAGTTTCGTCGCTGCGTATTTGCCGCAGGATCTGCATATTATAACATCAAAAATACAACATCATCTATGGATATCGTATCCGTGTCTCATTCTCGCATGGTGCAATAAGGAATGTACCTGCCAATGGATGAATGCTTGCCGGTGCAGACAATCTCCAGAAAGTTTCCCTGTCATTGTGGATAATTATAGTAAACCTATATATTGCTATATTGGTCTAACACTTGCCGCATTTTCAGACTTAGATAGCATGTAGACAATCTAGCCTTGCTGTGTCGCATTCACGCAATGTATTTATTGTTTGTGCCATTTCTACGTCATGATACTGTTGTGGCAGTGTCAAGCACATGTCGGCCTCTGAACTTTATAAATAATCATTTACAGGGTGTATAACGCGGGAAAAACCAGGGAAAAACAGGAAAAATTGTTTTCTGGAAAACCGGGAAAAATCAGGGAACTTTTACATTGGGATTAGTAAAGATTAAATATATATTTATGACCGATAATAATAGGTGATTAATAGGTGCAAATTCGGAAGAAAAGTGTGGTCAAGCAGTTAGGCCTGTTTTCCTAATTTTCAGTAATTTGTGCTGTTTTCAGACAAGGAAGTCAGTTGCTTCTATTTGCTTTCTTAGCTTGCTGATTCGCTTTTCTCTGAAACAGCGTCCAGATGCACTCTGCTGGGTGAAGAAAGCTGCTTTGAAAATGTCCGGACGGAATGTGTGTTGTACTTCGTTTTCTCAACCGACTCACGCTGTTGATGTGAGCTTCATCAGGTTGATCGGTCTTCGCCTGTCTCAATGGGAGAGTTGCCTCTGGAGATTATGCAGCAGGTTCAGCACTCCCACCCTATGCGCGGTCATCTGCAGACGACAGTGTTCATTACTTATGTATACTCAGATGGTGCGGTCTGAAATCTGAAATGCTACTTGACTCATTTAAATGCATCGCGAATAAATGGATACATTTCTTGGACATGCCAATGCGTCTGAGTTGCACAAAGCTCTTGAAGGAGCGCTCGATGACGTGGACAATTCTGAATTCCGGCAGGTGGCAATGGATGTTCCAAATGTCAATATCGCAATACATCGTCTTTTTAAAGAATCTCGTGAACATGATGATACACTGATTTTGGACATTAGAAGTTACTTCCTACACATAATCGACGGTGCTCTACGAACTGGAGACAAATACATTGAGGTAATGAAATTCCTGCGAAGTTGTTGGGAAGTTTTTGAAGATCTGCCGTCTCGTTGAGCAGATAATCGACATTTTGTAATGACGAAGGACCCACAAGCACCACCCAAGTATTGTGTGACTCGATAGGTCGAGAACGTATGCCAAACTAGCGAGTATATGTCAAAAATATGACTCGTCGTCCTGACTCGTCGTCCTACAAGAACATGAAGGAAATGCTGAATGATCCTCTGCTCAAGGTCAAATTGTGTCGCTTCGTCACGATAGCCAAGGAATTCGAGGTTTTTCTGAAGAAATTTCAAGACGACAGGCCCATTGTTCCATTCCTGTTTGAGGCCCTAGAGAATATCATAAATTCGCTGTCGAAACGGTTTATCAAACCATGTGTTATAAAAACCGGTCAATAATTCAAAAGCTTTCCATGACTGAAGAAAATTAGGTAGAACATCAATTGACATCGACTTTGCAGTGTAATCAGCCTTAAGATCGGTAGGCTGAACAGACATACATAAGAACAAATTTTCTTCGAAGTGTCAGGAGTTCTTGAAAGCTATTTTGATGCCTATCAAATATCCATTGTTCGAGGGGTCACCTTGCTTGGATCCATTGATTGGGACCTCCGGTTCCAAACGGAAATTGATGTCATTAGATAAAACTGGATGCAGTGGTGGTGAAAAAATGGATCTTTGTATTCTAGGCATATCGCATCAAAAATCAGTACATACCTATTTCTGACATCAAATAATCCCACGAAATCTTACCTGCAGATGTTCGACCAAAGCAAAGACAGACTTGATGACAACTTACTCCATTGTTTTAAAAAGGTAATTCCTCTCGTGAACTTGAACGGTTCGTGCGAATTATTCTCTGCCTGAGCCATGGACAGACTTGGGTGGAAAGAGGTTCATTCATTGGTCAATAAAGACATAATCGTAGAAACTGAAATTCTCTTTTTGCTCAAAGAATACCGTTGGCAAAATCATTAGCGCGCTTTGTATGACGGGGATGCCCGTAATTTTGGCGTATCCATAAAACTGTTTTTTCCTCGAAATTCCGCTACTTGATATCGGGATGCTTGAAAGGAAGAGGCACGAAGCCAAGAGGTCAAAACAGGCATTGTGAATGAAAAGAAGATGAAGGCGTCAGAAATTAAAGATGGAGGATATAAAGAAGAAACTTTTGTTTGAGATTGATGGCATTGACCAAGATATCCAGTCTTTGATGAAAAAGGTTTTTGCGCTTTTATTTTCGTCTTTACATTACAATGTTTTACATTTTTATGAACACAAGCTATGTTTCAATCTGTTTTTGCAATGATCTTGTCCGTAATCATGGTATTGGTCTTGAGCAGATTTTTTGAACATATTATCCAACCACACAAGATATTTATCCGAACTCATATCAAAATATCCGCCACTAATTTTTAAACTTATAATCCAAAAATGATCAGTTAGCGAAATAATGTGCGTATTTCAGATTTTGTGAACTGCGCTTATAAAATATAACATTTTTCTGTTAATGGATGAGATGAAAATATTATTTTAAAGTTTTGATGCTTTTGGTGATATCGGCAATCTAATTGTCATGATAGATGTAAAATGTCGAATAAATAGTGAAAAAAATTGAGAAAAAGTGAATATATAGAGGAGGGAGTCTATCGTTGAAAGCGCACTCAACTAAAGTTTTTATTGTGGGAAGTTGAGATGGACTGTTGTCGTGGGCAACCGTTTTCAATGCTATTTGCGTCAACATAATCAAGTATACAGGAAATTTTGCAAAAGAAACCGGAAAAACCGGAACAAATCATGGAAATTGAAAATCCGAAGGCGTTAGAGACCCTGATTTGCTTTCTAAGCGGAACACAATACGGGACTTCAATGCTCTTGTATTTCTCTGGAAATTTCATCTGCTCCAACATTTAATCAAGTTTCTTCAAAGACATCGAACTGATTCAGTTTACAGGTCGATTTTGATTGCCCTTAAAATACTTAATTCATTAGACGAAAGTTCTAAATATTGATCACAAAAAGTCCTAAAATTGAGTCTCAGATTTTTTTGTAGACACCCTGTAATCAGTTTTCAGAAAAATTGACTTTATCTCCTTTTTGGATGACCCTGTTATTATTTTTTCCGTTCAATTACATTCTTATGCAGTTGTGTGATTTTTTGTTAAAAACTGGTTCAGGTTACTCTCTTCCCATGTTTGACTGAATGTTGTCCACAGAAACACCCGAGTACGTGGTATGATGTCTCTTTTGCTTGTTCTTATGTCATGTTTCATAGGGGCGTTTCATTTCGGAGAAATTCTTCGTAGTAGGAATACATTTTCCATTTCCTTGAGTGCCAACACTGATATGAATTATGTTTTATATATTATACTATTACATTATAATCATGATTTAGAAAACACTACATATAATATATCGCTTTGAAAGTTGTGAATGCTATCGTTCCGTTTTGTTGATCTCATGCATGCGGACATTTTATGTGCTGTGTCCATAGAGATAGATTCACTTGCGTGTGGGTTAGTCTAGAGTGAACATGATCGTGTCCCAGCCAATGTGTGCAATGGTAGCAAGCGATAGAGATCGACATAGATATTTTCTATCTTTGGCTTCCAAGATAGGAAATGTCTATCTGTGATTGGCCAAGAGCGTGCATTGCAGAAATAACTCTTATCGGAGAACCTACGAACTTCAAAGGTCGGATTGCAGACAGGCCTGTAAAGCAAAAGTACATATCTTTAACTCAGTTTTTTAGTGATAAATTCGTCAAATGGAAATACTATTATTCACACCGCTCGACTCTTCACGAACTAAATTTACTGACTGTGTACTCTTAATGTGGTGTCAATGTTCTAGTTCGTCAGAATTCAGGATTGAATGTATATTACGTTCAATGGAAGATGGATCTTCTTGCACCTCTACACTTGTTTTGGCCGTGACCATCACTATTGAGAAAAGTCATCTCTAGATGCAAACAAACACATAAAGCAATTTATCTCTGTACCTGCATCTATCAGCAGTCTTGAATTATGTGGTTATCATATGCTCTGTGCTTGATGTAGAAATGCAGCCTGACTATAATAAAATGCGCCCACTCTCCAAGAAAAGTTCATCTGAACGGTCATAAACAAAAAAACGGCAATTTTATACTTGTATTTCGAGCTTGGTGTAACATTTGTGATAATCAATATTGATCACATTAGAAGCAAAGCACAGTTGCGATCAATTGTGAAATAACCCATTCCAAGGAAAATAATGACTCACAGTCATGTCTTTCATTGATATATTTGTAGGAATTCCGTACGCCTGGCCATCAGGAAACTTACGTACGCGCCCGAAGAACCCGCCCCTCAGCCATCTGCTGAGGTAAAAAAGGACTTCATGATGTCCAGTGGCAGTTTGCGCCTCGAAGCCTCACTCGACAAAGAGGTAAGCCTTGAATAATCTGAATTCCAGGTTTTTCATTGTCTTCAAGTTTCGTTACTTTTTATAGAAGTATTATCACGGCGAGTCTATCGCTGTAAATGTCCTTGTGGACAACAATTCCGGGAAAACCGTTAAGAAAATCAAACTGTCAGGTGAGTGAACTGTAACATTGTTATTTGATAAATGTGGGGCACTAGTTCTCCAGTTCAACATTCAGTATACGTCGCACCCATCACTATAGTGATGGGTGCGACGTAAATTGGATTTGCTAAAAATTGAAATTTTCAATTTGATGAGATTTTAAAACAATATGTTATGCTTACTCGCCATATTCACTTTCTGTCAATAACGGATACTGAAGATGTTATACATGTATGTAGTAACATTTAATGTATAATGAAGGCAATTTTTGGTTTTCAAAATTAAGGCTGTGGCCTTCGTGGCACAGTGATTTAGTGCTTGTCCTAGCAATCTTTCGGTTCTGTGGTCGAGGCCCGAAAGTGTCATCGGAAGTCGACAGGAAAAATATCCGGGCTAAAAGATTACAACGCTCCAGATTAAATTCTGACTGTCATCACCGTCCGAGACCCCAGTATGGGGGGCAGTGACGTTAAAACATAATTTTTACACAATATTATATCATGCAAGCAAGAAAAACTTAATCCTTTTTTGATTTGTCTTGTAATTCAGGAATGAACTTATCTACATTTAGTCATTGAAATTTTCATATTTTTGCGCCTATCCTGCTGCTGTTTTGATCCAGCATACCAAATATGGATGGCAAAATGCCTATGTCTCTTGATGACCAAATTATGTTAATGGATACTTCAGAACCCGGCGCAGTCTCTTGGCGATAGTTTATGCGCTGCGCCGGTGTCCAAAGCATCATTCTGCAGATATGAGTTATTCTTCGTGAAAATGGTTGCTAAGCAGTTCGATAAGCAAGTCCTTTCAATTGTCTGTTTGGGCCAACCCATAACAAAACTCCGGAACACCTTCGATTCCTTTTTCCGACTGACTGCATTTAACCTGGTGTTTCAGGTTAGTTAAACCTCCAAGGTATCTACTCTGAAACTCTGTCCTCCTGAGTCGTGCTGCCGCTTTGCATGTGCGCCTGATAGAATCATAGAAAGGTCCGTTTTCACAGCCTTGGTATCATAAGGTTGTAAGCCCGTTGGGAGGGGGAGGGGAGCCAATGCCACAGAAATATGCACCTCATGCCTCTTCAGTTCGGCTGCTTTTACAGTACAGGGCGGGATCCCAACGGTTTGACTGGAACCCCCCCCCCTCCTTGCAACCCTATGCATGACTAGGCCCAATCAGAGAATCAAAGATAGACCTTCCTACAGTGATCATGCTAAGGATGTGTCAATAAAGTTGATGTCGATTATCAACCTTTCACTTTGCAGATAACAGCAAGATTACAAGCATATTTAAACTCATTGAATATTGATCTCGAAAAGCCGCGGACACCCTGTATGTAACAAAGACGAAATAATCATGAAAACTTCTGTGGGTGGAGTCATCAATTGAATATTGTAAATCTTCTCGCTTTCGGTCTTGGTGTAAAATGAGCTCTTCTTCACCGCATTCCGAATTTAACTTAATGCATTTGTTCTGTAGTTGTCAATAATGTTATGATATATCTCTATTCAGATATATTAGTGAGGTATACCACGCACTCATATCGGGAGTTATTATGACATGAATTTGATTATGAAAAAGATAAAATTTTGCTATTATTTTCAGAAAATCGTAATAGTGAATCGCATTATTACTACGCTTTAAGATTTTGGATGCGGATTTGATGCAAAAATTTGATAGACAAAATCTTCTCATTGGACTATTCGAGTAAAGTAAATTCCTCACTCGCAATCCGGGTTTTTGTTCTATCGTGATTCTGTGTGTAGCCGATAGCTAGGGCTGACTAAATCATATTACTGCTGTGTGCCATTCGCTTATATTCCGATGCCAAAAGCATGAAATAAAGAAGAGCTGGTCAAAGTCAGATTTTGGCTCTGACTCAGATCACTTGAAAAGCTTGTCAGGATGTAAAGCTTCTAAATGCAAGTATGCTTGGGAGAGCATTACGCTTCACGGTTATGTGGCATGCATTCACTCGGGAAATTCGAAATCCATTTGAGAAATTCCATTAAGAGTGCATAGGCGTGTAGTTAAGGAGCTCTTATAAAAATTGACAGAATTAGTTTAAAAGATTCTGTTTAGATTGTGCGCATTTATTTACAATTTTTTTCTAATTGTACTGTTTCTTTTCATAGTTCATGAATAATTTTTTGATTTTCACTTAGCTTAAAAGACTTATGAAACCCTATCTCACCTATTTCGAGAAGATTTTCCACTTTAAAAGCAGATGCTTTTTTCAGCTTGTATACTCCGAGCAGTAATCATGACCACATCGATGGCATATTCGTAAACTGCAGTTGTGATTAGTGATGGTCATCAAATGCTGTATATAAAATGCTAATCTTTGTGCATCAAAGCTCAAGCCCTATGAAGTCAGACATTTTTTGCCGATGCATTTGTATTTCAGATACCAATATACTTTTTCGAAACACATCATTGTTTGTATTGTTTCTTTTAAACGAAAAGGATAATAGTTTTGCATTCAATCGTCAGTGTCGATTAAAAAATCATCAACTTTTAAGGATATAAATTCTAGCAATCATAAATTAAGTACATGTATACCATTTCGATTTCAATTAATCCAAATTATGTGTTCCTCAACTACTCGGTGTTACTCAATATTCGATATTCACTACGAGCTTGCCTGATATCTCAATGCAAACTGCTCTCAATGTGTTATAAGCTCATGTGCCCTCTTTTTCCTAAAATTTGATCGAAGTTTGCTATCGACGTCCACCGAAGTGTCTGACTTTTGTGTTTTTCCTAAACTTAAGCGCATGCGTTCAGTACATTGCTTCAGTTTAGGACATAATTCCTATATTTTGAAGTTTTCTGTATTACTTGTTCATCCGCTTCGCGATTGCATAAAAACATGCGAATACAAAGGAGACCGAATTGATTTTTCTGTAGAAGCAATGATGAGCTCTCATTCAATCTGCTTCAGAGGATGCCGTAATTAGTCGGCCTTCTTCTGTAGACCCATAGTTTGTGCTCCTAGTCGTATTTCAATCTCGGAGGTTACCGAGGCGAAGGGAAAAGAAGTAAGTCGGCTGCAGAACTGCAGGTGTTTCCATTCAGTGACGCTCATGACTGCTGCTACTACACTAAGACACTATTCTGGTGTCGATCCACTCCATTCCCAAATAAAAATTGAGAAACTCCCATCTCATGAGCTCTACTTGTCCTTAAGCATGTTAATCTAGCATCGCGACTCTCACATCCGGAAATAGAGGGATTAATTTGAGTTTATCTCTAGTGCGCATGAAACTGAGTTGCTTTGATAGGCAAAATATGATAAGGCAAAGTGATAATGTCTAGTGCTCAATTTCGAAATTCAGACAGAATGACTCCAATAGCCTTGAAAGTAATAGGATCTCCCAACATGAGGTGCCTTGCAATGAATGAACATTCATCAAGTAGCCAAGACTTGATACTGAGAATAAAATTCAGAATCAACCGTTAATAAACACATCTGTGATCAGCAGATAAGCAACGGAACTTTCGTTCACTCTGTATTAATGATTTTGAAGTACATGATAGTTGATACAGGATAGTGCCCACCAATCAATCCTATTTGGTGCCCTGATTTTATGGTTTGCAACAAAGACAACAAAAGGAACCATCGTAAATTACAATGTCTTGTGATCATGTGCTGAAAACTAAAATGATTAAAGAAACAATGGCTGCTCTGGTGCTGCATTGTCTAAACCAAGCTGAAAATTCTTATTTCAGTATTGCCTATACCGCACATAAAAACATCGTCAATATAATATGACTTTAAATATTGACTTTTAAGTGTTGCATATATTTTTGCAAGGCACTCGTAGAGGGAAAGCAGAATAAGCAATCGCTTACTTGATTAATTGGTAGAAAGGTTTTACTTCTGATGTGATTCCGTTGAGCTTAATCATGCAGTATAATAATTTTATTTTAGATTCGATTTCTGTAGCGACTCTTAACGGCTTTCTCGTGGGTAGCGAACCCCATGTGCCAATGTTGTGTATGCGTGTAATATGAAGAATTTCACATGTCATCACATCAATGAATCAAGTGTTCTAATCAACAATCCAGCAGTGAGAAATGGGCTGGGTATTCGTTGACTTTTCATGAAATAGAATACAAAACAAAATTTCTATCTACCTGACAAGAATCGGAAAATTTCATTTCATTCATAGTGAAAGTTGATTGCAAATCTCATGCGTTGAAATATTGAAACACTTAAAGTCAACTTATCAAGTGATAGTTATCTATGCTTCATCGAATTCTTGCGAACACTTTATGACGAAAGAATAAAGTTAATTTTTGAGAAATTTTGATAAAATTAGCAGATCAATTTTTTCTATTCCCTTTTCGTAGGTGAAATCGAAGTTTGAGAATTCGATGCTCTTGGTTAACCATGAAGATTCATGTGAAAAACAGTTCTGAGAGATTGTCATTGTGATGCGAAGAAATGCCTTGGTTCATTTTGATAATTCATAAGTAAGGTAATGCCAAGTTAACTTATATTGGTTTTATAATAAATAAATTCCAATTCATTTCTGCCTACTTCACGAAGCTATCTCCAGGGAACTTAAATATTAGTGTTGAAGAACTTAATTATTTTGTCATTAACAAACTAATCTTACACAATATTCAACTTTAAATTTATTACTAAAGCTTTTTAATCTCAAGTTCAGAAATTTTGAAATCAAATTCAGAAATTTGAAGAGATGAAGACGCTGGACAAAGTGGAGGAAGATCCAAGAAGATAAATGAGAGTCAAATCAACCATTTGTATGAAGTCATTGAAAATCGTCCCCAAATTACCTTGAAGTTCTACGATAATTGCGAATTACGAAGTCCTAAGAATTAGGATGAAGTTCTGCGATAATTCAACGTCCAATCAACTGTTGGATGTTCGTTCTGTTGTTTTCACACTTTCATAACAAAACTAGGACATTATAGAAATATACTCTCTTATGTCCTATGAAAGAATAAACTATGGCACAACTACTACCGATACTTATTTGTCTCTGGTATACCTATTTCTTATTTGTTTTATAATTAATGTAAGTTTACTTGGCATTTCCTTTCTTTTGAGTCATTATGATGATTTCTTCCCACGAAATGTTTCGCTTCATTTTCAGACATGTTATTGAATTTTTATCTGCATATTTCTCGCGTCATTCGAATCCAGTCTTACGATGACATATTTCTAGATGGATTGACATCCTATCATCAGCTTAGATGATTTTGTGGCAGTTCATTTGAAATCATGCTCTCAGAAGACCACGTATACAAAATTTGTTATATTTCTTCACATTCTAATCAATTCAATGGAGAAATTAGTGAGAAGCAACGAATAATGCCTGTAACATGGCACTGGGTGTGCAGTGACAATCTGCTGTAAAACATTCTCCTAAATATTCTTTATCTGGTAATGATAATGCTGTTTTCAATGCTCGTATTGAGAAACGGCTACTCATTGTTTGATGTCCTTGTAGCACTAAGTGTAAAGTTAGATGACTTCTAGTAGTCCAACATGCATGTATTTTATATGCCATCACCATGGACAATATACCAAACTCTATAACATATGTTGGACTGACAAAAATCATCTTACTTGGTGCTCTCAAAGCATCATGTTAATCTTAACCCTGTTACCATTGAGAATTAAACGGGACCTTATTTTGGCCTTTGGAAGCAGGACGGCTTGCGACACTTAGCAGAATGAGCGGTTGGTCACATCGCATTTCAGTAAAACCCTCGGTTGCTAGATTGGATTCGTGTGAAAGGTTTCACTTGCAACCATCTCCAACCTGCATTTTATACCTGATTTAAAATGAATTGTTATCAAATTGTAACCCTGTTGATGGGACATGGGTTTATGCGGAAATATATTTTTGAAAGATCTGAATTTTTCTTCGTAGCCCTTCTCAAGCTTTGATGAGGCATATTCTCAGCTGTTATGTTGTTCGATTTTATGCAACCATGCGATGACATCGCGACATACATATTCGTCCCATTGTTGTAATACTAACTTGCGAAAAAAATTGCCATTGAATCAATTTTTTGAAAAAATTTTGTCCTTTTGACTGACACTTTAAATTGACAGTTTTGATGCTTTTCTGCAGTTATTCAATTGGCTGATATCATGCTCTTCACACGGGCTATGTACAAATGCTCAGTGGAAGAGCTGGAGTCTGAGTAAGGCCGTGTTACCGAACTGTAGTCAGCCCATCAGTCCTTGTATAAGTGTGCAGTCCTCCAATTTTTGTGCACGCAACTGTTGAGTGTTGTCAATAACGACAGTCATGTTTTCGGTTCGCCGTAAGTTGTGTTCTCTGTGGTGAAATTCCAAAATTGTTTGACGGCGCGAGTTCAGATCTGGATACAAACAGAATAATTGGATAAACTGAAGTATTGTAACTCCTAAACATCAAAATCTGATTCAAAATTTAGTTAGTTTTATCACAAAGCAGTTTGAGGCATTGAAATATAATGATGCTCTAAAACTTAAAATGCATGGACCAGAACAATTATAAAGAACAACAAGAGAAATATATTTCCTCGACCAAATTTGTTGAAGTAAAATAGCTAAAGTTATCACAAACTTTTGCTTCCGTCCTCCGTATGAAAATCGAATAAGAAACTGGGCGTATAACATGTATTTCGCGAGAAAGCAGTCAATCTCTAAAAAATATTGTTCAGTTCCCGTTAATGAATATTAGTCAGTGATTATTGAGGACAAGCCAGTACCCATCGCAGCTCGAATTCTATTTTTGTCTTGGCTGCAGCGTTGATCAAGATCGCGTTTGATCAACGATTCAGACGCATTAAATTTAATGAAGAATCGGTCACTTGTGAAGTTTTGATGTTTTAGTTTAAAATAATTGAGTCTGAGATTTATCTTGCTAGCAGCTATCTGTACAGTTTCTCTTTCACTTGTTCTCAATGTCTCATTAATTCAGCTTTTGTAAATTTTGGTACATATAGTTACTGTGAGTCTGTCTTTACTTATTGAAACCATAGACAGACAGGTTCTTTAGATTCTGCCACACAGTGTGAAAAATGACATTTCACTCTAAGAAATGTAGGATTCAAAGACAGTAACTAATCTAATCGATTTTTAGACGGCTTAAATTTTTTAAACGTCACCTTCCTAATCGTGTTTTAGTTTGACATTTCCATGTTATCTTTGTCCTAATCGAGTTTGCCCTTGACCAAGTGTATCATCTCTCTTATCTCGTTTATATTGTTTGATTTACAAAAAATGGTCGAGCAAGTAAATTTCTCCTGTCATCATTTTTATAATAATTTCGCCCACCGTTCGATGATTATTTCACATAATCAGTCAGAATATTGATATAACGGTGATTGCATATAATCAATAGAATGCATTTGTGATGGCTAATCATTCATATTCAGTCATATACGTGGTGTGATCCAAAATGTCCCAGACTAGCCTAGTTGCAGCCATCCCCTGATAACGTATACTGTTCCAGCTGTTTATTTAGGTCTCTAAGACACAATAAATATGGTTGTAGAAACATGTTTAATTCATTCTATATTTTTTTTACTGATTTATTAAACTTATTACTCGAATTTTGGTATTTTTCTAAATTTATCTGTTTATCTAACTGTCTAACAGTATTCAGTTTATCCAACTTACTTAGTTAAATTGATTTCGTTTAGACATTAGAAGGGCATTTGTTTATGACGTCTTACATCTGTCACGTGATTAAACGATGACTGATGTCATGTGATTCACATTCAGCAAGAACTCAATCGCTTGGTCATTGATTGTGCAGTCGTCACGATGAATGTTTCAACCGTTTCTGCTATCGAATACCGAAGTGCTATACGATTTCTCATGATCCGCGAATTTACTAGTAGTGACATTTTGAATGAATTGAACTTCGCTTATGGTAGTAATGCACCATCACGAACAACGGTGTACTTTTGGATCAGCGAATTCAAAAGAGGGAGACAGTCTGTATAGTAGGATTACTCAGCTGTTGGTAGGCCACAAGAGATACCGGATGATAAATTGAGGAATGTGATGAATCGATATTGACGCATAGGAGAATAACTGCACGTGAATTATCAAAGCAGTTACGGATTAGTTGTTTGTTCTTGTTATGGCATGGTTAAAGATCTTGGGTATCGAAAATTGTCCTCCCGTTTTGTGCCGAAGTTTCTCTCGTCCGAATTGAAAGAAAGCAGAGGTCAAGCGGCTGTCGAATTTGGATCTGTACGAAAGTTATGGGGGGGGGCAGTCCTTGTGCAATATTCTAACAGACGAAATCCCTTTATCTTTGTATCTACCACACAATAAACGAGAATCTGCAGAGAGCAGAAACCGGGCGTGTCCGCACCATTGAAGATGCGATCTGGAACGTCGCATCGTCGATCATTGATGCTGACCGTATTTTGGAATGCCTTATGGATTCAACTAGTTGACTTTGCTGACAGATCTATTCGAATGAACAGTGAGTACTACTCGCACTTGTTGTCTGATGTCAGGAAGAAGATTAGAAAACCACGAAACATTCCTCTATTTCTGCAACACGACAATGCTCCAATATACACCAGTCACGGAGCGACCGATGCAATAACAAAGAACGGATTTTAGTTTTTAGACCATCCTCCTTACTTACCTGACATCGCCCCAAGCAATTTCTATCTCTTCAGATTTCTTAAAAACACGTGCGAAAACACTTCATTGACACATCAAATGAATTAAAGACTTCTCACAATCAGTTTTTCGATTCCTTATCACCTGATTTCTTTTCACGAGGCTTTTCTGGAAATTGCAAAGTCGCTGGGAGAAAGTGACAAATATAAACGGTTCATACATAGAAAAATGAAAATAAATTGAATTTTTTGGAATAAAAGTTTTTCTCTTCTGATGTTTTCTCCTGAAAAATACGGTAAAATTTTTATTAGTAATATGTTCATAATTTTCGAGTGATAAATTTAGAAAAATACTGAAATTCGAGTAATAAGTTTAATAAATCAGTAAAAAAAATATAGAATGAATTAAACATGTTTCTACAACCATATTTATTGTGTCTTAGAGACCTAAATAAACAGCTGGAACAGTATTCGTTATCAGGAGATGGCTGCAACTAGGCTAGTCCGGGACATTTTGGATCACACCACGTACATCGATAGTTTTCAAGTGGTTTTATCTAAAGCACAATTACGAGCAACTTTTGAGAAATATATCGACGTCGAATTCTGAAGACATGGTTTCGTCTCTCTGGATAAAGGTGACCATGCTTAGCGGTCTTACCGGGAACGTTTTCCTTGTTTCCATCAAATCTAGAGAGAATCTACTCGGGAACTCAAAAAGTCCCAGGTTATTATGTGATTAATTTAGCGACATTCCTCATGTATCCATTCGACATCGATTTGTAGGGTGTAGATGGAAATTCTGCTTAAACAAGCTCAGTTGAAGTTCAGATATAAAGGAGTTTGAAGGGATACTAGGTGCGCATTATTTTTCAAACCCCTCAAATTTAAAAACCTTTTGATGCGTAAAGCATATCTTTTTCAATATACTCGCAACAGGTACGAAAATGATAGACAATTTTTTTATTCTAAAATGGGTAACAGGATCTTAATGAAGAGTTTGAAAATTCATTTGTACATTAAACTTTCATAGTAAACTTTATCACCTCCCTTACAGGCAAAGAAATGAAATTTTATAAATACAAAGATACAGAGGCAGCTTAAGCAGAATTTTGATCGCTTTCATATTTACATAGCAATGGCTCATAATTTTAGAATGATTTGCAGGAAAATTAGAACATGCGGTTTCCATGAGAAATGTTGATTTCTGTTAAACGTCCCAGTTTGCGGCGAAAATTATATGGTCACCTTCATCGGAGTCTAGATCCCAAAACCATAATAATCTCAGCACCTATATCGTAGAAATCAAGAAATTCTGAGCAACAAATTTCTGTTGGAGCAAAGCATGCAGTGTTTGTTAGTCCGAAAGTCAATTATTTTCTCATAGATGTCAGTTATGGAATTTTGACTGCAGACCTTGGCATTGTTGATAGTGTACTATTTTGTTTTGAAACAAATGTGATTGACCCACACATTTAAGTACAGCTGTTCTCTCATTAAAAGAATGAATGATCGAGTGATTAGGGTGTGTGACACGCATTCCTTGCCGTCAATTTACAGTTCGTGGTTTGAATTCTGTGCATAGAATGTCAAATGAGGTTAAGACGGGAAGGGAAGTTGATGTTCGTGTCATGTGGTAAATAAGATGGACAGACACAGCACAGTCAACTGACAGTGACTCGTGGATCCGGATATCACTCCGTATGTCATTATTTCAAACACACACACAGCTAGTCAGCATGTCATCGATGTAATTCTATATTGTCCTTGTTGTCTTTTTTGTCCCCAGTGTTAAAAAGCATTCATGCTTCTATGTCCACCAATGTAAACGCATGCCTCTTCGTCATTACTGTGCACTGATACATTTTCTGTGTTGTCCTTCTCCTGTAGTTCGACAAATTGCCGATATTATCCTTTTCTCCTCCAATACCTACAAGTGTAATGTGGCGGACGTTGAGTCAGAGTAAGTTCTAAAGGTTTTATTTCATGTCTTATTCATTTACAGCCTATGTTTAGGTAATTGATATTGGTGATGAAGTGGACATCGGGGAATACTCTTTTCAACGCATAAAATTCTCTATCTTGACGGCGTGCGATCGCCACTCAATTAGACAATTTGATGCTTTAGGTCATTTAAACTCTCAATTACAAGTGCATTGTTAGTTCATTGTTCAATTATGCGCTGCTTCGTTGCAGTTATGGTCTTCTCAGTCAAATAAGGTCAAATGGAGGGAAACACTAAGCTGTTTTGCATGTAAATTTATTCGGACATGTACATGAAAGAACAGAATGACAGTCGAAGGCTACATGAGGCTACATAATAATATTCGAGAGGATTGCTTACTTGTTCTTTATGTAAATCTATTTGTACCTCTGTCAATATACATAATTCGAACATCCCTGCCCCTCGTTTATTGTCTCTTCTCCCCCAAGCTTGAGGGATGGACTTTGAAGCTACTTACTAAGAAAAGTATATTTCATTTACCTGTGTCTGTCATCTTCGTTATGGGTGTGTTCTGGTATTCTAATCATCAGATCGAGTTTGTCCAAGAATCGTCACTGGAAGTTCAGAAGAAAGTTATTTAGCTTCTTGAAGTCTAACCATGTCGGCAATGTTTAAGCCTATCAGTCAGGAAAGTGAAAAACTCAGACTTCAATATTCTTAAACAAGTTATGCAGGAGATACAAAATTATCTCTTTACTAAATGCTAAGTAGTCATGTATTGACACAGCATATTTGTTCTTCATTATTCAATTCGTTCACTAACAAGCGAATTCGCAAATTAGATGAAATAATGTTGCTAAAAGTATTTTACCTGTAGATAAATTCGACAAAATGTGCATTTCGATTTTTTGATGGTCCTACAAATATATGTCAATCACCAAATTGTATCCACACAGAAACATATGGGTATAAATCATGCCAAATTCGGTGTGCTTTTTGCATATGCAAATGACAAGCTCATGCAATTGCACGCATGAATGTACCATGATTATAGTATGAAAATTTCATAAATATTTAAAAGGTATGAGAAAGGCATATTATGATCTCATGCGTGTGACAAGCTGTCTTATATTACCGTGCGATATCATATCATGAAGTGTGATATTTCCAAAATGGCATGAGAAATTCATGATATGGTAATAGTCAACATAATCACATATGCAAGGCTATGAAAAATTCAGGCTATTATCTGACACTGATTTTTCATACGTATGACACTCTTATATTACGTATGAAAAAAGTATGATATTTTCATGCGTTTACGAAAGGTATGACAGTTTCACGCTGTTGTTTCGTCGGTATATCACGAACAGCTATTTGTGCAGAGTGCCCACCAAAAAACAAAGAATATAATTCAGTTGAAAATCTTGAATTAACCTTAACTTTTTATTTGCCGTATAAATAGCGTTAACAATACCTTACCTTTTGATGAATTGCCTTGCATTTGATAGGTTTAGTTACATTTTTTGCGAAGATCCGCAATTGTAAAACTTAATGTCGGAAATCGGTTGTTACCATTGAAAAATTCTGTTCCTCTACTATTTTTGTAGTTAATGTTCTTTCAATTGTGCGCGTGAGTCATACTTGAACGACAAATAAACAGGCTTGTTGGTGGGAGAGAGTTTTTCCATACCATTTCCACCCCATTACTAAAAGTTAACCGGAAGCCCCATGTGATTCCCATCCCATTCCAATCTTGTTTGACCTTCTCATCATGTTGTGAAAATGCCTTGGTTTGACATGATTATGTTGAGTTGGGAAGAACCAAGTTTTGTTTGGTATTCAAAATATATAAAATATAAAATGTGCGATATATTTCGATCAGTACCTGCTGATCATCTTCATCTTGCCTGAAGATGGTGCTGATCGAAATATATCGCACATTTTATATTTTGAACATCAAACAAAACTTGGTTCTTCCCAACTCAACATAACATTCTCATTATGTTTTCCTAGGTATTGTATTTTTAATATAACTATTTCCTTTTATGCTTTTCTGTTTGTTTTATTTTTCTATATATATACTGTTATATAGATACATAGATATACTATATATATTGTTCTGTATTATATTATTCCACTTTTCATTTTCCTAGTTCATTTGTACGATTTTCCTACTGTAACTTTTAAAGAGTATCTCGCAAGTACTGCCTCCGCTCCCTACATGTGCGGTGTATGAGGGCTACTTTTATATTGCAGTTCATTACCTATTTAATGATCAGCAGACCAATTGATTAGCGGTCCAAAAGTATGAACTATCATCTACATGTACATGTATATTAACAGCATAGCATTATTCCGCTGTTATAAGAATGTAGACGCTTTCTGTCTCTTCGTTATATCTCACGGTTATCATCTCAAAAATGTAACTAACTATGTTTTCATAATGATACTGGAGTGAAAGTTTCGCGTTGTATGCAACCCGGAATGTACAATATTGCATACACAGAAATATTGAGAAATTAAGTTTTAATGTCGTATATTCGTATATTTTCCCTTGACCGTCCCATGTGAGTCTGAGCACGCTCTCCATTCCCATCCCACTTCTCATGGGAATCCCATTCCTGCCAGCAAGTCTGAATTTCAAATCAAAGGAGCTAAAAACTGATTCGAAGAACTTGATAAAATAAAATTAGTTGGTTGACTTTGAAGCTGAAATTGTAGAGCTGTGTGACTCGAGAAATCATAGTTATTTGCGCAGCTTGTGCATAATTGCTTCTTTATAGCATTTCTCGAGTTAGATACCTTAAATGCCCGAACGAATAACATGAAAATACGTACAAATGAGAAGGTGGTGAAAGATGACAATAGTTCATGAATTAAAATGAGTGATTATATTCAGTAAGATGGTATGAGGTGAATGACCATAAAAACAAGTTCTGGTTCTCTGTCGAGAGTGAGGACGAAAATATAAATAATCATGTTTCTTTATCAATGAATTTTTTCAAAATTTCTGTCAGATAATTTGATCGACTTATAAAATATCAAAAAATCATTATCCACAAATATTATAACTAAAGATAATAGCGGAAGAACACGATGACCTATTTGTCTATTAAAAGTTAAAGGCTCTAAAGGCACAAAAACTCTTGGACAAAGTTTGAAAGATTCGACAGCAAAAGTCGACAAGACAAATTCTTATTTTGGATTCTTCAAACAGTTAAAGTCACCGCCTGAATTAATAATTTCTTTGGTGTACAATCGATCCCCGCTACTTGCCTTAATGTCGGCGGTCACAATTGTGACATGTTATTTATTCATTGATTATTATTGCCTTGACAACTGATGTGTGGTGGTGAGGTTTTGATTCTGCCAACTGACTGAGTCGCGTAAGTGTCTCGTAGCTCAGTTGGTTAGAGCACATCTCTAGTTAACCTTGGTGGTAGGTTCAAATCCTACCAGCCGCACGTCTTTTGCATGGCAATTTGATCTATCGTTAATTTAATTTCATTGTTGTTCATTTTACACTCCTCAATATTCTCAAGAACTTGGAATTGTAGCACGGAGGTTTTCTGGTGTTCTAATTGAGTTTCCTTCAAATGCAAAATACATGTATGTGATCATCACCGACACCAATGACCGACACTGCCCTTTCATCTTCAATGAAATCTTTTCCACATGTGAGAATTCTCTACACTCGGAACTCGTGTTTTTAGTGACACTATTGTTCCCGTCACCTGAAATTCTTTCACCATTGATAACTCATCTTCACTATTTCAGTTGTCTTCTTGCACCTTTGCGAAAGCAGCCTGGTCATTAGAACACTCTTTCATGTTTTATGAATCCATTTCTCAAGCCTTGACCCCTCTCTTAAAGGCGTCGCATGAATCGATTTGATTATGGATTTTCTCCGTCCGATGCACACTCCAAAGTTAGCCGTCATACCCTATCTTTTTATATAAGGCCCTTCATTGTTTCATTCACGGACATGAATTTGAGTACTTTCTTCAGCAATGTCATTCATGATTGATCAAAGGTAGGGGTGCTTCGAACCTTCATTTTCGAGGTTCGGCCGAGTCGTGCCGAACTGACCGAACTTTGTGATGTTATTGCTTAAGAGGATTGCCATGTTAATTTCATTGTTAATTTTGATAATAATGATAGTTTAGACTGCAACAACTGAGTAGGAGGCTTTTATAAATCGACAAAATGTGACGTTGTGAAATCGCCAAAAACATTGTTGCATAAGGACCAAATTGGCATTAATGATTCAAACTGAACGATTCACACGACACTCATAATGTGATGTCACGCCCTTAAAGTCTCAATACAGTAGAACTTCTCCTACTGCATCGCAATGCCACCGATGAAGAAACGTAAGCTGTGGTATACATTGATATTGCGATCAAAGCGCATAGGAACTCGGAAAATCGTGATGCTCCACTTGGTCTTCGAAATTCTGGCATCTCAGTTAAATCTTGTTAGTTTAACATCGTAAACACGGAGCTTTTCGAGAACACCTTTCAATGGAATTTGATTGGTTGCTATTATTGTATAAACGGCGTCAATAGTTTACTCTGAACGAATGTTTGCCGAGGTTGGAAAGCTTTAAGAAGACAATCACTCTCGCTTACTTCCAGCGAGAGGAGAGATGCTCCTGTTGTTGCACGATAACTCGCAGTGAAATCCCTTCGCTGAAATATCATTTTTTTCATTTTGATAGTATTTCAATTTAGCATTTTTACCTTTTTTTAGTGTCTCAACCCTCATTAGTACGTAGGCTAAAATGGCCCCCTATCGATAACTAATAATATTCTATAATTGCACAATAATTAATCCTTTATGTACTTTGAATTAATAATTATTCCAGATTGTAGACTCACAAATGTAATAAACGAAGGTAATTGTAAATGTTTAGGAATCTGCAATTAGGAATAATGTTTTAAAACTTATTTAAGAACGATAATATTCTATTAAAAGAGTATTTCTTAATTTGTCTTGATATGAAAGAGCTTGGTAGTTCGGTCGAACCGAACGCTCGGGGCACTCATAATCAAAAGCATAGATGTCCTGTTTAGAAAAGTATTAATTCAATACCCTATGCGTTTTTTGTCACAGGTGGAGAATTTCAATGTACATCCTGAAAAGATAAAGTCTTTTCTCCTATTAAGTGTCTGTATATTCTTTGAATGAATAAGCGTATATTCCTTCAAATAAAACATACTGTTCAAACATAAAGTTTGAACTTAATAAGCATGAAAATGCTTTTTCGAGAGCTGATCTTATTAAGGATATGCTATTGTATTATTGAGAAAGCAATCAAATTGCTCGTACTATTGCTGTCCGTAACTCGTTTTTTTAACGATATTAGTCAACCGAAATGTCTTCTATGTGTTAAATGGGCCTAAATTTGCCGTAATTTGCCGATATATTATTCTAGAGAAAGTTGACCTACACCTGTCTTCACTGCGGACCTTCACAGAAGTTTCAGAATAAGCAGTTTAGAAGAAGTAATAGGTGAACAAATAGAGTCGAGTAAGCAAGCTAGATAACAATGTGTAAAATAGAGTGCGCTTAGTAGAAAAATTCTAAAAATAGAAGATGCATTCAGGTTTTGGCAGACATTGAATGTTGTTCTTGAGATGACTGCATTGCTTCATTTTCGAGATTCATGAATACAAACTAGACCTATCGAAAATTTTCAGATTGTTGTATTTGGATAGACATACAATTTTCGTCGCATGAAGTGGATAATTGATTTAGGTGCGAGAACATACGGATTAGTACGTGATATTTGACTAGATATGCTGTTTACTCAATATTCAATTTCAGTTCAGATAGTTTTAAGATACATCAGCGATAGTTACGCACTTAAATTAAATTTAATGCCTGAGAGCGGCACTAGCCTGACCATCGGCTAATGCGTTTCATTGTGAATTCAATTAATTACTCATTTGTCATTGTTCGTAGAATGCTATTCTAAAGGAAAGTTGTACGTGCACTTGATAGATATTCTAAATTAGGTGTTAGCGCGAAAAATGTCGTTTCCATCCAAACAAACGAAATTGTTATACAAATGTAGATTGTCTTGGATTAATTTTGTGAATGTCTTGACTATACATACTTTCAAGCTATTGGTTGGGAAGAGCCAGGATTGATATCGATGTTGATTATAACTTAATACTTTCGCAATTAATTTCAATCTTCATTAGAAGATCATCGTCAGGCATAAAAGGAAACATTTACATACACAAAATTCACATTACATAAAGGGCAATAAGATATCATGAGTAAGAAATAAAGATGAAAGAGAAGATGAATAGAAATGTGAGGATGAGACAGCGCGCTGCATCACTTTTTCATCTTTCACATCGCTTAATTTCCTTTTCATCCTTCTTTAATTATTTTTCCTTTTCCTATTAGTCAGATCACAGTCAATTTATATTGTCTTTGCTATTGGTAAAATGTAGCCCAATACCATCTGTCTCATCCTCACATTTCTATTCATCTTCTCTTTCATCTTTATTTCTTACTCATGATATCTTATTGCCCTTTATGTAATGTGAATTTTGAATTTTGTGCATGTAAATGTTTCCTTCTATGCCTGACGATGATCTTCTAATGAGGATTGAAATTAATTGCGAAAATATAAAGTTATAATCAACATCGATATTTATCTTCACTCTTCCCAACCAATAACTTGTTCGTGGATTGCCTTTGAATTGGATTGCACTGAATCATCCTGGGATCACAGTTGTGCAAAAACTATGCCATTGGCACATGCATTCTGTGATCTTTTGTGATATATGTTAATCAAATAGACCTATATACTCAAGAGTTAATGAAGAAATGGGAAAGTGCAAATTTAACTGTTCACGCCATTTATACATTATTGCTGAAGTATACTAATCAATCGTCATGAGTATGCAAGGGAAGTGGTTCAGCTGCAAATTCACATTTAATATTCTCAAATAATTGAAAATTATGCTAGACCGCAATTTTCCGTTTTTTCCGTCTCTTCCGCTTTTTACGAAATTATTCTAATGTAAGTATTTCAAATTTATGCATTCAAACCCCGGGTTTTCCCGATTTTCCGTCTTTTTTTGTGTGAATTGGAATCCCTGAGACCCCTTTCCCCCTATTTTTGTAGTGGCCTCAGTTATGCTGAATAACAAAGGAATGAACAAAAAATCAACTACGGCCTCGCAAAACCTCAAAAATTTAAAAATGACAAAATTTTGAAATTCTAAAAACCCTTGATTCCCTAAAAACTGCTCTAGATTTCCTTGAAATCGAATTTGGTAGCTTGTATTGTTTGACATCTGACTTATTCTACCAAAAAAGACAGCTTCAAAAAAGTCAGCAAAATTGATGACAAGTGCAATACAAGTTGGTAATCAAACACAAGGAGATTCCATCGCTAACGGCATAATGGCGAAATCTTATTAAATGCGAAAATCGGCGTTACCGCGGTGTTTTGCCTTTTTGTTGCTTGATATAGGAAACAAAAAAAGAGCCGAAAAATGCTTATTGCTTGTCTTTTTTGAGAGCAATAGGAACAGATCATCTCGGTGACGTAAGTCGACGGTCAATGGGAGAAGTGCACTTGTGTTCTATTCAAGGATCCCATCATGGTCATTCCACATGAAGTAATGTCCATACTGTGTGTGCATGTATCAGTAATTTTCCTTTTCAACGTAGTTTAGTGATTCAGAGGCATTCTTTTTTTTGCTTTATAGGATTGAGCTAGTTCAAAATACGGTTGTATACAGCAAGCTTATTATGAATTTAAATTATAATCCATGCACATTCAACTTATGTTTTTTGGTTATAGTATGAATTTTCAAAATAATTGGTCTGTAATTGGTGTAATAGAGCCTAACGTAAATTTGTACTACACAATCAAGTAATTTTTTTGTCAAAAATAGTCTATGGAACTAGATGCAAAATGTACCCTGCAGTCCCAATAAATTGTCCTATTAAGTTATTCAATCCCTGATCTAAGGAGTTTTGGTATTTATCAGGCATTTTTCAGCCTGTAGACTATCAATTGTGACTGTACTACCAAATAAAAACATTGTAGGGTATATGGTATATATAAAACAAATATGAACTTTCTATGAGATAGCAGATCGGTACAGATCGGAATTTAAGCATAACAGCGGCGGAATCCCTATGTGTTTTGTAGTAATACCCTTCAACATTCAATCATAATTAGACATACTACGTAAATACCGACGTGACAAATGTTTTGAATCGAAAGTTTACAAGTTTCCATTTCAATGATGGTAGGATAGGTGATGTATGTGTGAATTCATGGATGCTGACATTAATTGCTGTTTAATGGAAGTTTGATGTCCCTGTCGACGATTTGACATGAAAAGGAAACTTTTTCCGAGCCTTTGGAAAGCAAGACTTGTTGCTCGTTTTTATTCTGCTATTTTTTTCATTTTAATCTTGGCAAATGATATCGTCTATTTGTCGTTTCCAAGTGACTTTCCGATGCCTTTAAAAATCAATGTTATCCATGTTATGGAAGTGGTCAGTGATAATCAAGTTCGAAAATCGTTTTTTGGAGAGTCATTGTGATACTTGTATCTGTTAATAAAACGTTCAATCGTTCAATTGTTTAATGTGTTAGTTCCAAAAGTGACAGTCTTCAAATACATTAGCATACTAGGACAAAGATTAACAAGAAGTGTATTACAACTGTTGTGTAGGTTTGCAATCAGTTAATGCATTTCATCAATGAACACACATTAGAAATGTGTGTTAGTCTCACCTGTTCGAACCGACGCATAGAAAATTATTGAAGTTTTTAGTGATGTGAAGTTAACCGTGACCCTCAAATTTCGTTTTTGTAAGAATTGCAGTCCTTCGATCGATTGTCTTACGATCTGAAAAGTCTGGTCTATATGTGTAAGCACAACGTGACCCATTTTTCTAGAATTACCTCCATGCGATTAGATAATAGGATGAATATTATTATGCTTAAGAATAAGAAATATAAGTCTCTCTTAGATCTATTTTACCAGTATTTGCAAGTTTCTCTCATCTTCCTAAACCTTTGTGTCTCTATGATTACTCGAAGTGGATTCTTTGGTACTACATCAAAACAAACCATGAAACATGCAAAAACAAGCAAAATGTTTTCAAAACATGTATAAATGAACATGAATAAATTCATGTATATTTTTGTGTGCCGATTTACCGGCGCCTCAAGCACATCTCCGGTATGATTCATAAAAAACCGATTTTTGCCCACCAGTTTCTGTGCAGTTACATCCACAGCTGATACAATATACATATGTACAAACACATGTACATACATATAGACAAACAAATATATGTATGGACATGTGTGCACGAACAAAGCTAGATTATATACATTTTTATGATGCACAGTTGAGAAATCGATTAGAAATCAGGAATTTCGATCTTTCTATTTAGTTTAGGTTCCAAAGATCTGATTTATCGAATTTTGGACAAAGTATTAAGAACAGGATCTCTACATCTGTCAAAAATTTATGTATCTAGATAATCAATTGAACACCGGTGTGACCTTGATGTTTTTTTCAACTAGTAATCAGAAAGGGCACTGACTTTGTTGACAGTGTTGATGCTGCTACGATGCTCAGCATAACGCAAAAATAACAGGCGGCATTTCATTTGTGCATGTAATAGTCATAGAGAATATTAGTTATCAGTTAATATGCATTCAAATTTCCATGTGCCATTGAGTAATGAGAAAACTTCAGTAAATACATGAAAATCCTTTTCTACATAGTTTTTGGTTATAGTTGCTGCTATTTCAAGCTATACATGTATATTGACCGTTTGTCGATTCTCAGAATTATCAGGGGATCTGAAAGATTATTTTATCTGGAAAATAAACATGACACCAAGAGTTTGTTTTAGGAAAGTCGTTTTCATGAAATCTGAATATTCGCTGAATTTATCCTGTCTACATTGTATATAGTGGCTTATAGATTTCATGACTGCAGTATTTAGTGGGCAACTAATTTTGTATTCTTAGTGAGCATTAATGCGGAGTACTGAATGTAAATGGAAGGATTGGTTCTTCCATAAAAAATTGGGGCCTATGCGTGAAAGTGAACTTTGCATGTTTATGATGTTACAGAGAAGGTTTCCCTGTGTATCCAAGCACTACCGGATGGTGTAAAGTCTACCATGTGTGTCCCATCCTCGCCAATAATCGCGACAAGCGCGGCCTTGCCCTCGACGGCAAACTCAAACACGAAGACACGAATCTCGCCTCCTCCACAATGTGAGTGATGATCCTATTCGATTGATTTGTTGGAGTTACTGAACCGTGTTGTTTGTTGCAGAATTCAAGACAACAGTCAAAAAGAGAATCTCGGTATTATCGTTCAGTATAAAGTCAAAGTCCGGCTTGTGTTAGGGTTCGGTGCCAGGTGAGTTTTGTAATATATTACACATCTTATGGGTGGGTGTGAATTGATCCCTCCGTGCTTGAGCACACTCCGTGTTGCGGATAAATTTGCATGCTAATATCAATATCACATCTGTGGTTCAATGGAAGGTGTTATGTCATCAAGAATTCATCTGCGAAGTTATCAAGGCAGATTAAAGCTACAGTGTTTCATGCATGTTAGGCATATTACATCATAATATGGATGTAATTATGCTACTAATTTTTAAAAATATTCCCCGGTTGGTTCCCTCACCTGATGATCAAAATGCTGTTGAAGATGCATGGGAAGTTAAGTGTTATATCGTTCAATGAATAAGAACTTACGGCATATCTTACATCAGATATTGATTGCAATTCGAGAGCGTCGAGAACGTGTATTAATTGTGTAACTCTGAAGTCAATATTACGGAACATGACATAATTATCATTGATGAAAATTTTGCGTACTGAGAACGGAATTCCGTGCAGGATACCAGAAGTTGGCATGTATTTTTGAGAGACGTTAATGTATGTGCAATAAATATGCAATGAAAACGTGCGGTGTGCCCCTTAACGATTTTGCGATGTTTGCAATCTAAGATTTATTTTATCAGTTTTGATGTTCTCGCATATTTTTTGACGATTTTCTCACGTTTTCATGGAACTTGACTTTAATTGCTATGAATGACTCCAAAGGAGCAGGAAAGTTGAGGATGCTTTACCTTGAAAATCGTGAATTTTCAGCTGCAAATGTTTGAAACCCTTCAATTTCAATCTGGCGATAACACCCTGGTAGTAGGTCTACACTTTTGCAATGATGTCCAGCCTTTTTGCCATCTGAACTATCGTATCACTTTCAATATTTTCTTGCAGCTTTACTTACTCAAGATCACAGAGCTCAAGGTTTTCTCATGTGAAAATTGAGATAATTTTCTGACCTGATCCAATGTTTGCATGATCATACCTGATCATTATTAGGTTCTCTGAGAAATTTCATATTCCAAAAAAGCTGTGTGCCTTATTCGAGCGACTCCATTCCTTTATTCGGTTGATTAACGTGTTTTTAACGTGATGTTCATTTTGTATGCAATTGCTTATCCAATTTTTTAGCCACAACCAGCATTATGCATACATTGAATTCAAGGTGCTGTTCCTAAAACATCTGAAGACAGGATCAGAGTATGGCATTTGCAGTCACGTCAATATTGCGATATAATGAAAACACCTCATTAACGAAGTTGTGACAAGTTCATTTCTTTGGTTTACGTTATGTTGTAGTAATGTTCGTGTTTGTTGCTTCCAAAGCGGATAGTCTTTTTCGGAAAGTCAGTTTTCCTTGCTGATCTGTATGAATCAAAGTATTTGCTTTCCAAATATTTGTTTGTAATTCATCTCGTCAAATTATTTCCAGCCAGAAACATACACCCAACATATTTTTTGCATGCTTGCAGTTTGAACTAACATCAGTTCTTGATACATTTTTGAGACAGGCTGAGCTGTAGAGTCCTTTATCATTTCCATTGTGTTTTAAGTGATATAATCACTTATCACCAGAAATTGATTTTTGTTGACGTCACCATAGATCCCCAGTGCAGGCAACTGAGCCACACTGTCACAGGTCATAGGGAACATTCGATCGATCTATTGCTACACACACAATGCTTTTATGGTAAAGTGGACAAGCATCACTTTACGACCAGTGTTGCCAGACCTGCACAATTTTGCGCAGCTGCGAATTTTTACGGTGCCTGCGCAATTGCGCAGTATAAAATGATTTCACGCCCTTTCCTGCGCAATTTTTTACACACCATTCTGCGCAATAAACTTATTGAATCAGTTGTCTATTCAATCGCTTGTTCGTGTGAAAAACCGGAATAGATTGTCCAATTCATCTCTGAACAAAGTACTTTTCGCGAAAGACCATGTCGTCAAAGAATATAAAGTCGCATCAAATTTGTCAAGTGTACGGAAGAAGATGCAGTGGAAGAAATGATAAAAAAGAAAAAACCAAGATTGCGAGCTGAAATCTCGTTGAAGGAAAAGACTTGTCGTGATCTTCAGAAGCTTTTGTCAAAGGAACAGGGACTCCTTACCTAGAAAAATGCCCAGGATACAAGAAGACAGCGAGCTGAAACAATCTTGAGACATTATATCGGAATCTTCCGTGGTAATGTGTCAATTCCGTGTAGATGTCCATGTCTGTATGTACAGAATCAAAATTAACACATACTGATGCCATGGAGATTTCCGTACAAAAACAACTGTCTTCATCAGCAACTGACAGCCATTTTCATTTTTGTCGAATTACCATGTCAGTTATGTTAAGGCTGCCTCAAATTGATCTGTTAGCTCCTAAGAAATGATAGGCAATTTAAAGTATGTCTTTTAATTAATTATAATTAAAATTAAACATAATTAATTATCCAAATGTTCAGGCAATTGACATTTATGTGAGCTAAAGAAAGGCGAAACATGATCGTTGCGCTTTCCGTTTACAGTGAGATGCTGTTGTTAACAAGACTATGATTTTTTTGTTGGCGCTCCGAATTGGTTGCTAATTTGAAGAATCCTTCCAAATTCATTGGAAGGTGCGTCCATAAAAAGAAGGAAAGACAAAAAATAATACATGTCATAGAACTTCATAGAAATCTATGCAAAGATATCATGGAGTTTCATAGGTAGTCAAATAACAGATGTACAGTACATAAAGGCAAAATGGAAAATTAATGATGCAACGAATTAATAGAAGATTTTCATTGTTGACAAATGCACTAATTCAGAAGTGAATAAATTGAAACTCTACACTTCCAGACCAAATGTTTGAATGAAGGGACCATAGCTTAATGCAAGGGTAGTTAAGTTGTTGTAGACTACATGTGTCGTGAACATTCTTCACAATATTGAAGTCAATGGACGTTTGTAGTATTAAGGATTATAGTGATGGTGGTGGGATTATCCGAACCCGTCCAACGGATAGGGGCGAAGGATTATATTTGCAGGCTAGAATGAACTATGTTAGTTATGCTTTGTAAGTCTATGGGACTATAATCTACATAGTAATAATCAAATTTTGAGTGCACTTGTATGTATGCTATTTTATTAATGGATGGAATTTGGTACTGAAAGGATATTTTCACAATAATCTGTATCACTTTTCCAATGGATAAATTTGCGGAAGTAGTCAAGCCATGTTTCATGCTTTGAGAATGAAATCCAAATGCTTTTTATGCAGTACTTATAATTTTTTGATCAATCAGGCCTCGCTTCGCGTTTAAACATGAATGAAAGTCGACATATGTCTGAAGTGTCTTCAGACTTGAGCAAGCTTGAAAATAATAATGCTCTTCTCATTGACTAACTTTTGGATGTAGTGGGCGCAGCACAATATGAATCACGAGAACTCTGATGTGAGAGACAAAATAAAATGCGATAGAAAATGTTATTTACAGAATCTAATAAAAGAGTTAGCGAATCGTTTCGTCCTGTCCATCGACTTTTTCAAAGTTATTGATAGTAGGTTTCGAGATGAGTGTGACAGTCGAAGAGTCCTCAATAGGTGATTATCGTTAAGCGTTATCCACTCGAACACATTGTTTCACGAACAATGTTGAAACCATTGTGGTGATACCATCCGAGTTCGTCGAACATTTTTGAATAGGTATTTTAAAAGAAATGTACCAATCAAGCTTAGCATCAATGAGTCGCACAGCCGAGACTGCATGGCCACCGAGTCTGTGCGACTCCAGTTTTTACAGAATTTTCCCCCTAACACAGTAGAATGAAGCTAAAGGTTACTCAATGAAAATACAACAATGCATTAGATTATTTTGAATAAACAGCAAAATGGTATGCTAATCTGATTAAGTTGCACCCATCAGAAGCGCCTTTTAAAAGTATGAATATTGAATTGATCAGGAAAGGTGGTCTGATGAAGCTGATTTCAAAGCTTTGCCGTGCGATCAAAGTAGCTTTTCGAGCGACTCACAATGCGTGTGTTTTCTAAGATCACATGATAGCATTTGAGTGCATTAGCTCTGGGTTTGCTTCGCGAGAAGATCTTAGATTAGTGTGCGCACTCATTTACTGCAGAGCTGCTTCTACCGAAATAGCATCTGTAGATGAGACTGAGTGAAGCAACCCGTCTGACGGAGCGCGGCTGCAACTCGTCAGCGAGTTTTTCACCCATTGGCTTCTTGACACGTTTCTCAAGGAGGTTTATATGTGTTTGCGGGGCGCCGGCCCACCGATGCCAACAATGCTACATCATAGCAGACAGTCTGTGGTGGAAGATAGCTACTGGCGCAATAGAGACTACCATTGCGTTGAGCTGCCTGCTTGCTGATGGACTGTGCGGTTTCCATGGTAGGTCTTTCGTAACCGTTCATCCAAGAATGGAGATGGAATATTGTTCTCTGATACTGTTTTCTCACATCTTAATGCTATGTTGGTCATCTTCTCCTTTAAGTCGTGAGTGCGGATTACTAGTATACAGTTGTGGAGTACATTGTAGTGAGGAGTTTTTGAAGGATTGAAAGAAGCAAGAAATTTGGCACATTCGGAGACCGTAGAGAGCTTCATGAGATACTTTCAAAAACCAAGCATGTTTGCTATTGCAGTGAATGCAGCGATTTATGTACTTTTATAAGTATGGAAGTGTCTGGCCTCATACATAGTGGTTTCGACCAGAAGCCTTCATCAGCGACCATCAAGGCTGGCTCAGAGACAGCGTCAATGAAGTAACACCGAATAGCACTCACTATCCCTTGGCAGCCGCGCGTTTGGTCCTAACAGACCGTCTTGAATTGTTAATGCAAAAGTGTGTGTTGTCACATACACAGTGGGGCATGACCATGAAATTTGGGTCAAAAATGACTTTTGTCAAAACTTTGTTCTCTTTATATATTCTGAAACTAGATATCGAGGAGAATCCGATACTTTTTATTGCAAGTCATTATCTTCTTTCGTTAAAAAGCTATGAGCATCTGAAGTCTATGAAAAAAAATTTTCTCAATCGTAGTTCTCCATCGGATACTGTATCAGAAATATAGTCTAATTCCATCAATGTTTGAACGCCTTTATTCAGCGGAATAAAAAATTAAGAACGATAAATGCACATTACTATGCTGAAATATAAGTATGTTAGAGTACTAAAACGGTTAAGTATGCTCATCTTACCCTTTTCAGCAATGCTGACGACCAAAAGAAGTCAACAGCTTTAGATTAAATGATCAAACATGGTTTTCAGTGTGTTTAGAAAAGATTCTTAACTGTCGATAACGAAATATTTTTTGACCGCAATTGACCGCTATTGACACTTGTTTTATGTGAAAGTATTGTATCTTCCCTACATAATATCAAAAATTTGTCTCGCGATACCTGGGGATAACGCATGTATCGCTATATAGATAACTGCATGACAATTCGTCAAAGCACATAGGCCTAGTGACAAAATTTTCTATTTATCAATCAACGAAAAGGATATCAAAAAAATGTTCATCCATCGTTCTCTCTGCACTTGTAGAATGACTGTCGTCCCTTCTCCTTGCTCCACACGATATAGTGAAGTGTCCCATCATCTTGCAGTGGTTGCATTTTGGCTCAGGAGCAGTTGCTCGGACTTTGGGATCGGACTTCAGTCATAATCTGATTAGGCAGTCATCCAAATTGTTGGACTGATTGTTTTTTCTGGCGAGATGTTGTCGATAGTATCTAAGAAATTTGTGATTGTTTTCCAATCCTTGCTCGGTGTACTCTCCAAGTCCAAACCCATTGTTTGCTTTCACAAGCTCCCAACCATGAGCGAGAAGAGAATGTAGAGTTGGTGGGACATTTATCCACTGAACTCTATCACAATTGTCGAAGCGTGTGAGAATGAATTTGTACGTTTCCAAGGAGAAAGCTCTATATTCGTTTGTGTTCACACACCGAGAGCTAGTGTTCTCTCAAAGAATTCTGATGACGTTCAGGTACGAAGCCGACCAACACTTCGCGGTATTTTGTTGGATATTCCCGACATGTATCACCTTTGTTGACGTTACCGCCTTTTCCTGTAGGATCTGCCGAATCGATAGGGATACTTGTTGCTTCATGAGCTAATCTTCTCACCTCGTCCTTGGCATTCATGAGGTGTCTGAAGGAAGCACCAAGCTTGACCTGTGAATCTGTCCAAAGACGAATACCAGCACGGAGAAAATAGACAAGTTTGAGAATGAAATCGAATGACCGCAGAAGACAGTGAAGTGGACTGACATGGTTGATATTTACTTGTAGAAGGGGCTCTTGTGTCAAGCCCTTGCGATCCACATAGTCTTGCTGACGTGTTCTCACTTTTCCATCTTCTTGGCGAAGTCTTTCGAAGTCACTCTGGGTTTCAGCACAGTCACGATTTATGGCGAAGCACGTTTCTATGTCAAGATTTCCAGTACCTCGACCACAAGCGGTTTCCTGGTCTGTTGTGCAGAGGAGGCAGTAGGCGCCGCCCAATCCGCTCAATAGTGCACGCATCTTCGCGTCAATCATGGTCATTTCTCCCGTAACAGAGATGGTGTATGTGCGATTCGGAAGTTCTATCTTCATGGCGCTCACCTTTGAACGTTCTTCAACTGCTTCTTTTACACTTACCAAGTTACCATAAAGTTCCTTACCAAGGAGAAGGAAAAGTGGACGTTGTGAGAAAGGCGACGCCGGTTTGGGTTCTTGAAATACACTTCTTCCAGTGTCCGTTTCTTCTATCTTCAAAACGCAGAACATGAACATAATGATGTTTTGAGTTTGTTCGTTGTTGTCTTGGTGATAAACACCGTGAGAGCCAGATCCATCTACACCATCCTTGATGTACACAGTTAGTCGAGTAGCTGTCTCCTGTTTAGCATGAAGGGATAACAGCTGTGTAAGAGTCATCTTCAAAGAATCAAAATAGCTGAACAAAACACCAGAAGGGGCGGTGCTTCGCAAGATCTGTGGAGTGATCTCGCGCTCATCCTGGCGAACAGTTTTCCATGACTCAAATTTCAGTCGTTTGTCATTAGCTAGAACTTTCGAAAGACACTGATAACTACCACGTCCAAGATTGAGTCTATGTTTCAGGAAAATGCTGGTTTCCAGTGGAACGACGTTGCTCTTCTCTCCTCCACTGATTAGTTGATCACCCAATGACGATGTATCTCGCTGAGAAGTATAGTTGGTCTGTTTTGTCACAACGCCGAGAAGTTCGTTTAGAGTCACTTTATTCTTCCACGCCATGTTTCGAAGGTAATCAATTATAGGTTTAGTTCTGTTGTAACGTTGTCTCTCTCCTATATCCACCAGTGAGCGAGTGTATTGGCTTTCCTTGCTGACGTTGTCATTCTCCACAATAGCTTCACTCTCGCTTTCATAACGTAGCAACACTTCAGTCAAATCCTGGGGTATTTTGGATCGCAAACAGGTAAGTCTTTTCCGAAAGAAGATCTTAACGGCATTGTAAACTTCCTCAAATTCCACCATATCTCCAAGGTCGTTCTTTTCGATCACTCGCTTGGCCAGATCTCTCTCTGGTACTGCAGTAAAGCGTGACACTTTCAGTTCATCGTAGCAAGTACTGAAGTCAGAATAGGTAAGCACCTTCAAATAACTCGACGCAGTCGCCATAACAAGTCCGTAAGTGGTAGCTTTCCGACTCCAGGTAGTGTATAGTGTAGCTATATGTAGTATATAGTGAAATATGTATTTCCCCATATGGAATTCTTATTGGTTGTTATCTTCAGGGCTTCCCAGAGTTTAAAAATAGCAGCACCTTCTAGAAATCTGGATACTAAAAATGTTGATATCCCAGGGCATCCCAGAGTTAAAAATAGACATAACTCGAATCCAATACCCTTCTAGAAATCTTGATACCCACTTCGAAGCATTACTGATAAAAATGTTCAAGTATACTACCGGAAATTCTACCGAAACAAACGATGGAAAGGAAAATGCTAAGCTAAAAAATTAAAGGGCATATAATCTGGGTAATGTAATCAGACGGATTGACATGTTTCTTATGTTGATTGTATTTTAATTTTCTTCCTCTTTTCTTAGTACACCCATGTCAGAAAGTGTGTGGCTCACTATCTTCGTATTCAGCAGGCGACAAACTATTATTGGTTAAGTTATCAATTGTAGATTTTGTACATATTCATTCGATTCTTGGTAAAATTATTAAAAAGCTATTGATGGCCTGAAGTGTCACAGAAAGGCAAGTTAGCCTAAATACATCCAATTTGCGGAATAACTATCAGTTGTAGTCCATCAATTTGTTAAAAAATGAAATCCTCATAAAAAATACCCTATATACGTCGAAATCAAGTCATCAAGTGAATTTTCGCGCAAATTTCATAATCACCCTATCAGACGCCCCACTGTGACATATTTGAGACAATTTATGGTTCGGGCTACGCTGAGGTATGTAGCTGAAAATTAGTTAACGAATGCAGCATTATCAGTGATAAACATGTTTTATTTAATGCTCCACTTGAAAGACACTTTTTATCAGATGGAGTTGACCTATATTTAGACTATGATATTCAATCAGATAGAATCATCAATACAAAGTTCAGTTAAATTTTGCTTCAATTAATTTGGTTGACAGACATAAACATACAAATATTGCTTCTGAATACAAACAGGCATCTTGAAAATGCGGGTTTTGTGGATAATCAAGAATTCAAGAGATGAGAACAAAATTTGATTTCAATCACTGCGGGTACTGTAAACGTTTCTAGCTAATTAGCCTTACAGTTTATCAGTAATTATTTGAAAAACGCGACATAGTAAAAACTGCGAAGATTCGGGAACGAAAAGAGTACAAAGAATACAAAGTGATTGCAATCACTTTTTTGATTTAGATTAGTGTCGAACAGCCGCTGGCATCCTCTTAATAAACAACATATTCGTCCATCCTCTGCACTCCATCTGCCCTCAAAATTATGTTCTTTCTGGAAGATTTCATTTGCCTACTATTAGAACCTCATGAAGAAATTCGTTCTTTCCAGTAACAATTATCCAGATTAATAGCATTACAACGGACTGAACGAGGTTGTAGGACAACATTGCTCTTTTTGCTGAATGTGAAAGTTCTGACTCTGTGTTTGTACTTTTTCCTCCACAATGATTTGACTCACTTGGTGTATTTCTTTTTAAAATTACTTAGTAATGTCCCATTGTAATTGATTATCAATTATTCCGAAATATACAATACAATATAATATCAGTCAATAAATGTGAACAGACCTAAATAGCAATTTTATCTAATGTCAGGAACTATCTTCGGGCGAGTTCACTTTCTCCTATGTCAAACTAACTGCCAGAATTACAAAGTCACTTACAAATATCAATCTGAATTGCTAAAATGAGGAGAAATGCTACTAACCTGGTGGATTTTATGGAATCAACATTGCTTTCGGACAAAAGCCTACCAAACTCATTGTACATCTGTTTGTGCACTAACAAGTCATTAAAGTCTCTCTCGACTTTCGTTGGTGCCATTCCTACGCTGTTCACGGCCTGCTATTCCTGTTTAAATTCATCAAATGATTATTATTGTGTCCTTTTCATTCAGTGAAGTTTATTATCGATTTTTGAAGTATTAGATCACGCATTCTCAGAAATTAAGCCTCTGAGTAGGAAGATTGGTGTGTGTGTGTGTGACCATCAGTTGGCGAAGCGCTCTGTAGTGGAACAGCGTCGAGCCTTGAAATGACTGGGAAGCATATTTGATAAATGTTGCCCATTAATATATGTCGGCTTAGTTGACAAGATCATCCTTCTTTGCGGAAACCGTTCAATAGCAATATTTTGAATGCATGTTGTTACAATCTATAAATTGAACAATGACAACGTTAGCATTCATTCTACCAATCATTCACATTCGAATGATAAAGTTCTGCGTTGGGAGGCATTTTCATAGACAATTTAGAATAAAAGTCAAACATCAGATGAATATGAAATATGACTCTGTCAATTCACTCAGGAAATTTGTTACAATAAGTTGGCTACAGCCATAATACATCGATCCGAAATTCTTGCCGTTTTCACTGCAAAATATTGGCTTAATAAGCAGAAACCTGAAGATCAACATACTTTTAGTTTGACTTTCCGACAAAATTGCTCAAAATGTTCCTATCGTTTTGGTGATTGATGAATGTATTGTTTGTTCACATCAGAATACCAAAAATTCCAGCAGCTCTTTATCCTGTTGCATCATCTACTGTGAAAGAAGATTAGAATACTTGGCAACTGTTTATTCTTTCAATTATATATATATATATATATATATATATATATATATATATATATATACCGGGTGTCCGGGAAGTCGCGCACAACTTTAAGAGGCTGTCATTTCCTTCAACTTTATCATATAATCATGTGATTTGTTTTATTTTGAACCTCATGCTGGGGAATTTGATATGACCCATTTGTTTTCATTACATACTAAATCTAATTCAATATTTTTGCTTTGATTTGTCAACAACGTTTTTCACTAAGTAGACGTTATCAAAATAAGCAATAGTGTTTAAGATAACACTTTACTTGGTCAAAATAACACAGTATTGTGTAAACAAAGAACTTTGAAACAAATAAAGAATTTAATTACAAATAATGTTCAATGGCGTCGCCTTGACACTCGATCACTGCTTCCAACCTGGACGGCAGATTCAGAATCGATCGCCTCAATTCATCGGAGTCGATGTTTTCAATTACCGTAATAATCTTTTCCCGCAACTCATTGATACTTGCTGGTTTGAAGCAATGGTACACTCGGTCCTTCACAACACCCCAGAAGTAATAATCTAGCGGTGTCAGATCCGGTGAATGCGCCGGCCAACGGTTTGGAAAACCTCTAGCGATAATCCTATCATTGGGGAAAACACTTGACAGGAATGATCGCGCAACTGTGGAAAAGTGTGGTGGTGCTCCATCTTGCTGGAAAACTGTTGAATCCATGCGATGATGTCTTCTGATCTGAGGGATAACATGGTCGCGAAGCATGTTGCGGTAATTTTCTCCAGTAACCGTACTCGGAAAGAAAAATGGAGTAAGACGGTACTGTGCGGAATACCCGAACCATACGCATACTTTTGGAGCATGGATGTCCGTTTCAATGACTTCGCGTGGTTTCTCCGATCCCCAAACAATAGAGTTGTGGCGATTCACATGCCCCGAAATTGAAAAGTACGACTCATCAGTCCACAGAATTGATTCCAGATCAACCACACCCGACAGCAGGAATCGTGCAAAAGAAACGCGATTTTCTTTATCGTCTACAGTTAGTGTTTGGTTCGTCTGAAGTCTGTATGGGTAGAGGTGCAGTCTGTGTCGTAGGATCTGTTGGACACTGGTTTTAGGGACACCTGTTCTGCGAGCAATCGAACGACAACTGGCAGCTCCTAGCTCTGGATTCGACTGTTGAGCTTCAAGTTCACCTGCAACTGTCACTTTCCTTTCTTCTTCGAGATTGGGCATTCCGGATCGTGGCTTGTCTTTAACTGATCCAGTCTCTCTGAACCGCTGAATTAGGCGTGAGATGGTGGAAGCACTGAAAGGGTCTCTATGATATCCATGAGAAACCTTGTATGCCCGCAGTGCTGCAGAAGCAGAGTTGCCATTTGCAAAGTACAGTTCAACCAGTTGAAGGCGTGTTTCAAGATCCATGACTGCTAGAAGACTGACTTCAGCACACGAATTGCGGACACAATTCTTCATGTGATAAGAATTCATACCCAGACCATAGCATATCAACATAACAATGACTGATAAGTGAAATTCGATAATTTAACAAATGCAACATGCAGCTCGAGGTCTGATTTGTTGTTTGTACTCAAAGAAAAATACAGATTTGGTGTTAATTATGCTAGATAGTAGATAACATATAATGAAAAACGTTGTTGACAAATCAAAGCAAAAATATAGAATTAGATTTAGTATGTAATGAAAGCAAATGGGTCATATCAAATTCCCCAGCATGAGGTTCAAAATAAAACAAATCACATGATTATATGATAAAGTTGAAGGAAATGACAGCCTCTTAAAGTTGTGCGCGACTTCCCGGACACCCGGTATATAGTAGAAAACTCAGGAAAAAGTCATTAACTTAATTTCCAACCGGTTTCACCTGTTGATGCAGGCTATTCATGGAAAATGAATGTATTTGAAATCAATAGCACATAATATAAAATAATACATAGAAATAAACTTAAGGTGATCGTTCATTCAATGTGGGATGAAGGAGCTTGATCATAGCTTTTTCTTTTAGTTCGCACTCTATTCGAGTGGCGCCTGGATGTAATAGGTAGATGGGAGCAGCCTCAAACATGGGATTCATGCCGTTCGCACAAACAGCTATATGCCTGCTAACCTCTAAAATTCTGTAGTTAGCATGAAAAATATGTTGTCTATGGCATCAAACATAACATACATCAAGCATTAAACATAACATCAATTTCCGAGAAGGTGGATACCAGTGTTGCGATTCGCGCGTGTTTACACGCGCGCGCGTTTTTTTGACAATTTGCGCGTGTAAGCGTGTTTTTTTCCATTTTTATCCATTTTGCGCGTTTTTTTTAAGTTTTCGACTTCTATTTTTAATTTTTGATAATAGAAAACTTTGGCTCCAAAATATCAAAATCAAGATATCAAAATTTCAAATTACATGCAGTTTCTAGATAAGCCACATGTACAGCCTATCAAAGATCATTTAGGTTCATTAACATCCCCCTCAATGGATAGCCTATAGGCCCACTGCTCGTATGCATCTACCACTTAAGGCACGTGTGTATTTGACTTGTCCTGAAAAATACCAAAGCTCTTACTATCTGATCTGCAAATTTAAGCTTTGTAAAAACTCGTTTCATCAAATATTAGCGATCATGGTTGCCATTTTGGCTTATTTGTAAGGAAATACATGTGCGCGTGTTTTTCGACCTTGCGCGTTTTTTTTACCCTACGCCAAGAATCGCAACACTGGTGGATACTTTAATTAACAAAGTCGAATCCTTAACTACAGTTGTTCATCAAATTAGCAATGTTTTGCTATCAACGTTAAAAAATGATCTATCTAAAGATCTTCAAACAAGCCTAACCAACATCAATGACAACATAAAGTCAGAATTAACTGTTTTGTCAAAGGAAGTGTCCAGCTCAATCGAAGCACATAATTTCAATTGGGATGAAAAGTTGCGCCAAAGAAAATTTTACTATTTCCAAGGATATTCTAATTTTCAAAAAGCCAATATTTACGAAAAAGCTGTCAATGAACCAACTCCCAGGATTCCTCGTAAATTCTTCAGGAATCCAGTGCCTCACCATAGTGAACTTGAAGTAAAATTTTTAATTTTAGGAAACGTATATTTCATTGTAAAACGTTTAAGTAGAAACAAAGTCATGCAAAATTATGTCGAAGTCACAGATACAAAATTGGTGTATACAAATAAAAAAAGGGAAGCAAGTTCACAAGAGTGGGCTACGTTCTCATGCCCGTCACCGAGTTCACCATTCACGATGACAGATGGTGGATCTCATGATTATTTGGACAGTCTTTGTATGCACGATGTCCTCGCAAGCACATCTCCATCGATCGAATTAATGAGAAGCTGATCCTTGTTCGCAGCAGTGTCACTTCATGCGAATAGTTCGTGTTTCGCTTCAATGATAACAAGTGAGCAACACGTTTGATAGCTGCTCGAGCAGCTGGCCCACATCCCCCTGATGAGCAGAACACCATCGGGATAAAGCTCGCATGCTCCACTTCGCGAGCTCGCTCACCATATTGTCTCCTCTTCTCATTCTCATGGCGGGCATATGACTTCCTCGGTTCCATTTTATTGCTGCGACCGAACGGGGAGAACACTCTAATATCTAGGTATGTTCGATGATACCGATCCCCGTAAAGGCCTGATGCGCAAATGTCTAGTCTGGCTTCATCGCCGGTGATCGCTGTTCTATAATCGAAGAGCTCGTTGTCGAGTGGTTCAAGGGCAGGCTCAACCGCAACGTCATGTGTCACTTCCCGAAGCATGGTAGCGAAAAGATCTCGAAGGCTATTGTGCCTGAGGTTAATGAAACCTCCAACATGGCAGGACAGTGCATGTTCTACGTTGAACCCTGATCCACACACGCACTTCGATGGGAGTCGGATTGGTTGCCATCCGTATCGTAGGCATAAGGCATCCCGAAATGAGGTTTTGTCGAGGGAGAATCCATACCTTTCGATCGGAAGAGAAAGCAACCAAGAAGACGCTCCGGTTTCACTGGCAAGAGCTCTTAGATATTTCTGATGCTCAGACAACTGGGAGTGGAGTTCTTTGGCTCGGATAACTGCCCCTTTCCTTTTTTCGCTTCGTATTAGTGTTTTCACTCGCATTTGTTCTTCGTATGCTTGAGTTGGGTTGTCATGGCTGAGAGGCGCACACAATCTGATTGATTCATTGAAATGTTCGGAGCAATTTCGTAAATCAGTGATCGCCAGTCCACCATCTCTTACAGGTAAGCTCAATAAAGCCCGCTCAAGATCTCCAGGTGCTTGTCTCCCTGTTATTGCTGGAATCAATGTGCTCGATATCTTGCCCTCCAAATGGCTGAGTATCCAAGCGTTGGGCGTTGTGCGCATGATGTAGTTCAATTTCGGCAATATGCCTCTAATCAGACAGCTATAGGATGGGTGAGGAGCAGATGCTGCAAATTTGGAGAGATTAGTCAATAATTTGTCAAATTTCTGCATCTTTCGCCTGAGAAAATCATCACATGAGGTCTTTGAGCCAATTGTGGATCCAAGTATTGTGTGCCCATCTGTAATTTGAACATTTGTGTCTTGAAATACAGTCTGCGCTGCTGTGACATGATCATATTTGACAACGAGATGACATTTGATGGCATTTGGAAAATATCCATATCCAGGCCCCAACTCATTCAGATGATTCCAAAACGCTCTTAGTTCCGAAAGTCGCCCAACTACAGATAAATCATCTGCATACCACTTCTGAAGCAATCCACTATTCATTTCTTGAAGCTTCTTTATCAATGGCAACACCCCTATTCCGTACATGGCCATTGCGAGTGGATCTCCTTGCGTTGTTCCTTCAAGTGACCATAATGTTCTGTTGCCTGCGAAAAGTTGACAGGGCTCTTGATAAGAATTCTTCAAAGCAGTAGTGAGATATGGACAAATGGTTGAGATATTTTTTAGTGCTATCTGTCGGTTCAATGAATTAAATGCATTTGAGGCGTCAACCAATAGAATAGCCTCACTATTTTCAGATTGAAACTCCTCTCGGAGAACATGGATAGCATGTTCAATTCCGGCGATCTGACCGGAGCATAGCTGCATATTTCCGGCCACTGATAGAATGTCAGATCTCACACATGCCAGTATGGCGCGACCAATTATTCTCCTGGGGACTTCACCTATTCCAATAGGTCTCACTCCTGGATCTTTGTCCAGCGGAACAAGTCGACAAGCATTGTAAGCAGTGAGTGTGTCTGCATCTACACATTGGCTTGCAATACGTCTTGCAACAGAAGCGAAAGCATTGCGCATGTCTGAGGAATGGCGTCCGAAAGAGGTTAATATTCTTCTCCACTCTTCTGCGTCTAGTCCAGAGGGCCCACTGGCACCCTTTGTGTGCATTGCTGCTGAAAAGATGCTTTCTGAATCAATCGAATCGAAAATAACTTGGTGAAACATTGGTGCTCCGGGCCAGCTGTCACAAATCAGGTCAGAGTTTATCGGTCCAGGATGCGGATGCTTTTCATTCAATATTTCTTCAACTGACTTTCCATCAATTTTTTCATTCATATCTAATACTCTTCCTGTATTCTGATCCCCAAGGATTCTCACCGCAGAGCTTATTTGTCCTTGACACATTTTATGTACAAATGCTCGTCTCAATGATTCTTCTTTGGTCAAGCATCGTTGTTTCTTCGCGCTGAATTTCCTAATTTGTAGAGTTCTGCATTCTGCTAACAATTCTTCTATTTCTCCTGCTTTCCATTGATCTATCCGTTTCTTCAAGGTTGTGCTCAAGGACTCGGTTGACGCTGATCGACATGTTGACTGGAGAAGGAGATGAGGGAGTATAGTCGCAGCTTTAAAGGCAATGGGTTCCAACGCAGACCGTTATGCAAATGCCGCGAAGAGTTCCCTAAGGCATGAAATGAATTGTTTGCCTGCATTGGTGCGAGGAATAGGAAACAGACTGGGTCGCCATTTTGTCACTTCAGCATATGCACTTTCCACTAATTCAGTAAACCTTTCGCCATCAATTGAACCCCATACAAAATTGGTAGCACGTGTAGATTTCTCTCTTGCATTTGTTTCCGAATGTACGACATTCAACTGCACAATGTTGTTTTCCGGCATTGTATCAGTTGCGACCACATGATTGTTATCATCTCCAGCTTCGGCTGTGTCATGTTGATTGCCGGTAATTGAAGTTGCTGAATCATGTTTCTGGATAGGTCTTTGTCTTGCGTGCATGTCATTATGTGATTGGTCTTGGCTTTGATGAACGTTGGGGAGCACTGAATCATTTCCTGGGCATCGCTGGGTCCGTGGACCATGTGGCCTTAGGGCTCCAGTGGAGGTAATGTGAATTTGTCGATTGCAGCTTTTACACTCTGTCTTTCCTTCAAGTTGTGTTTGCCTCATGTTAGTTGACCTCATCATGCATATTGGTGATAGATTTGGTGGACTGATAGAAAAATGTTGGTTGCCCAGTCCAGATTTGAAAACAGAACTTGAGAATGCAAGGCTAGAACTGTACCCTTACACTGCGTGAGCGAATGACGTTGATGGTCGGCACAAAATGTTCTTTATCGGGGAATCAGGAATACGTCTGCAGCACGCGTCCGATTGCGTTGAGATTGCTTTCCACAACACAGCACCACGCAACACAGCGAGAAAGAAGCGAAGAGAACACTATTCACGTCAGAGAGCGATGCAGTGGGAATTTTCCTCAAACACGACGAAACCAGATAAATTCCAAATGAATGAGCTCGATGATATGAACGGCGATATGATGACGAGTCGAACGATGTAAAAATTACCGCAGAGGATAAATGTGACACACCAAAATTCAAAGAAACCACAAGAATGACAGAGCTGCCAGAGACACGACCGGCTTGCACGCGAGATTGATCGCTGATCGCTGACTTGAAGTAAAATTCAGAAGAAACCTCTGCATAAAAGAGTGCCAACATGAAATTGAACGTTTACGAGCTATGGCAGAAATGAAGATGGAATTCGTAAGGAAAATTGATGCTGAAGTGTGTGATCACTTTTCTAAGAAATTAACTAGTGAGATGGCGCATCTTCAACATGGTAGGTGGAAGGAGATGATAGAAAGCGAAGAGAAACGTAGTCTAGAAATTTGGGAGGAGAAAAGTAAGTTCTTTGATTCTGACAAACATTTAGTGTCTATTGACAGTCAGTCAAAATTTTTAAGGCAAGATGCCAAGCCGCGCACGTATGCAGATGTTGCAGATGATAGGAATGATAGGTCAAGGCCTTTTATAAGAAATAAGTTTCAAAGTGGCAACAGAAGGCCTTACCAAAATTATTCTCGTCCAGATTCTAGGTCCAGATTCAGAAATAATTATGATTATAATAATAGATCTAGAGGTCGATATCAGTACAACCAATATTCACGCGGTAGAAATAATCGCAACAACGTCAACAGTTTGAATCATGAAATGTATGAATCGCACAATGATGATATTCCTTTTTTAGGATAAGCAATGTCTCTGTCTTTAACTTGTCATCTATTGGTCTTGACGATGCATCCAAACGTTTATTATCTAAAGGTTCCAAATTTGCACCTATTCCAAATAAGAATACTTGCATGATAGAGGGAGAAGTAACTGAGTTTTGTAGGAGGCTTCGCCTATCTGATTTTTATAAGGACGATGTTGATGAAACTTCTAGACATTTCAAATGTAACAAATCAGATTTTGTCCCTCCGAAAGGGGTGAATAGCCAACTTGATACTTTGATAGATGTGATTACTAATAGTACGGCTAATATGGTAGACGATCAAAATAGACGTCATTATAATTTGTCTAAACTCGAGAACAAATGTTTGAATAACCTTAAGAAGAATGAGTCACTACACATAACTAAGGCTGATAAAGGTGGTGCTATAGTAGTTCTTGATTATCAGTTCTACAGAATGAGGATGTTTGAAGAACATTAACACGATAATGATACATACACCTTCATAGCTCACTATAATGTCAACAGCACATTAAGCAAGATAAAAACACTAATAAGAGAAAATGACAATTCGTGTAAGTTTACGAAAACTGAAAAAGAATTTCTGACGCATTTCAATTGTCAAACTCCTTACATTTATGGTCTGCCTAAATTACACAAGCATGAGGATCATTTTTCCAATATCAATGTGGACAATTTCGGCTGTACAGATATCTCCCCTCCATCCGATCTCAAATTTCGTCCGATAGTGTCGTGCACTTTCTCTCCCACAAGTCATCTGAGTTCCTTTATTGATGATCTTCTCAAGCCGTTGGTTCCTTTGGTGCCGAGTTACTGCAGAGATATAATTCATTTTTTGGAAATTATGGCATCTTGTTGCACTGTGGATTTTGATATTGATGACATCTTGCTTGCCACATTTGATGTTGTATCACTATACACTAAAATACCTCTTTCTTTGGGTATAGAGGCTATCAGTTTCTGGATAAACGAAAAACGTTCTTATATCCCGGAAAGGTTCTCTAACGAGTTCATAATTTCAGCTGTTCGCTTTGTTTTAGAAAATAATTACTTTGCTTTCGAAGATTCTATCTACTTGCAGACATCAGGAACGGCCATGGGCACAAAAATGGCCCCTACATTTGCTATTCTTGTAATGGGTTTCTTAGAGGAAAAGCTTTATCACACTGTGAGAGAAATGTATAATAATGATATCTCTTTAAAAATTATAGCGAGGTGGACTCGCTACATTGATGATTGTTGGATTGTGTGGGATCGTAGCTTTGGCTGTATAGAAGAATTTTGCGCGATTTTGAATAACTTACATGATAACATAAAATTTACAATGGAATGCAGCGAAAGTCAGATGCATTTTTTAGACGTTCAAATTTACAAACACAACAATAAATTAGAATATGACATTTATAGAAAGGTCACCGACAGTCAAAGCTATGTCCCTTTTACCTCTGCTCATCCGAAGCATATCTTATTAAATATCCCTTTTGTGTTAGCGAGACGTATTTATACGATTGTTTCTAATAATGACAGGAAGGCAGTTCAATTAGCGACTCTAAAATCCAGTTTGCTAAAATTAAAGTATCCATCAGATCTTATTGATAGTGCATTTTCCCGTGCTTCTCGTTGTGATACCAGAATTGTAGAGAAGTTTGATAATAAAGCTATTCCTTACATTTGTACATTTAATAAAAATAACCCCAACGTTTTTGCAAATGTGATAAAACCTGTTTCCGACAGCTTGAAATTGATAACCCCTTTCCAGGATCGTAAAATCTTCAGATCATACCGTCAACCCCCATCTTTGCTCAGAATTTTAAATAAGAATTATCGCCCTACTATTACCGGCGTCTCTAGATGTGGGGACCCACGCTGTGGTTGTTGCGATTTTTTGATCACGGGCACATCTATCAACTTAAAGTGTGGCAATTATACCAGGACTTTTTCTATCAAGAAGAACTTGAATTGTTTGTCCAAAAATGTCATTTATATTTTGAGATGTAGATCTTGCAATGAGTTTTATGTGGGGCAGACTGGCGATTTATTTAGAAACAGACTGACTGTCCATAGACAACATATTTTTCATGCTAACTACAGAATTTTAGAGGTTAGCAGGCATATAGCTGTTTGTGCGAACGGCATGAATCCCATGTTTGAGGCTGCTCCCATCTACCAATTACATCCAGGCGCCACTCGAATAGAGTGCGAACTAAAAGAAAAAGCTATGATCAAGCTCCTTCATCCCACATTGAATGAACGATCACCTTAAGTTTATTTCTATGTATTATTTTATATTATGTGCTATTGATTTCAAATACATTCATTTTCCATGAATAGCCTGCATCAACAGGTGAAACCGGTTGGAAATTAAGTTAATGACTTTTTCCTGAGTTTTCTACTATTTATATTATTTCCATTTTGATTACTCTGTTTTTGTATTATACATATACAGGGTGTAACTATACAACTTCATTTTTCAATAAAACTCAATTACATTACAGAAATGTTTTCAATTATTTTTCTGCTAGGTGTAGAATTCCGGGGATTACATATTTTCATGGTTACAGCATCGTAATAAGTAAGCTTGACTTTTTAAAAATCAGCAAAGTGAAATGCATATTTTCGATAAAAATGACAAGTACACATAAGGCATTAGAAGTAAAAAACACATTTTCCAGGAGCAATTTATTGAAAGAAAACAAGGTATTGCGAGTCATTGAAATGTTCAAAGTGCTCACCATTGTTATCAAAACACTTCTTCAACCGCAACACAAAATTGCACATAACTGCTTCAAGCATTGAGATGGGAATTGAATGAATTGCTGTTCTTATTTCTTTCAGCTCCAGCAAAGTTGCGGGTTGGGGATGGTACACGTTTGCTTTCAGGTACCCCCAAAGCCAAAAATCACAACCGTTGGGATCGGGACTGTGTGAAGGCCACTCATTTTCGAAGCGCAGACTGATCACACGATCTCCAAAATGACGCCTCAGCAAGTCACGGGGTCTTGTTCGAGGTGTGAGGCGTGGCACCATCTTGTTGGAAAATAATGGATCTGTATGCTCGCCTCGCCTTCAGTTCTGGAACGACGTGATTGTCAATCTGTCACAATATCGATCACTGGTCACTGATACAGTGGCACCCGATTCATCCTCGAAGAAGCACGGCTCGAGTAGAAAGTTGTGACTAGACCTCATCTACACGGTCATCTTTGAAGAATGAAGGGGATGTCCGTTGCAGCATGTGGATTTCTTGAGGCCTATATTCTCGTGTTCCACGAGTTGACAGCCCCTGAGAGGTGGAAGTGAGCTTCGTCTTGTCATCAGGATTTTCGATATCACCGTTTCGTCTGATACCAACATTGCCAGCATCTTCTCGCCCTTCAGAATTTTGCGGACTGTGGAAGCTGGGATGCTCGTTTCTAAGGAAATTCTTCTCGAGATGATCCTTCCTCCGGCTCCTTTCGTGACATCTTTGACGGCGTCAACATCTTCATCTAATCTCCTTGGGCGGCCACTTCGTAGAAGATCTGCGACAAACGCCGTTTCGCAGAATCTTTGAATTACGCTTTGAACTGCATGTCTTGTAGGGGCTTCTTCTTTTCGCCTCAGATTCTTCAAAGATTAGAACTTTCGAATGATGTCAGTCACCGACTTCGAAAGAGTACCGACTCCGTAATAGAGTTGAACCAATTAAGTCCGATCATCAATGGTAATGCGACTCATTTTCACCACGTTCAATTACTGAAACTGTAAAGTTTGACAAAGTTTTATCAATCTGTAGTGAATAGTGTTAACGGTGCTGGAATTCAATTAATCAATGAAAACAATCGAAATGAAATTCTAAAGTTTATGTCAATGAATCGTATCATAAACAACCACTATCTGTAGTTAGTAACCAAACTTTTCAGATTATGAATGTTGTTTGAGATCGATAATGTGCCTTTTGTGCGGGTCTATTTTGATTATGCACAAAATACAAGGACTAAATTATCAATTTTTATCGAAAATATGCATTTCACTTTGCCGATTTTTTAAAAGTCAAACTTACTTATTACGATGCTGTAACCATGAAAGTATGTAATCCCCCGGAATTCTACACAGCAGAAAAATAATTGAAAACATTTCTGTAATGTAATTGAGTTTTATTGAAAAATAAAGTTGTGTAGTTACTTTATGCTCACCCATTCACAATGCAAATTCTAATGGGTTAGTGGGTTTCCAATTTTTCTTCGTCGTAAATACTTTAATGTCATTCCTTCGTCTGCGTAGCTTTCATATTTTCTCGTGTTTGAGAAGAACCATAGAGATTTGCTGTTATATACAAAGTACAATTTTATATGATATACTGCAACCAATGTCACATTGGTCATCTTCCGGCAAATGACATGCTGTCTTCCTTGAAGATGAGTTACAGTGCGGCGCTTAGTTTAGAAATCCAGATTTTCATTAAATGAAACTGTGTAGAAGACAGCGCTTTGCCATAATAATATACCAGCCAATGGAGGTGAATGATTAAATGTCTGGATACCATGAATGAAAAAATGTATATTCCTGAGAAAGCCAGAGGATTTTTTCTCTTCATCATAGATGAACAAACATTTGTTACATGATGTTGATGCTGATTGCTTCAACTGATAGATGGTAGTAAATAGATGACGGCGACAAGCACATTTTTTACTTTATTACTATTTTTTTGCGTCTCACTGTACATGTATAGGTTGAAATATATCGCATGAAATTAACGTAAAGTAGGAAATGTCGGCCAACGTTTGAAAGTAGAACAAAATTTGCTTTGAATCGTAGATCGTAAATGAAACAGATGAAGCCAATATTCAATTCCCAAACGCATTATCAATTAGAATATTTATTCATAAAAACTTTTGTACTGATTTCAAAATGTGGCTGACATTTGCCAGTTTTGTGGTATAGCAAATCTCCTCCCTGTCAGCTGCTATTCCCAAACAAAATTCAACGGCCAACCAATGCATTTCTACTTCATAGTTACACAGTTTGCGTGAACATTGGTTAAAAAGATAGTGAGTATGAGCCCATTATTTTGCAAGCATTACATTATCTGATCCCTGGTCATTATAACTATCATATACGCTAAGATTGTTTCCGCTATTATGTGTAACATACTCGTGCAGGTATTTGATTTTCATGCTGAAGGTGAAAACGCTTCTGGATGAACCATGCATAGGTCAGTTGAAATTCCTTCGAAATATAAATATACTTGTTAAACTTAGAGTGGCGATTTCCAAGTGCATTGCTGTGGTTCAGGTTTTATCTTAAAGAATGCTCATTTCCCTTTCGTTCATTCTCATGAATACAAGAATTTCCGCGAGAGATTTCAATATGATGCGATTGAAATGAGATTTATGAAATGTCTCGTTTACAATAACAGTACAAGTTGCCATGGTTTAAGTATGGATAGACGGAAAAGTTATATGAAATGAGTAACAATCTTAACGAGGACATATAGTTAGACGGATTGTTGTAACGGTTAAGACAAATATCTCACTCATCTTCTTGTGTCTGAATAAGAGAGATTTTACAGTCCCACAATGCCTCATAAAAGATCACCACAACAGGTTGTGTACAGCTTTTAATCAGAACATTGCGATTTCGCACTTTCTATTCAAACAAGTTTTTGTGCAATTAAGTTATCCATACGCTAAAGTCATCTGCTTCGACATCTGCAAAAGTCAGGAGCTGAGAGATATGAATACTCATCTTCAAGAAAGATAAAGAAAAGCGGATTACATTCAAAGCAGCTGTAGCCGAGACCCAGATCGATGTCACCCTGATGAGAGAAACTACCTGAACAAAAGTGAAAGACTGCACAGTGTACAGCAATGCCTGGAGAAGAATTTCCGACCCAGCACAGACTCGTGAGAATTGATTTGCGCATCGAAAACCTTGAGAAAGTAGAGAAGATCCCTGTCAAGATAATAAAGTTCTGGAAGCTGAACACTGAACGGAAAAGAAAGGAATTTGAATCAGAATTCAAGAGAAACATGAAAGAAGACGGTAGCTATAAAAGACTCGTGAAGTGCCTGTTGTAAGCAGGCAAAGCGGTTTGTGACGAAACAAGCGTCAAAGAGGGCATGAGAAGGAGACATAGTGGTGGAATGCTGCTGTACAGAAATGCATTCTTGAGAAGAAAGAGGCATACAAAAGGTGGCAGAGGTCTGGCAGTCACGTAGATCGAGTTGCCTATTGCCTGAAGAAACGTGAAGCCAAAAGATGTGTTGCTGTGTCGCGAAAGAAAGCGTGGGAAGAGTGGAGTTCCAACTTATCGACACCAGTCGGGAGAAACAAAATGCTTCGAGTAGCAGCACAAATGAAGAAGGATAAGAAAGATATCCACATCACCAACTTTATTAGAAATGAAGATTGTCAGCTGGTAGTGAAGTCAGCCGAAGTGAGGGATGTTTGGAGAAGGTATTTTGAAAAGCTTTCTAACTAAGAAAATCCGTCCAGCTTCGAAATGAAGACCCTATGGAAGGACCTGTAGAGGACATAACTCTTGAAGAAGTGAAGGCAGCTATCAGAAGTATGAAAATGGTAAAGCCCCCAGTCCAACTGGCATGTCCAGCGAGATGCTCAAGCTGGCTGGGATTTCTGCTGTGAAAGAGCTTCGTAACGTTTTTCAGAAGATTCTGAATACCAATGTCTGTCCTTCTCAATGGAGGTCGGTTCCTACCATCGCTCTTTATAAAGGCAAAAGTGATCCACTCAAGTGTAACCAGCAGAGAGACCTGGGATGAAGATGTTCGAGAAAATGTTGGACAACAGGCTGAGGAAGTTTATCTGAATAGACGTCACTCAGTTCGCTTGCAGCGATGCTCTCTTCATTTTAAGAAGACTTCAAGAAAAATATCTCGAAAAGAAGATATTTTCGTCGACATTCAAAAATATTTTGACCGTGTGCCTAGGCAAGCGATTACTTGGGCTCTCCGACGACAGCAAGTATCTGAAAGGTTGATTGACATCATCAACTCTCTATATGTTAATTCAAAATCAAGAGTAAACATCGCTGGTGACACATCGGATGAGTTTGATATCAACGTTGGCTCCTCACTAAGCCCAATCCTATTCGTCCTGGTGATGGAAGAAGCAGCGAAAAACTGCAGCAGCGAGGGAATCTGGAACTTGATGTATGTAGATGACCTGGTTCTCACAGCTGATAGTAAGGAAGAGGTCACCGAGATGTTTGTAAAGTTGAGGGACGCAATGGCCAGAAGAGCCTTGAATGTCAATATCGAAAAGACTAAGATCATGGTGAGTGGGAGTGAGAACAACGAACGCAAACCTACTGGAAGGTATCCTTGTAGTGTATCTGGGAGAGATGTCGGGTCCAATTCCATTCTGTATGTTACCTGCTCCAAGTGGTCCCACAAACGTTGCACCGGTCTCCGAAGCCTCAGAATGTGACCAGTAACAGCTCGGACCAGTCAACTGGCATCAAAGCAGATGGTGGAGTAATCGAGGAAGTTAGCAACTTCTGCTAACTCGGCGACTTAATCACGAGCGAGGGAGGCTCTGAACGCTCAGTCCGAGCCAGAATGTCAATGGCGTGGAATAAATGGAGAGAGTTAGCAAGCTTCCTCAGAAATATACACATCCCTTTGAAGTTCTGATCAAACATCTACAACGTCAGCATCAGAACCGTACTCCTTTACGGGCTGTGTCCTGGAGTTTGACTCAGAACCTGACTCAATGCCTCCGTTCTTGTGACCGAAGAATGCCCCGCTACGTATATGGCATTTCCTTGCAAGATAACATCCCAAGCACCGAAGTTGCTAGATGGTGTGATCTCAGACCACTGGAGGACATGTTGGTTGAGCGTCGACTGAGGTGGTTCGGACATGTAAAACGTAGAAATGAAGAAAGTGATCTCGGCTCTGTTCTACGGCTGAACGTGAGCGGAACCTAGTTCTGGTTCTGGTAGTCCTGGTTCGATAAAATCAAGGAAGACATGTCTACGAAAGGAATTTGAGGAGAGGATGCGCTCTATCGGGATCGCTGGAGGAACCTCAGACGGAATTGATGTAGTAGAACTTTTTCCTTGATGGTAAGCATGAGGCTGCTAATTGTTTTATGATATTTAATATTATATTTTGTCGCTGCATGTCAACGTTACCCAAGCGACATTCTCATCAAAGTATGCATCAGTATGTGGCAGAACATTCTCAACACAAGGATCACTTTGGTGGAATAAATTACCATACAACATTCGATCCTCTCTAACTTTTCGTCACTTCAAGTGTTGTCTCAAATCATATTTGCTTAATGAACTTTCATAATTTGTTGATAATCTTTGTCTACTTTTCGTGTCATGCATTCTCTTATTGCGCTCTGAGCCAGCTCGGGGAGAGCGCTTTATAAATATACGATTTATTATTGTTATTATTATGTCAACTTTATAATGTTGTGAAGCAATAAGATCAATTTGCATTAAATAAATCATAGAATACAAATACATAACAATTAAAAATGCAGACTTATAGAGCAGTCCTCTCGAATTATCTAAAATTTCATTTTTATGATCATTCTTTTGGCGTAATGATTTGGAGAGCGTTGGTCTCCGCCATGCCTCATTCGCCCAAGTCATGCCATAATGATATTTTACACAATATATTTCACACCGGATAAATCGTCGCCGAGGTTACAGAGGGCCGCGCCTTCTTCTGTGCTTAAGGTTGGAGGTGATGAATGTGATATTGGTGAAAGCAAGAAAACAAGAAACTTCATATTCGCACCTAGAACGCTGCAATTCCGATAGTACCGGGGAAATTGGTTGAACTAACTCAACGATTATTAGTAAATAGCATCCTGGTTATGGACTTGACACTGTAGCAGTGGAAAATGCCATAACCAAATTGACTGCATTATGGAAAAGAAGTGCTTTCAGCCTAGCGTGAATATATCAATGACACCGTGACACGAAACTCTGCAAGAATCATCGCACTTTCAGTCTTATTAGTCATCCTAGCAAAGAATTTTTACAAAATGATAATAAACAGCCTGAAACTACAGACAAAAATCATGGGAGAAGAACAGGCAGAATTCAAACCAGGAACATGTGCCACAGAACAGATGTGTTGCCTCAGAATACTATGTGGAAAGTACCTTCAACACCAAACAAAACGTGTACCACATTTTCGCAGATTTCAAGAAGGCATTTTGACAATATGTGACATGCTGCTTTATGGGCCACATGGAAGCTTTATATCATCATTGAGAAATTGATAAAGTAATTCAAGAGCTATATGAAAAATCCACCAGTGCTACTTACGTCAGTAAAAATTTCGGACTGTGGTTCAAAACATCTGCTGAAATGCAGCAAGACTGCTAACTTGCACCACACTCCTGAGCACGCTCTTGGAAAGAGCAATGGCCGACGCACAAGAAGATCACAAGGAAATAGTCCTTATAGGAGGCAGAAAAATCTACATCCTTTGTTTTGCGAATGATATTGACACATTAAGAGGCACAGAGGAAGCGCTTCTAAGAAATTTATGAGAACATTATTAGACTGCCACAGCGTACGGCATACATATCAATGCCTTGAAGACCAAGATCGTGACCAACAACAGCAACGGCATCAACTCCAGCATCACAGCACAAGGCGAGAACTAAGAAGCCGTCAACTGTTTTTTTAATTTTCTTGGATCCATCGTTTTGGACGAAGGTTCTACACCCGAGATCTTTCCAAAATTGCGCGGACCTCCGCTGCATTGGAGACAATATGGAATGAGAGAAATGTGGGATCGAACATAAGACTGATGCGTTCTCTTGTCATATCTGTATTTTTGCACGCTTGTGAATCATAGGCACTGACCACAAAGCTCGAAGGAAGAATTCAAGCCAATGAAATCAGATGCTTTAGAAGACTCCTTAGCAATATCTCATACAAACGGGATCACAAACGAGGAAGTAGAGAACAGGATCGGGCAGTTGCTATCGGACGGGACCTCAGGAAAACCTCGTGACAGCACAGCAGCAAAGAGAAGGAAACTCAAATGGCACGGACATGTATCAAGATCATCAGGACATCAGGAAACATTCTTGAAAGGAGAAGTCAACAAGAACAAGAAGAAACCGACAAGGGAAGAGGTAGGATGACCGCATTCTCGAATGAACAGGTTTGTTGGCAAATGAAATAATCCAACGGAAAAAAGGACGGAATGGAGGAAAATATTGCCAAGATCGATTGGAACACCCTACCAGTCAGTCAACCAGACTGGGTGTAGTTGGGCAAATCCGCAAATGAATCCTAATTTTTGGAAAAAAGTGTCTTTGAGATTTTGAATCTCAAATGCACTCAAATATGCGCTAGGCGTGTTGTCTAACTACTGTTTATCAATTTTTCATTGATAAAAAGCACACCACTTCACGCGCTTTTGAAATAGGACCCACTTTTAAATTTTCAAGCGTCGGCTAAGGGACATTTTCATCGGTAGAGGGTCGTTGTTGTTTGACTATTCTGCAAATGAATGTTGTTGCAACAGCACCTCAAAAAGATTATATTTTCTAATAACCCAAGCAATAGAATTGGGTAAGTTTAATGCATGCAAATTGCAAAATATAGCTTCCAATTAGATCTAATTGGCATCGGCCCCATTATTTGAAAAACTTTTGACATTCATGAATTTTCCTTTATTGTTAAAAGCTGTAAAATGTCACATATCAAACTTTCCATGTCTTTGTATCATAGCAATCACATGCTTGAGTGCAACGGCAAGCAAGATGCCTGTAAATGAAAACGTCATCGACTTCCTTGTATTTTACTTGTTGACACTTGGCTATTCCAATCATTGGTCGTAGGCGAATATTGAGCAGCATTCGCTTCATTACTTCAATCTCTCGAGTTGTGACCTACAAGAAGATATTTTGATGTGATTTTTAGCAAGTTTTCAATTTGCAATATACTGTAAATGTTTGCTAAAAAACAATGTGCAATATAGTAAACAGTATTTTGTATGCATGCACAAAGAGACAGCATCAGTTCATGCCTGAGGTCCAAATACAATCCTATAGCAATCCACAGTCATTGTCTAGGTCTATAAGAAATCAAGGATCCTCTCATGGCCGACAGCCAACAACACACACAACATACAGACAAATACTCACAATCATTGCGTTGATTTTGGTTTCATCCAATAAAGGTAAGATGGCTTTTGCAGCATGTATGGAAGGTAGCTGTTGAGCTACAAACGCATCCGCCAGCCGTTTAACTGACGCACCAACGCCATCGGGTGCACCTTTTCCGTGGCCAGCTTCAGAGAAAATCCACTCAAAAGCACTGACTCCGTGGGATTTGCAGATTTGTGCCATAAGGTACATCATCGACCGATTTCGGTACTGACTCGTGGGAGAGTCCGAAATTATTATCAGCTTCGTAGTAGATGAGTCTAAGTATGTCATGTAGGAATTTAGATGAGCAGCAACCGCCTCTGCTGTCTTCCGGTTATCATCGGAAAGAGTAACGAATGATTGTGGAGACTTCGAATTCGTGTAGCACACTCCTTGGTGTATCACTACCTGATGCCGGTGTCCGAAATGCGCCATTTGTACTTCGCGTCCATATTTGGCTGAATAGTTCTCTGAGAAATCTATATGCAGCACAAGCTCATTCGGCTGAATTTGTGACTTCACTGCTCTGATCTGTCGACACTGGTTGACCAGGCGATAAAGATGGCTTGCATAAGATTTCATCTTGTCTTCAAATAGCGTGATCAACTCTGTGTAGCTTCTTAGTTTCTGAAACATGAACGTAAGACATGCGAATATCTACTTGAGTTGTCTGGAAATACAGCTATATTTATTCAAGCTGTTGGCAAGAATTGCCAATTACTTGTCAGTAAGCCCTATCAACATTTATGTAGGCCTAGACACATATCATGAGTTAAGCCATGGTTGCACTTACATGTACATTGTGCTTCATTACTCATGAACACAATGGAATCTTACTTGCCCACACACTTTCATAGCCATATTCTTCATGTATAGATTCTAAGCCCCACTGACCTTTCTGACTAGATAATCTCCCAAGTTGCTCCTAATACATCCAAGCGCGTGGCTAGATGCTCCCCTGAAATGCTCACTAAGTCTCAAGGTCCTGACTATGGATGACCTCCAAAATTCTTTAACAAGTTCTGTGTTAAATTTAATAAGCCAGCTAACCTTAGAGAGGGTTTGAAGAAGCTCCTACCCCCAAGCACCGGGTTAAGGAGTTACAATGACAAAGAATGAGACAACGAACACTTGGTCTCAATATACAAAAACAGCAAATCGAAAGAATGCACAGCGTCAGAAGTATGAAGTGAATGCAAATTTGCTTTTGTCTTACAAGCGCAATTCTTTTCGATTCATGATGATTCCGAACATGAGTAGAGGCTTTCAACACTCACCATTTCGATCGAACCTCAACTCAATTGAAAATGTTGCGGTTGGACTGACCTGTGTAGCCTCAAAGATATCGAATTCAAACGGTGTTGCCATGGTTGCGAAACTCTTCGCATATTGAAGAATAGTGATGCTCTGATTCCGGCATGCTAACATAGAGATCCAAATTAAAGCATTCTAACATGTAGTCTGCTGACGACGATCCTTGGAAAGTGAAGCTTTAAAAATGGAATTGTGTCCCTTAGCCGACGCGCGTCGGCTAAGGGACATCTGTGCTTTTGCTTTGAATTTTGTATAAATCTGTTAAGTAAATTACTAAATGAAACTGTATGCTGATGTCACGCTTTAAGAGGACTCCTCAAATTCTGAGCTGATTAAACTACAGTAAGTTTGATCTATTGGCAAATTGCACGTTTCGATGCGTCGGCTAGGGGACATTTTGTGGTGAATTCGAAACTAAAAAATTCATTTTTTTGCTCTAGCTCCTGAAGTAAGACAACTTTTTCTTAGATATTGACATGAAGTCATTCCAGTGACACAAGAAGAGCACACATGAATCATTCAAATAGCTATTTTATGGTAGTGGCCCATCCTGGTGCATCGGCTAGTGGACAAAAATTGCGTCGGCTAAGGGACAAATGATTTTAGTGGACAACTGAAAAATGTAGAATTCATATAGAAGATATAATTTGTCCAATCTGTAATGGACTTTGATGCAAATACCTATCTCAACTAAATATCCACGACCAACCCTTTTGAAAAAAATTGTAGGTGTGTTGCTCAGATATGTACCTTAATATATGTGTTACATACCGAAGACACGCATTTTCCCCATTTTGTCGCAAGATTTCAAAAAGTGTATTCAGCAGATCTTGGAAACGACAAGTGGGACTCATCTTCATACCAACAAGCAATGCAAATATGAAAAACTAGGATGGTTCACTAATTTTGCTGGACTCTTTCTGGAAAAAGACACAGTATTAGGACTAATTTGCGGATTTCCCCAGTTAGAGGTAAGAAAAAGCATGAAGTGACAGCTGCATCAAGATATTCGGACCGATTAATCAGTTGCTCACATTTAAGATTTTTGCTAATGAAGTTTCAATAACTAAGAATGCCAACGTAAGCCGAAATAGAATATCTGCAGGCCGCTATCGACTAGGTGTGTTTTGTTGATGGTGCTGCGAGAAACGTCACCTACATCGAGGGTGGCATAAAACTAACCCAATTTGAGTTTTTCCAATTTTATTTATGGATGATTTTGTGGATCAGGACATAAACTTTCGAAAAAGGATATAAATCATAATCTTAAATATTGTATTGCATGACAATGTATTGTGTAGTATTTTGCTGTTGCAAAAATGTGAATTCTGTCTGTGGCCTCATAGCGAAATAAACATTAGAAAACTACGTAATTGCAAGAAAAAGGAATAAAGGATTGGCCGTCTGCTGTTATCGATAGTTTATTCCCTCTATTTCCCGGCATATTATGTGCAGACACCTTGCTAGATTATCAGAAACATAAACACGATCAAGAGTGTCGCGACTAGAAAGATTTTGAGTCTTTGAACGGCAATCGCACCCCTGCTGACTTGTTAGACATCGGAAGTTTGATAACGATGGGACCTGCGAGGAAGCAGCTGTCGCCTACTTGTGACGTGTAGTGCGACTTCGATGACGTAACTGCTATTTAGAGCATCTTTAAAAATGGAGCTAGAGTAATAATTGTTTTATTATTCGTTAAATCACATTTTTCCTGATCAATGGTTCTTGGCGAAGCGCTGCTTGTGCTGATTGATTTTTGCTATTGAAACATTGGTCATTTGATTACAAAATTAGAAGTCACTTCAAATTGTCAAAGCTCGCTGTCTTAATCTGAAATCACAAAAAGTCTTTTTTTCTGTTCAACTCCCCACACTGGGGCTCGGACTGTGCTGACACAGCCAGACGTTTATCTGGCGCGTTGATATCGTTAAGCCCAGGTTTCCCTCCTGCCGACTTTCTATGAAACTTTCGGGGTTCGATCGCTAGTACAAGTGATTAACCACCGTGCCACGGAGACCTTGTTTGGCGACTTGCTTTGCAACCATTGCTTCATTCAACCGCTCTTGTTTTGAATTTGGATTGTTCAGCATGTATGAAAGCGACTCGACGTTGCAGAATGGAGTCTTCCAATGAGTGACTATATACATATATTGACTTTTTTCAATTCTTGTTATTTTTTATGATAAACTCACGACGCTTGAGAAATGTTTTTTCAAACCTATTGCGAGTACCGGCAATACAAAGAAGTTTGATTCATAACTTCCTTGAGCATTCAACTTCATGAGGGATCTATTCCTTTTTCAAATGATTGCATTTGCATGCAAATTTCTGTCTAATACCGGACAGTAGACAATTTGAAGCCAATTTCATGGTGGGGTTGTCGCATGATGTGTTAATGAACGATATAATTGTTTCCTTCGCTCTCTTAAACTGTGACGTGAATAATGCGTGTGACATGCATTTCGTCAACCACATTCTTGTATCGGAATTTCATTTTAGACTTCATATTTCACTCATACATCAAATTATTGAAACTGATAACTAATGATTTTTTTTTTGAATAGTGAATGCAGTGAGTGCTTTGCAGTTACAGGATATCTGACACATTTGATAGAATTTTTTATACGAAGCCATTCTAGCACGTCGGGGGACACTCCAACTCTCACCATGTTCGGGTTACTTACTTTGGTCGATGGTATGACAGTAAAAATGCAAAATGAATACTGTCAGGAGTCATCTGCGGACCTAGACACATTCCTCGACATCAACATTTATCTCAATTTAGCATGCAGCCATACGCGGTGTTATTCTGAGATGTGTAATAAACATATGAAGACCTATGCCTTTTCATGTATCTCAAAAGTGTTATCTAATTTTCGTCATCATTTTTACTTCGATGAAACTTAGAAATGATTGCTTTATAACAGATATCTATAACAGTATGATCGACGACGGGAATTACCAACCATCATCGACCATTGCATAGACCAAACATGTGGAAATGCAACGAGAGAAAATAACAGTGTAGAAAATATTGTATCAAAAGAATGGTGACAAAAGTGTGTTATTCATAACAGCAACGCCTTATTCTATTTTTAAGAACGAAGGTGAAGAACATAGAAAGAAGAGTGGATTAAAAACAAGAGTTACTGAGGAAGCAGGAGTTGCTATGAAATATGAGTAGAAACTATAGAGATCGACTCTATTTAGAAATAAAGTATGCCAGATTATTACATAGCTGTAGAATTATCAGAATCCCTTCTATATTTGACAGAATTTGTTCCCAGGGAAAATCTTAGTAGAGAGGGATTCATTAGAGAAAACTTAGAAAAATTAGTAGAGGGCAAACTACCGAATATTTAGTTTTATACATCTAAAGGAAATTGTCAAGCAGTGGGTGCTACATACGATATAGAATTCAAGAAGTGTCACGCAGTGTATGTGGGAGAAACATCAAGAAACGCAAAGATGAGAGGCAGTGAACATTTGATGCAAAGTAGAGACATTTGAGACATTGGTAGGAAAGCAGAAAGCATCTGTATTATGGAGACATTGCAGAGAGCAACACAACGAATGAATTCAAGAACTTTTTATGAATGTGACGGGAGTGTACCATAATAATGCGGTGGAAAGACAAATTGCGGAAAGTTTAGAGATTAGGAAGAGGACTAAATGGAATCAACTAAATTTTCCAAGGTTATCGATGCACAGAAAATTTTAGATATCTAATTTTGCCATCAAGTAGTGCAATGACATTTTATGTGGTAGATAATGCATAGATTTGATGTCTTTGCTATGATGACCGAGAGCCATAGAAATTAACAATACCATAGAAAGTCTATTGTTATCTACTTCTATGCCAAGATCCGAAGGCTTGAGGTATTAAGAAAAAAGGACCTATGAAATATATGCATTTATCTGTTATAATGCATGACTTTCTTCATACATGTAGAAGTCTATACCAGGTTAATATTTTCTATCCACGAAATAACAATGTGCTTTGTTGAACTTATTAACCGGTGGACATAGAAAGCCTTACAATATCATGCATTATAACTTCTTCATAATTACGTTGCTTTCCGATACATAATATGTGATCTGTTGTGTGTTTTTTTGTTATTAGTGATTGATTGATTGATAATGCCGGATCGGTGAAATATATTTCAAAGTTTAATCATAATAAAGTGGATCATTATGGTTCAACGTGACTGTTCGCCCATACTGGGGGCTTCGACGGTGCTGACACAGTCAGACTTTTAACTGGAGCGTTGTGATCTTTTAGTCCAGATGCTCTTCCTGACGACCTTCAATGACACACTCGGGGCTCAACCTCTGGACCTAAAGATCACTAGTCCAAGCACTCAACCTTAGTGCCACGGAGAAGGAAGATATTATTTTACATTTTATAAAACAAGGAACAATCCAATGAAAAGTGTTTTCAGGTTGTCAATGTGCAGTTCTTATTTATCTTCAGCAATCTTTTATTTCATATTTTCCTCTCTCAGCAGTCGAGAAGACACAGGAGAATTCTCCACGCTTGGGAGGAATTTCTCAATTTTTCGCCCTTGGGAGACAAATTTCATTCTCTCGTAAATCGTTCAAAACTGCTGTAAAATCATGCTCTCGTGCCCCTACCCTTCTTTGACTTAATCCATTTCTGAATTTGCAAAAATGCAATACACTCCTGCAGTTAATTTTTGCCTGTCTCTAAGCCCAAATCAGTTGGCACGAATTTAAATCAAGTAGGGCCAGTTATTTTGTTTCCCTGAGGTTTAACCAACAAACGCAAGATTTCGTTGCTTCTAAAAAATGTGAAAACATTACTTTATATGCTTCGCCTTGCTATTATGGCGACATGACATACATCGATCTATTTTTGATTTCATTCTACATCGATCCTTTGATTTACGATCTAAATACTTAGAAAGCTGAAATGATTGAGTTGATAGAACAATTTTAGCACAATATGAATAAAAAACATGCTACAAGTACATATGATAATCGGTAGGCAAATTTATGATCACACTACCTTCTGGTTATATAAATTTATTCGACCTTGTCCATTAGAACAGGGAACCGCACCAAGCTGTTCACGCAAACGTGCTTTATGTCCACTTCTGTCGCTCGCTTCTGGGATGTCATAGTTTAAAAATTCCTCTTTGCTTAAATTATTAATGTTCCATTATTCTCAATGTAAAAACTGCGAGTATATGGATAAAATTCTTCTTTTCCTGTTCCCTGCACTCTCACTTATTCTGTAGTCTTCCAAGCATTTCTAAGTTAGCTTGGCGTTGTCGATATAATAGTATAAAAAACTCGATAGCCACCCGAATCTTTGTCTTCGAATTCGTTTGAATGCTAGTTGTGCTGTTTAATCAGAATTATTATTTATGTTCTTGATGACTTCTTTGTCTTTGGAGTGTTTTCGATCGTCCGCACAATGTTCTCAGCGATAAGTCTATTTTCACACTTGTTATACTTTAAAAATCCAACCCATCGCAAGCGTTTCTTCTTGCTCAGTCATGTCAACTATTTTCTTGACTATACGACTGAACCCGTAAGTGTGACTCGGCTTCACTTCCAGGTAAGCCTTGTGAACTATGCCACTACCTAATTAAATTGATGATGCATCACTCAACAAATGTGCTGCAGATGACCAAAAAGTTGCATTTGAGAGATGTTAGCCATTCCTGCTTTGAATAAGAGAAACAACTGCTTCAGATTTGTTCAGGAATTGATGTATTAGGTAAATCCGATATTTCGCTGTTCTTTGTGTCGAAGTACAGCGGAATACCGAACTGACTTAATAGGTTACTCAACGCTCATGAATTAAACAAAATATAGCCATTTACTCTGTATTGATAGTAGTGACAGGATTCTGATAATAATTTGAAAGGGTTCTGTAAAAACCCAAAAATGTGAAGGAAAATCCAAGAGGTAATAATTGTAGTGCTGACATCGTACTGTCCCTTTGAGCCAATTTTGACTGTTTGGATGATTTCTTGGCTCTAGGTAAGCATGATTTCAATGTGGAGTTGATTCGATTCAGCATGCATTTGTTGATCATCAGGATCCATGGTCCAAGATTTCAGATTTTTGTCGGAGACTTTGGCATGCGATATCTGCCATTCCGATCGATCGGAACTAAATTAATCGTAGCATTAACTGCCATCTGATAATAAATATCAATTTCTTGTGCATTCCATAACCAGCGATTAATGTCTTATCATTTTCGGTCAAGTGTTTCAAATATGAGATCGAGACATCTGGCAGTCTTCAAGATTTAAGCATAAGTAGACAGATGAAGACTTCGAAAGCAAATGAGTTGTGATGTTGTGATAAAGATAACGCGTGTATTTGGAAGTTAAATTGAAGCATCGGTATATGTAGGGCAATCCCAACTTAATCGGAGGTAAATCTTACGAAGGACAGTCTATCTCCTGATAAGAAGTATTCGATAATACCCACCAAAGTACTTCTTAGATCTGTCAAGGTTTCTTCGATGTCATATCTCCATTCGGGTGGCTTATCAACAGCTCAGTGTTAAACAACGCGTCTAATTCTGTGATAAACTCGGTTAATTTGGTGGTATACTTGCGTAATTCGGTGGCATTATTTGATGTAGCTAATTTGAGTTCATTAAACATACTACGGTCATATTATAAGGCATTGACGTAATACCTATTTCAAATATACATATTTATAAGCAAATAATACAATTAAAATGGTTAAATGATACCATAAATAGACCCAAAGAAAATTCGAAACTTACATTCCCAACCGGTTTCGCTCCCTAACTTGGGAAGCTTGTCAAGTGAATGACTTTATTTTCAAAATTATTTGAACATAGTAATTGACTTTATTGAAAATAATAATTGACTTTATTTGTGTATATAGATAATTTTGAAAATAAAGTCATTCCCTTGACAAGCTTCCCAAGTTGTGGAGCGAAACCGGTTGGGAATGTAAGAGTTTCGAGCTTTCTTTGGGTCAATTTTCGGTCTATATGTTTTTTATGTACCTATTTTAAAAGTCGTAAGTTTGACCCGACCTAGATTTGAACCCAGGTCTCCCGTGCGCAGAGCAAACACTCAACCACAAGGCCACTGCGCCGGTACTTCGGGGATTTGTACATGCAGGCATATTCACATGAGAATTCGTATTTTTGAATTCTGAAAAGTATTTGTGTGCATTGTTCAATTTTCATCTGTAACTTGTCTCAATTTACGCTAACGCTCTGACCCACTACTTTTCAAAAATTATGAAGATTTCTTCCTTCATGTGTGAACTGTAAGACTACATGACCGATTCTGGCTTAATTACATTGATAAATTTCGGTTGAAATTTTTTTGCATGGCATCCAGAAATACTTGAACCAAAGCTTCCGGTGATGGTCCAGAGATCATTTATATCGTTTAACTTTCCATGCATGCTATGGAAGAAAAATTTGACAAACTACTTGCATCGCGAATCTATTTTTTCGCTTGTAAAAGCTTTTCCTCATTTGATTAGTAGACTTCGTCGTGGTCTGAACTGACGCTATACGCATTTGAAGTTTCGTCTGTATTTGATTACTTCTTCGAGTAGCTTTATTTGCACTTAAGAAATTCTAAAAATAAGTATTTGTATCTGTATTTTTATGTTCCGAGAGAAAATTATTGAAATTTCACCTTGCAAAAAGTTTCTAAAACAAGAACAAATAAATGGGGGTGCAATAATTCTGAAACTTAAGCTTAAGAAATTGCATCCGGAAAAAGGTATCTCCTGATAGCAGGTGGAGAATCGGAACCATTTCGATAGACTTAGATGTGCAGTCCTCAATCATGAGTACCTTTCATTGTTCAAATGAATGACCAGAAACCACGTTATGCTTCCTCCGGGCAAGCGAGTTTTACCAAGCATCCATGTACATGCCATCATGTTGACCGTGTTGCTTTCTTTCATCTTATATGGGTTATCTGAAGCAAGATTTGATCTTGCGGTGCTGCAGTTGCTACGTCACTTTCCGGACTATTCTTCGCTCAATGCCCGATGACTTCCCAAGAAAGGATAAATTCTTTGATCGTCGTATGATGGCAGGAATCTAGTTTGAGAGTGCTATTGAATATTCAAGTTAGCAGAATATTCAGGAAGCAAAAGTGAAAAAAGGCAATGCTAGAAAACATGAGTCCAATTTTAACAAGTCTTTGCTCACGTAAAAATACTATAGAATGTCACTGAATCAGGGTTCCAGACAAGTTGATGTTATTAATCGTCAAGAGTATCGGATTCAATTTCCTTGATCCATGATTGCAGTTTCCATGATCAAATTAAATAATTTGAAGTTGGTATACTATACTTCATTATGAATCTAGTTTTACCCAGCAGCGTCGACGAATGTAGTATAAAGCGGTCAAATTTATTTTGCATAATTGAAGAGCAAACGATACGTGATGTAAGAATTGCTGTTGGATATCGCTTTCCCATTAGCGCAATGCTCAATCTAAACTCGAGGTATCGGCTTTCTTATTCATTCTATAAGTGCCAACAAGCGATAACGACGCCTTGACTTTGCTCATTAGTGAATGTACAATTCCGATGGGAGGTTGCGTGTCAAATACTGAACTTCATGAGTTTTCATTCAGGTCCACTGATTCGTGCTGCCTATAATGAAGTCGCCTTTCTTAAAGTTGAATGTTGGTCTTTCAAATTTCTATCAAAAATAGGTACTTCTATTCTTTCCTTCTCCCCCCCCCCCCACCACAATTTTCAATGTTTTCAAATTTATCAAATTTCGTCAAACTTGGTCAAATTGGATTTAGAATAGACTTGATCTCTCCCTGAGTGACAGCACAATGCCATTGAGAAGTCTAACCTGACCCCTGGTATGAGGAATTGGTCCCTTGGATACTCAGTTAGAATACTAGATATAACTGTGCTATGATCATGAACTTCGTGGGATTGTTTTCTACACTGCAGCAACAGTGAATGGCAAAGCAAGTACTGGGAATTTTCTACAAACCAGAGGGATTCTACACACAACGCTTTTGCGACGGTAGTGAGACTGCACTTAGGCGCAAGAGAAGATTGCTGACGACCATAGTGACCACCGCTGCGCTATTTTTGCTTAGCTGCGCTAATTGCGCTGCTTTTTTGCCTTTTTCGGAGTTTCTGTGCTATTTTTTTAGACTGCAATGAATTTTTCCTTTATTAAAGTACGAGTATTTCTAGATGTTAATCAAAAGAAGACACACTTTCTTTCTTGAGTCGGCATTTCTTAGTATAATTCACCGATCTGTGTATCGAATGGAGTAGGCAGGCTTTCTGCATCTGAACAAAATCCAAAGTATTAGAAGCGCTATGTTATCTAATTCTAAGATGAATAGTCTATTTGACGGCATATCCTATTTAACTTAAACATCCTGTACATGTCAAGATAAATCATCATCGCATCATAGCTATAATGCATGATGCGTAAGTATTATGGTCAAATTGGAAGCGAGATGTAGATCAACATAATTGTCCCGCAACGGACATGTTTCTGGTGAATGCATCGACAAGTACTTCCCAGTTTCCACTTTCACGAAGCATCATTATATAGCATCATTTTCGTTCAGAACAATCTTACTAAATGTTAAATTTCCGTTTCGCTCGGGAATTAACATGTGGTCCAGCTTACGGAGATTCGAAAAATTCAGCAATTCTATTTACAATCTCAGCCAAGTCCTTCGGTTTGATGTCTCAAAATAATTTATTGTCTGTCTGTTGTTAGTGATCATCGACCAGTTAGAAAAATATGTCGCCGTTGACTGTGACCTTCCGAAATTGAGATCTTCTTGGTGTTAGACATATTGTGAATTCATGACGTAATAATTCGGCTATTTTGCAATTTTATTTTATGATTATCTTGAGTGTCTCATCTCATGTATCTCGATGACACCTGCTAGATATTTGAATCATCGCCGATAGACCGGTATAAGTCGCATTAGATATGTACTGGCCAGACCGGTATGCCAACTGGTTCAGTGAAAAACTGAGTCTCTTATTTCCTTAATCCTCTAAAAATTTCTGTGCTTCGGTACAAAGTAACATTCTACTGGAGGGGTACATGTTATGGAGAAGTTTCTGAAAATCAAAATGAAATGGTTTAAATTTGTATTGAATAATAGTACTGACTATACAATAACAGTTGCGCACATGTAGCTATGAATTCGTTGCCATTCAGCCCAAACTGATTGATTACTGATCCGGTTGGCACCGCATGTGCAAAATACGAGCAGGCTAATTCAACTCAAATTGCCTCTGGAGGTCATCTCCTGGCTTTGTCATCTGAGTGTTTGTAGGCTAGGAAAGCATCGCAAGCCTTTGTAGTAGGACAAAACGAACTGGCAGCATGCATATTAGGGGTGGAAAAGTGAGGAAGTGTCAAGTGAATTGTGTTTCAAGTTTTTGTAGTTCGTTAAAACACCGCTGCTATACAAATGACATGTATATCGTGTTGACAGTCCATAGCAGTGTGTACCAAAGGTTCATGTTCATTTCCATTACATCCACCATGAGAACTGGACGAATGATCTCGTGGAAATTATAATGAAGAAATTGTGTAATTTTTTTATTTTTCAAGTAACCAAGAGACATCTTTTTTCAAACAACTTAAACCGTTAATTGTGCAAATCTTGTGTTCATGCTTTTATTGCAATTTATGTGATGTAATTCACTGTTATTGACATATTCCTAAAACTAGCATGATGCGAAGGTGACCATAGATTGTGAATGTGAGAAAGATGCCAAACGTATAAACTCACTATTGCTACTAGGTCAAAAGAAATGGTTTACATAGCAAGCCGATATAACGTATTTACAGATTGTTTCATAAAAAATGGATCACCCTTAAACATCGCCTTAACTTCAACTTTGTCTAACTCCGCCAAACTTGAACGAATTTCTCTGAAATTTGGAAGATATGTCAGTTGTGCTTACTAATATCATTGTTGGAAATTTCAAGCATGAATATTGAGTTGTTTTCCTGTTGTAGATAAAAAAAGTAGTAGATAATTTGATCTTCATTTAGCAATGTTACACAAAATCATACCTCACTCTTATGAAATTACATTTGTTTCCTTTGTTATGTAATATGTTGTTCTACTAGCCAAAAGCTATCAAGCAAAACAAAAATAAAGAAAATCGGTCAATCAGAGCCAGTATAGCACCATTATTCATCAACAATAATGTAACTGCTACATGTGATTAACTGGACTTCATGTTCCATAGCTTCTTGACTTCGTTGCGGTGGTGTTGGCAGCAATCCTGATTGCTTTCAGATAGAAATCTATCTCTTACCGGTTGAAAACAATACAAAGCACAAATGAACAATAACGAGATCGCATTCACAAAAGGCAAAGTGTCAGTCTTGCTAGAACTAGGCTTTTCTTTGCGAGCTACAAGCAAGCGACTAAATGTCCCTTACACAAATGTGCATCGATGGCATAATGATGATTTTCGACTCTGTCGTAAAGAGGGCTCTGGCCGTCCACGCAAAACATCCAAACGTAGAGACCGCCTAATTTTGAGATTTGTTAAAGTTGATCCAAGTCTCTCGTTAACTGAGATGGTTGCACTAGACTCGTCTATTTCTAAGTCCAGTATTCGTAGAAGACTTAATGAGTCGAATTTCAAGAGCTGTAAGAGGCCCTCTCAGATCGCATTATCAGATCAGCATACAAAAAGACGTCTCAGATGGGCAATGAGTCATTGTCACTGACGAAATCAATGGGATCGGGTTGTCTGGTCTGATGAGGCATCAGTCCGTCTGAAGGATAGTGATGGTCGATTGAGATTATGGATAAAATCTGATCAGGAAATTCCGAGACATTTACATCGTCCCCGGGTACAAGGTGGTGCGACTCTACTGATTTGGGCTGGCATTTGGACCAATGGCCGCTCTGAACTTCACATGCAGCAAGGAACCATGAATTCTGAACGCTATGTGAATGTTTTACGAATGAACATTGGCCAAATGACAGATCAACTTGGTGATCCATCGACTTGGTTATTTATGGATGATAATGCTACGTGTTACAGGAGTAGTATAGTCAACTTATGCAAGTCTCAATTAGGGCTTAGGACATTATCTTGGCCAGCTCGTTCTCCTGATCTGAATCCCATTGAAAATGTATGGAGTATTCTAAAACGTAACGTTCGTCGTTCACTGCTACCTACAGATGGCGTATCACAACTTACGTCACTGTTAAAAAGAGAGTGGAGAAAGTTAGATCAGTCAAAAATCAACGATATTATCGAATCAATGCCTAGACGAATTGGTAATGTCATTGACAATAAGGGTAGGGCCACAAAATATTAGCTTCTTGAGAACCGTTACTGTATCATAGCTTATCAGATTATATAAGGACATTTAAATATATTAGGGAAATAAAATAACATGAAAAATGCTTTCTGTATTATACTTATGTTTTATTTAGTCAAATTTTAGGATGATCCATTTTTTATGAAATGGACTGTATCTAGTGTAGGTGTATCGATCAATCTTGTGCAGGTTATAAACGCAAGGTACAACAGGTGTACGTACAATCACACGCAAGTAAACCAGCGCATGATTACCTACTCGGCCTACATTTGAATCTCTATGTTGATAACATTCCTATATAAATTTAGAACTGCATCGATCTAAATTTGAGTTTATATTGATTCTAGTTAACTCAACATTTCAATATTCAAGTCAAAGATTACATAAATGCAACATTTTTTAATCAACCGTTGATTTGATCGAAGCTTCAATCAGACAAGCTTGCAACACGACATGCACAACATATTTTCGAATTGCATTAATAAATTATATGAAAGCCAGAGATGTAATTAAAAATTTAATTGCCACAGGCTATCCGACGTATCATTTTTACTGAGCACATAAAATTATTAACCTCTTGTACGATTGTAAGCAGTTGCCTGTACGATCAGTCGCCGGTCTAGACTGGTACAGCATGGTCAGCGGCTCGATCTGGAATATTTCGGACCTGTTGCATCTCCGCATTTGCACACGTCGGTTATATCGCTCATCAGGGGTCGTTTCATGCTAATTGATAAATTCATCTTTCATCGAGCAGAAGACTTTATGTTATAAGGATATATCACATGTTGCAGACCTAATGTAATACAATTGAATATTGCGCCTAGAATGGAAATGTAAATGCAGCCTTTATTATACAGGAATATGAACTATGCGTGAATTAGGCTGTGGTGCGTTTTTTCACAGATACTTTCAATCATGTTTCATCGTAGTACCGCACAGACCTGGAAGAGGTCCGACATGTTAGTTATGCCGGCTGCCGTAATGTCTTATTAACTCTGATTCGGAGGGCCAAGTGATGCACCAACAATTATCGAATCAGGCTTAAGTTACTTACTCATTGTATCAATAACCTTGTGTAGACCCTATTTGACAGATCCAATCACGCACAAATTAATGAGCGATCGCACGACGTATCTCCGCAGCTTTTTTGAATTTATTTCAACCAAAAATTATTGTATGTAATCTTTTTTGACAGATTTAAGGCAATATTATGCAAAAGCGGACAGGCCAGTTCCAATTCTAGCACATGTACTTGTTCACAGGAATTGTTGATAAGGACATGTTCTATAGATGGTTGTAAGTTTGGTTGTCTAGTAACTGTCTGTAGGCTGTTATATAAGTAATTCAAATAGCATGTGTCAGCATCTGAAATCCATTTGGCATCTTCAGCTCTATACCATCAGCCCTCGAATTGACTTTCAAATGCAGTTTTAAGAATTTCACTTTTTCCCTTTCTGCATTCATAGCATGCAATGGGAATTAAAAAGATATTAGATGTCATGTCATTAATCAATTTTATAATATTGAGGAAAAGGCAAATGACTTACTTTGTAATTCAGTGCTTCTAGAGCATTTCAATACGCATATAAATTACTAAATACATGAAAAATGTTTGATTGATTTATGCACGAATGTAGCTGAATTTTCAAAAATGTGAACAATTGCATCGTATTGCCTGCTATGACCACATGGTTTTTAAAATATGAAAACGTCGCAAAATCAAAAAAGTTCTTTAGAAATACTTTTTATATTTCTTCTGATGAACATTGGTCAATCTCTGTCATCTCATTGCCAATTGAAACCCATCAGAGATAAAATAATCATTCATTTTTTGATTTTTGCGACGTTTTCATATTTTAAAAACCATTGATAGCGCATCGTTCATCCGACCCTTCGCCTCTAGAGTCGTTTGTGAGAATTTTATTTTCTCATTTCACTAAACTTCCATGAGCACATGTCATACGAAATTGAGACAACTAAAAATGTAGGGGGGGGGGTGGAAGAAAGAAGTACCCAAAATTATTTTCCGTCCACTCGAATTATCGGTAGAAACAACAGTTAAATTTCTTAATGATTTCGATGGATGATCCATGCTTGAACATACACGTATGTGCCGCATCTGTCGTCTAATTCTGGTGTCTATTAATCTACACAGCATTTTTGCTAAAAAAGTGCTATCAATATTTTCATAAATTGTGTTTAACAATTTGAGTTTCACAAACATAAGTTTAATAGCATATGATGAGGAACTTTTTTTTCGCTTTCGATTACTGATTTACCATCATTTGCTTCGAAGACTATAAAATTTGTATGACAAAGATTCTGTATATTCAGCAAAATCACTCGTACCGAACAATGTTTGTGTGTGGGACGAGAGCAACTAAAATTCGAAAATTAAAGGTCAAACTCATGTTACTAAATCTCGGATAAATCATCTCTTGTTTACTTGTCAGATTGGAAGGATGACAGAAAGTGAAGTGAAGAACCCCTCAGCATGAGTTATATTTTGCATTCAAATGTTTCAACGAAATGGATCTTTTCATCTTATCAATACACTGATGGCAGCATCATTAATGTTTAAGGTGATACGCGACAAAGCATTGTCCCATCATTGATGGTAGCTCTCTACTGGCGATGCATGGAGATGGCATTGACCAGATAAAATTACTTGATTTGGGAGAGTCACCACTTTCCATGATATCAATTTGAGCATCACTGGGTCAGTAGAATAATTTGCTTTCATTCGATGGGTGCCACCACTCTAGCGGGTGAACATAATAGAAGACTCTTTGAAAGCTGCCAATCTTCTGAAACTATCTGATCTCCCGAAGCCTGTTCCGTCACAGGACTTTTACGAGTGTGCAGTCAATGAATAATGAGTCCGTAAGTGACGCTCCACCGAAGCAAGTTTCGATTCAGGGTCTGCTCGACCGCTGGAGACAGACCGAAGATTCTAAGGAGAGGCTTCAGTGACATGGAGAAAGCTCATGTGGATTGTCACCACCAATCATATATTCAAATCTATTTATTCTTTTACTGTTCTTGGCGATCTTGGATCGAATTAGTAATTTAGCAATTTTGGAGGCATCAATTTATTTGAATTTAGAATAGTGTAGCATAATTGCAAGATAATTGAATATATCAGCAGCTTTGATGTCGATTTTTTTGTAAATGAAAACCTAGGCCTCGAATATCAAGATCATGCTTAATTGAATGCTCAACATGTTGATGATAAGATGTAAACAAAGTAACCTATGACACTGAAATTTCTGATTCGAAAAACTGACTATGCACTATAGTGTACTTCTTTCTCTCCTCTTTGTGGTGTCCGTAGTCTTCGTGGCACTGTGGCTAAGTGCTTGGTTTTGTTGGTGGTACATGTAATATTCTACCGGCATCTTGCTTTTAACAAGAATCTGCTACTTTATTACTTTTCACATGTGACTTGTACGGTGCTGATCTTTGTAGGAGTGATGTGATACTTTAAGTCCGGATGCCTTTCGTGCCGACTTATGACCACACGACCAAAGGATCGCAAAGCCAAGCACTTAACTGCTATGCCACGGTGATATGACTGTTAAAAAAGAAACATGAAGCAAAACTGTTGCTATAAATAAAACTGTCATCAAGATGAATCCGATCCTTTTCCCCCGAACAGATGTACATGAAATGTAATACATTTCTTCGTGAAGAAGGAAGTTCAATTCGAACTTGCACCCTTTCGATTAAAGACACCGGAGATTGTAATTTTCTCCAAATTTCACTCAATCTCTTAAATTTTGTCGTTTCTTCATATACTATGTGGACGGATGACCGACCTGTTGCTTGTCTTTCTGTGTAGACAGAATGACTACGATAGAGAGATTGGATTGCCACACCCTTGGGAGAATAAAGATTGGACGCTGGAAGTAAAACCTGTTCATTTCATGGCTATTTTTAGTCATGTGCTCGTTACTGTATACGAATGGTAAACTGCTGATATGGAAGGTGAACTGTAAGACGAGTAGCGACAAATTGGAGGAAGGAATGAAATGGAAATTATTTCAGGCAAGACGAAGGCCGATAATTTGGTAAATTAGAGACGCAGGAGAGGAGAACTGTTGAGTAGATGAAAGGAATTGATAGTCATGTCCATTTCTAGGATGAGAAGAGGTCAGAATCATTTGCTGCTATTTGTGCACAAGATAATTCCATGTCGTCTGTCTTCAATTTTGCCATCGCTCGTAATTTCGTGTTTGAACAAAGCAGAAGTTGTTTCTTCAATTAATTTGACTTTTCCTCCTACCATGTCTTCTTACATCGGTTTTCTGAGAATTTCATTTGTTTTCATGCGGAAATCTATAGATTTTTTTAAATGTATTTGCATACGAAGTATTCTGAAATTTATTCAATTTAGCAAAACCATTCTTTTACAGTGACGTCACTTTGGAGCTACCCTTTACGCTGACTCATCCGAAGCCTCCAGAGGAAGATCCACTAGGTCCAGATATCGGCGGCATTGACGGCGCTCCAGCTGGAGATCAAGCAAAAGAAAACGCTGAACCAGCTCTTGATACAGACCTCATCAAACTTGACACGAAGTAGGTTACATTTTTTATTTGGCATGATTATTTAGAATTTCAGTTCTACTTACTGTTTCAACAGTAGTAACTTGATATTTTTGTTTCAGTGGTGGTGTTGGAGCGAATCCAGGCAACGACGATGACCTCATCTTTGAGGACTTTGCACGACTTCGACTGCAAGGGCACGACAGGGACGACCAAGAAGCGTGAAGTACAGAGATACAGTCGAGCTTCTTCGTACCGCCATCTTCGATTTGATGTCTTCATTTTTGCCACAATTCCCCTCTTCTCTTACGTCCATCGTCAACTTTTCCCTCTAACAAGATTGAAGGAACGTCCAATTCTTCATTTCGTCCACTTCGTGTTGAATTCGATGTTCAGTTTAGATTCTTTTTCAGCGTAGAAGATATTTTCTATTCTTTTTATCGTTCGCTTGGCTTCAGCGATGAGCGATGGAAGAAGATCCAATTATGATTTTTTGTCAGGGAGTGATGCTTTCTTGTATATATCTGATTTTACACATTAGCTTTTGTTTCCTTCAAGTCTATTTATTTCATTTCTCAATGAAATCGGAATTAATTGAAATGGAGATAATGAACACGGCGCCCGACCGGTCATTAGACCTTTCCTGTTAAAGTCAATTTGATTTCATCACTGTTTTCACAAATCATTTTTCGATGTGTTTCCCAATGCGTGTATTTTATTGTGTATATTGTAAATTGTTCATTAATGAGAATCATTGCAAGTTAGATGATGACACTGAATCACGTGTAATTATGAATACATATTTTCAATGTGTATGTTGTTGAAACCCACGCACTCTACAGGACTTTACCTCAATTGTATTGCGCTCCAGAGAGAGAAAAGCTTAAGAGATCAATCAATTCGTCATGAAGTATTGTTAGATTTTAGTGGATATCTGACTGCACCTCAGGAAGTTGCAGTTTTGTTGTGATAATGTCTTGAGAGTGACCTCCCTTCTACACATTTTCTGTTTTTAACTTGTGACGCGTTATTTTCAATTGTTGTGTGGCTCACTGTCTTGCGTGACTGTTGATACACCGACAGGAAAGGAAAACAGATTCTCTCGACAAAGGAATCTATGCCAGTCCTACCACAGTTGCATTGTGTATGATATGACTTTATATAAGATACAGAATTCTCTACTTGTACGTGAACATCTAATATTGATGCAACACCAACACCAATGCTTAAAATGAAATGTGTTTTTACTTTTGGTAGAGCGTTTTAGAAACACGTGGAAAGTAATATCTTCGAATATTTGTTTGTAGTCTACATGCATTTAGCAGATTGTCCACTGCTATAAGCTAGGTATACCTCCAATCTATGTGAAGTTTTGTGTTGAAAAGACCTTGGTTAATCATTTTCTTTAAGTTGATGTTGGGAAACCAAGTAGACAAGATGGTAATAATTCTTTTTTTATATGCTTTATTAATTTCGGCCTCCTCTTAGGCCTTCATCAAAAGCAGAAGTGATGATGGCCTAAGAGGAGGCCGAAATTAATGAAGCATATAAAAAAAGAATTATTACCATCTTGTCTACTTGGTTTCCCAACATCAACTTATGTGAATTTTAAAAATCTTGAAATTACGAGTACAAGCTCACGCTAATTTTTGAATCGACAAATCATAGACTGGTCAATAAGAGCTACTGAAATAGCTGAAATTTGACTGATTACCGCGCATTGAAGATTATGATTTGTGCCGTCAACAAATTTAACACCGACTTATAAGTGATCTTTACTTATTTCGTTAACGAACCAAGGCAGAGAACCTCAATTGTCGTGGAGCGATGCAAATGAAACACCTCAATTTTATCATGTTCAATTGATAAAGTCCGCTCTCTAAACCTAAAAACCTACTATTCCTTATGAAAAACTACAAATGTTGCACTAGAGCTCTCTGCAGCTATGCACATAGACTTCATCTTCAATTGTCAAGAAATGACGTTTTGGGTTTCCTAGGAAACAGCTGCAGTAAACAATTTATATTTTGTCACAGTTCGTTGTCGGCCAATCGAGTTCATGCATCTATGGGTTCTTTATATGCACCTAAGCCTACTGGTTCTCCGCGTTGCCGCTTGAACCGCTAAGCATAATGTTCTGTCTTCCCTGAGCATGTGAGGTCCCATCACATTGCTTAGCCTCTGATACATGCAGACAGACACATGAGACGCAAAGCCAACAGAACTGCCGAGACGTTGCAGGAATATCACACGGATGTTTAATAGGGTCACGCTTGAATTACGCGTAATTGAGCGTGGCATATGTCACCTAGTGTAAGCTAGTCCATCCCCTGTGGGAACGAATCTGGCGAAAAGCTGGCATATCAGTATATTATCATGCAATAGTTCAGTAATAATTTTTAGCATATTCGCTGGCGTAGTTCGCCGGCGACAATTCGCGCTCTGTATGCCACCTTTTACTTTTGACTTTCCTCCTATTTTCTTTAGTAATCCGCCTCTACAGCCGAGGCTCTATTTTCTCCCTCACCTCACCATCACCCACATATGGCTAATCTATCTAAGAAATAAGTGCAGCAGACCATCATTCATTGATAATGATAAGAATATAGAGAATCCGCTTATATCAATTTTCATAACATCTCGACATTCAATAATTTACAACAATGACAAATTATTTGAATAATATAATAGTGCGACATTTATGGAAGATAAATACTTTTTTAGTTTAAGCCTTCGTGAATTAAAAAAGATCCCTTTTTATCAGATCATAGACTGAGTATACAATATATTTTCATGTAAAGGTAATAGGAACATTACTACTTACCACTAATTAGTTGCTACAACATCCACGATTTCGCCGGTTGGCGACTAATCAGCTCGCATTAGTAAACAAATATCTACCAACTACAACTTTTTCGCCAGCTGTCGTTTTGAATTTTATACATGTCTTTGGATAGATGATGACCATTTTCACATGCGGAGATAGTTTTTACACGAAAATGAACCTTTACAAAAAATTATCCACAAAATCGCTACCTCGCCAGATAATCTGTTGATATTAGCAAGATGCGTTAATCCCACAGGGTCGTTGCACTTCAGCGATTTAAATTTATGCATTTTTATCGTTATATCGTCTTAGCCTAGTAAGGTAACTGTGTACAAGATGGCCATGCTTGCAAGATGGCCATGTGTCTAAAAATAGCACTTACGCTAACAGTTTGACGACGGTGATTTCACACGATGATCTACTACCCCAATGAGGACAATAACACACATAAAGCCACTCGTCGGCGTTCATCTTGTCATTTCGTCAGCTGCGAAAGAATTCAAGGTGAGTTCACGAGACCAATAGTTATTTTCTGTTTAAGGTTAAAGCTTTGTCTACCACAGTTATCATTCTTATAAATGATTCCACCGGCATAAATCTAGAGTAAATACCATCCAGCTACACTGTCGATTAGCGAGTTTCGTTAACTTTCACTGCATTTTCTATAATTGGGATTTTTATCTGGTGATATAAATGCTGGCAACATGGCCATCTTTACATTCTACAACCAAAATCGGTAAATATGGTAATTAAGCTGCTATTATCCGTACTGCTTTGTTACCATGAGCCACAATAGCGATAATAAGTGTACACCGAGGAATGAAGTACGTTTCTATTAGGTCTATGAATCCTACTTTTAGTAATAATTACTTAAAATAGGCCTACAGTAGACCTAAGTCTTTTCAAAAAAAAGTTTTCCTTATGAAATTAAAAAGGCTCTCCTAAAACCCCTCATTCGAATTTTTTTTTGAATCCTAGAGTCTTAGGATTTTACCAGTCAAAATCCACTAGAAGTACCGGTATGTGCCTTTAAAGTGATCCTTTCTGCAACAAGCACCATCATACATTAAACCCTGTTTCGCTCATAGGTAGGCTAATTTCTATTAGGCTTAAGCTTACACTTATTCTATCATTCTTGGATTTGAATATACGTAAGCTCAAGTGTCTGTTCTTGCTGCTTGAAATTGATTCACTTCATAGAGAATAGCTCAGTCATTTCAATTGAATGCACGTAATTTTGTAAGCAATCGTCCTAACTGAAACTATTCTTGTGGCATAAATTTGAACCTTAAACGTTTTTCTTATTTTTTCAGGCTGTATCATGGGGCAGAGATGTCGATCAAAGGGACTTCGAGGTCAATCGTGGTCAGAAGAACAGCTAGGAAATGCAATTGAGTCTGTTACCAAGGGAATGTCGGTGAAGAAGGCTGCAGAGACTTACAAAATTCCACGCCGAACGCTGAGAAATCACATCAAGAAGGGTACTAGAACCAAATCTACGGGAAGACGAATGACATTGGATAACGATGAAGAAGAGGACTTAGTGAGAAGGATTATCCGATTCTGTGATCTCGGATTCCCTTTGAGTAAGAAGATGATTCAACTGTATGTATATCATTATGTGACGCAAAACAACAAGAGACATCAATTCTCGGAAAGAAAACAGATTGCCGGACGTTCTTGGGTTGATGGCTTTCTTGAAAGACACCCGGAAATCTCGACTAGGAGAGCCCAAACACTAAATCCAGCTCGAGCTCAGAAGCTGAACCCGATGATAGTGAATGACCATTTCGCCAAATTGAAAGCTTTTATGGATGAACACGAATTACACAACAAACCGAATCGCATTTTCAATTTGGACGAAAAGGCTTGCCGCTTGACAATTCACAAGCAACAGAAAGTTCTCGCAAAGAAAGGAGCGAAGAGGGTTCATCTGATGGGTCAAGAACATGGTGAAAACGTAACGATCGTGGCTTGTGTCAGCGCTGCAGGATCTGTACCGCCGCCAATGATTATCTTCAAGGGGAAAAGGTCCAACCCAACGTTTGGAGACGATCTTCCACCGATGTCTATATTCGCCATGTCTGAAAAAGGTTGCATGACCAATGATATATTCATCAGGTGGTTGGAACACTTCAATGAGCACAAGCCTAAAGGAAGAGTTCTCTTGATATTTGACGGAGCTGCATGTCACTTAAGTCCGAAGATCGTCGACGTCGCTGACCTGTATGAAATCAGCTTGTATTGCTTGCCATCAAACACAACTCATGAGTTGCAGCCGCTGGATCGATCCGTATTCAGATCCTTTGAATACCACTGGGATGAGGAAGTCTTGAAATTCTGGAGAACATTCCCTGGACGAAACATTACCAAGGAGCGATTCGGAAAACTGTTCACACCTTGCTGGAATCGGTCGCTTACACTTGAAAACATCATGAGCGGGTTTCGCGTCACTGGGATTTATCCATTCGACAAGTCGGTTATTCCCATTGAGGCATTTTGCCCTAGTGAAGTGACCAGGATCACAGACTTGACTTCAGTCACTGCGATGGAAATTCCTCCAGAGATAAGATCACAGACAGTCACTGATACTCTGATGGATTGCGATCAGATCGAGCATCAGCCGACAACATCCCGAGAACCTACAGTGAATGAAGTGCCTCCATGAGGACGAACCAACGACATCAAGTGATCAGCACGCGCCATTAAGGACATCACTAGAATCTCCGAACACGAGCTTCAAAGAACTGTTGAGCTCTCCGAGACTCACCACACCAAGGCGAAAGACCGCACCAAGGCGAAAGAGTATAAATCACAAAGCTCAGCTATTGACTCAGTCACTGTTTCAAGAGAAATGCGATGACACCTCTGACAAGCCATTGAAAATGAAAAAGAAAGTCAAGATCAAACGCAAAAGGAAAGAATCAGCGAGACCGGCACCGATCAATCAGTCAAACACAGGATGGTATTGTTCGATTTGTGACGAGGACTGTGTAAAAGACATGCGGATGTGCATGTCTTGCGAAGAATATTTTCACGACGAATGTATTGGCTTCACAAAATCCGACAATGAGACATTCATCTGCTGCGACTGTGATCCTACCTTTCACCAATAAGCTACTGTGACAGATTTTATGAGTAATATTTTTACGTAATTTTTATTGCTTGTTTATGTGTCAATTTAGACCATAAGCACTGTTTAGGCACATTTTTAGTTGTTTTTATACCTCCTGACGTTTATGTAAACAGAGAATGTTTTATAATGTCGTAGTTTTTCATTTAATTCAAATTTGGAAAGGGTGGCCATGTTGCCAGCACTTTTTTTTCGGTGTATTTTTTTTAGCTTTTGCTAAAATCACTCTAGAGGAAAAACTAGGATGTCTGAAAAAAAATTACAAGAAAGATGTGAAACTATGGGTATTTTCTGATATTTTAGCAAAAGAACGAAGAAACAATATTCAATATTCTCGTCACAATATTGCTTTACATTAACTATGGCCATCTTGTACACAGTTACCTTACGTGGTGCGCGCGCCTCTCTTCCTCGAATGAGTTGCCTGCCACACAGATACATAATTATAATGACCTACTATCGAAATTGAATTTCATTCGAGGAATGGGTCCAAGGCCGAGAACTCACATTACCCATTGGTCCCGCCTCTCTAGGATATTCTTTTTGGAGATTTTATGATAAAGTTAGCGTATGGTTTTATTGCATCGGTATTTTAGTTACAGGTAACAATGCTTCAAATTGCCTTGTACAATAATTTGCACCCCGTTCAACCTTTATTCGTTTTCATTGTAATTATCTGGGATGCAATTTGCCCACAATATGAAGTGGAACTATGACGAAACCGTCATCGTCAATGAGTTTCATAGAGAGCGGAATTTCTCAAATAAATGAAATGACACAATTATGATGTATTTCAAAATTTTGTTTCAGACCTGTTAGACGACGAGTGAACTGTAAATGCTCGCCCGCGCGTATTCATAAACATTCTCCATGTTTTGACAGCATCAGATCGCGTGATTGCTGACTCTTAGTGCAGCGTGTGTGTACGCGCATATATAGAAACTTCCCTTAACCACGGATGTTTGGGGTGGTCCGTAATTACGCGTGGCAATGTAATCATGTATGATCATGCATGGGAATCATGCATGTTTTATCCAAAAACGGGCATCTAGGGTTTTAGCCCCATGAGGTAAAATTGGCAACGCATTTTTATCAGCTTCTGGCATGTTTTCCGGAGAGAAAGACATAGGAACCAATGCCAAAGTTCTTAAGAATTTGATGGACATATAATAGATTCAAACAAAGCGCCAAAACATGCGATTTATCAGAAGTATAGTAATCAAATTTAGTTCAGAAAATAAGGTAGCGATCTTGCTTACACCAGTCGGTAATAAAGCCCACTCGGTGATATTGCCATCTTTTTTGCTCGTACACTAGAAGTTTTGAAATAATCGACATGAACTTCTCACACAAGTCAACTACTCCAGAAATAGATGATTTGAATATAAATTCATGGTATTTAATCACAAAATCAACACTGTATAGAACTCTAAGTCTGTTAGGTTGGCTTTTGATTCACCCACCCACCTTACAGCTCAATTTTCAATTTATCAAAAAAGCTACAGATCGCACTGTGATAAATTTTGAACGTTTTTCAGTGCATAGCAGTGAGCAAGCGCTCAAAATTTCGTAAAATAATTTCCGCAAAAATCAAAATCTCATGAAATTATCTTGAAGAATAATATGGGAGGCTTAGTGGAGAGCTCGATAGGCCTATGTTTAATTGTGTAATCGAGTTTTGCCTGTCATTCTGGTTGATATGCCAATTATTTTTCAAGAAATCAAGTTCCTCCTATATTGAAAACATTGATGCTGACAGCTTGAGTTTGACACATTTCATCTAAATTTAGTCTGTTAAAAAGTTTCATCAAAAATCGCCATTCCACGACAATAATGTCACGGAATGACGCATCATTTAATTAATGAGATTTAAGAAAGTACCTACATGTAGGAACTTGGTCAAATTGTCATTAATAAAATACATGGCCTTAAGATGTTTATCATTATTATAGGATGATCATTACTTAATGGTGACAAATCTGAGATAAGGAAACACTCATGCTCAGCATTTTACCATACCGGTAATTGAATGAGAGAAGTGCTTTACATAGTAACAACTGAACTCTTCATAATTCTGCTTCTTCAGTCATCACTCATCGTATTTTTATACATTTCACTTGATTTTAATTCCCTTAGATGCCATGCAGTACTAGTTACACAGATGAAAACATCACTAGTTAAACCAAGTTTTTTATTTTTATTACTACATCAAAGTATGTAAAGAAGAGAGGAATCAAAACAAAATGTGACCATGATTAGTGCAATGGACAGGACAATTTTGTAATTGACATGAGTCATAACCAATGACTACAAAACGTGAATAAAATTTCCATGAATTCCATGTATGTCATTTGATGACAATGCACGGTTGAGTGTGTCCTATTTGAATTTGAGTGCTTGAGTCGTTGGCGTTCAATGGCCATCACACAGTGTGAAAAATCAATGAACAAGAAAACAAGAAGTAATAGTAAACAATTGATTAATTCAATTTAAAATTCTAAACATGTGAAGTGAATGACAAGAATTGAGTCATGAAAACACCATCATTTCAAATACAAACAGTACTCCAAAACTTGATGACAGAATGTCATGAGGATGTTAAATAGAAATAATCGATCAATTGTATCGGTCTGTGAATAGCATTGATCAAATGTTCTTTATGTATTTATTCAAGATTTACAAGTAAATGATGGTAATTGAGTGCATTAGCTGCCTTTAAGAAGCTCTTTTTGAGCGCAAGGCGACAAACATTGTTTCTTTCATCAGACCGATATCTTCCAACAAATCAAACAGAACCCTGACTCATGAAGATGATTGATGAAAATTACATGCGTCGACACAAACATTTGATGACCTTTATAGGCAAATACAAATAGCTAAAAACAGAACAACAAAGTCGTTTATAAGATGAACTACAGATTGTTCTTCATACTGCCTATTCATCCTTAGCAGGAGCTGCCGCTTTCTTGGACCGTTGGAGGAAAGCATTGCCCTCTTTGGCGGTGTTCACCATCGTGCCTAATCGTTTCAGATTCTTCTTTTGTGTTTTCTTGGCCGGTGCAGGTTTAGGTCTGGGTTCCCGCTTTCTCAGTTGACGTACACCATCAGGCTTGGTAGAGAGAGAGCCGACGAAATGTTTGGCTGTAATAAAGAGAAAACGTGCATTATCACTATCAGTTATGTAAAAATTAGATAGTGAAACAGGTATTACAAAGTAAACTGTATTTTTTGAAACGTTGTGGTTTGTTGCTGTTTTAAGTATCAGAGGGACTTCATTAGCCTAATGGTAGGCATGAGGAAAACCTTTATTTAAGCGAGCCACGAATAGTCACTCCACAAGGCCTAGTTTTAATGCACGTGGCATAATCGATGCGTTTCATTGAAAATCATTATTATAATGCTTGAAAACTTTGCAGTATTCAGAATTGCCTTTCAAAATAGCAAATAGATGTGACATTCAGATGGAGAAAATCCGTCAAAGTGAGCTCGGGCGGGGTAAGGGGCTGAATACTCTTAATTCAGCTAGCTAAGCAATAACTTGTAAAATCAGTCAAATGCTCGTACGAATATTTTGCTGAATTTCCCGAAACATGACATTAACTATCGGTTAATTATCGATCTTGCAGTCTCCCTCACTTTTAGTTTTCAAACATATCTTATCAACTCAATACGTCACTCTTTCACAGTACTATACTTGTTTCTGCGCGTACATGATTATGTAACACAGTTCTATTTCGTGTATTCTCAAAGTTGGTCAAGATTGCTATCAAGACTGGCAGATCTAGATCTCCTTGTTGATGCAATTTCTACTTGCAAATTATATAAGTAGAATGATGACTACAATATTTATTTCATCTGTTAATCAAGAAATTCATTGATTTCACTATATGCGATTGATATGATAAACTCGCGTTGAGCGACAATATTGAAATTAAAAGTCGAGTATGTGGTGTTGCAAAACTAGAATTTCATTCAACACTCGCACTTTGAAATGACAATGAAACAATGACAACCACTGTCTATTTAACTCAAAATAATCCCTATATATTTTTATCAATATGAACGGAACTTGTAAACAGGGTTTCCGCGGTTTTCAAGGGTCGTTTTTTCAGGAGTTTCCAGGAGCCTCCTGATTATATTTTCAAGAGTTTTCCAGGAGGTTTACGTTATTTGATTTACAAGCGGATTTTACATAATTCGTGATATAGACTATACCAAATACAAGTTCTTTGCATTACATATGCAAGAGATAAAGCAAGTGATTGTACAATAGCTTTAACATACTTTACCATTTCAGCCTTAAAACGAATCACGAGTGGATCTGACCAGTCCTTATAATTCATGAACTCTGGTCCTATGATTTGTTAAGGTTTATGTATTTCAGGTACTCAAAGTACGATGTACCAATGTGGCTCAAATGTGCCTTTGATCATTTGGTCTCCTCATGAAAACTCCTCGGTACTACAAAGTACATGGATCGTAAAATCAAGACAAATAATCTAAAAAAAAAGGATTTGACATATTTATTTCAATTTATCTTCTAATTTGTTTATTTGTCCTTCCAGCGCATCCTCTCAATGTAATTTCAAGCGACAAAAAAAGTAGTTAAAGAAAAAATAAATACTTCAGAAATCTAACACTCACTTCACTGAGCAAATGTCGTTGTACACGTATATAGTCAGTCGTGTCATATTTAATAATCTCCAAAAATAAATAATATCACTAAAAATTAGGGTTGTACGCGGTGCACCAGTTCTCGGGCTAGTGCACCTAAATTTACGAATTTCGATCAAATTGATGCTTTACTGTAAAGCTTGAATTACAATTGACTCATTTTGTCTGTTATCTTAGCCACAACAAATTGAGAGTATAACATTTTAAGCATGCAGTATAATTAATCCAACCAGGAGAACATTACTCAATTCTTATATTATCAAATCAAGTCAATAATCAAATCATATCAAATCAAATCAATAATCATTAATCAATATTCATTATAATCAAACTTCAAATATCAATTCACTTCACAATAAATTTCTACATCAGAAAAATGAATCCTTTTTAAAATCACGGTTGTGTCATAAAAAACGATGTATTTTCTGATGACGAGAGAAAACGTGAAAGTTGACGAAAATTCGGCAATTCAAGTTCATGGTAAGTCATTTTAGGCCACACATTCCCGATTCCTGCGACCTCAGAATTTTGAAATCTCAGTGAATACAGCGTAAGCCTACCCTGCAGTTGTTCCTCTTGATAAGAAGGTTATCCTGGCATTCCAGTGGCCAGGGATTCATCCGAAAGATTTTCTTCTTGATTGCGTGAAGTCGATCGTAATGTCGAGAGTTCTTGACCTTCTGCAGAGTAATTTGCAGACATGACATTGCTTCGAACCTGTCTACATTCCTTGATCTGTTCAGTTATTTTGAAAAAAATGAACTCCTCCTTTGCTGCATATCATTTTAAAATGAATCAATTAAAAACCCAACGTTTCGTCCGCCACGGACTAAGCAATGCAGTCATTGTTATTCTGTCAATCATTTTGCATATCTACGTAATTTCTATTTTCATCTAGTTTTAAAGAATTTAAAATTTTTTCTTAGAATTTTCATTGTAACTATCATACAAACACACAAGTATGATGACAGTCAAAAAAGAAAAATTGAATTTAAGAATGCCTTTGCAGGCATGCTTCAAATTTTTTGACATTGTTAGAATTTTCCCTACTATCCTACTCGATAAAATGTGCATTGAATATTAAAATATGTAAATATTTCACATGAAGGGTAGAGACCCTGCCTACAAAATTTTGATATTTTATTTGACTATCTCACGACAATCTAGAACGCAAAGCAAGTTATATTTCGTCTATGCTTAAAGAAGTGCTTCAGGGAGGCTTTTCCAAATTTTCTGTGCAACGGTGACGCAGGTGCGGTTAGCGCACAGCCCTAAATGCAAGATAAAATGAATGCGATATTCAAGGCTTCATTTCAAATCCATATCTGCCGGTATTCAAAATGCTCCAATGCACGAGCTGTTTCTTTTATAGACTACGAACTGCAATAAAAAGAGCGTTAATTATATTTCCTGAAGCAAAAAGAATGACAAGAACGTCTTTAAAATGCATAGCTAGAAATTTCTTTCACAACAAAACCAAGAATGTGAATGAATTCATTACATTAACTTTGTATGAATTGAAAAATTCCATTAAAAACTAGTGATCAAGTAGAGATGCCCTCACTTATCTACCATATTTATAAAATTCCAGGAGGTTAGGTAAAAATTCAAAATTCCAGGAGTTTCCAGAGCCCTGGAAAACCGTTTTCGAAATTCCAGGAATTTCCAGGATCGCGGAAACCCTGTGTAAAGAAAGATTTAGATAACATTTTTATTTAAAGAAAATAAACTAAAATTCATCTTTCGACGCACAGATAAGTTGCTCTTTCTTTTCTAAAATACGTTTGACGAACCACCTTTCTCAATCAGATTATTAATTTTCAGTGATCTCATTTAACAAGGACTATGATTCTACAATCAATTCCAGATTTGATTTTAAAATCTGTGCGTCGAAAGATAAATTTAAGTTTATTTTCTTTAATAAATATTTAAAACCCATAAATTGGAAGACCAGATAAGTTACTCAACAGTTGTAGCCGATTGTGCGGCATGAAACATGCATAGATATGTTAAGTTGCACTTACATCCACATACTCACTTTTGATTATTATTTCCGCGACATAATGTTCGAATAGGCTGTACTTGATTGTCAAGTTCATCATTCATCAGGCGAACGATCAGCGAGCGTTTGTCCCCTATCAATGCGCAAGTCTAACAGAGTTTTCAAAAACTCGAATATCGACTTGTTAGCAGTTGAAATCGATTTTCACACAACGATCAGTGAAGCTCGGGTTTTGAACGAAAATTGAGATTCATCACAGCACCAACTAAAACTCATCACATAGCTAGTAATGTGGAGCAATCAGACAATACAGCAGCGATGTTTAATTTGACAAATTATACCAACTGGTTAAAACAATCATCAAGTTCTCTTCAAAAAGAAATAATTATCAAAAGAAAATAACCACGCTTCTCATGTAGGCCTATTCATCAAGTAAATCCATCGCACTCAAATTCACTAAATGGGATTCTGGATTTTATTTGCTGCGTCGTCATAGGGGTAAACGTGATTTGACTATCTCGTGGTATCACTTAATGAATGCTAATTCTTTGTTCTACTTAAATTTGTTCACTTAATCAGTGACATTTTACCAGGTGCCTGCAATATTTTACTCATTCCATCTTATGAATGTAGTGAAAAAGCTGAAACATGTACATCCAAAACACTATTAGAGCTGCTTTCCTCTTTTATTTTCCACGTGCACATGTAACGTAATTTCCCTCTTGTTACAACCATTCTGTTGCATTATCTCAAATCATGGTGCTATCCCTTACAGGAATGAGTTCTACTGCGCTATTATGTACATTTCATAGATCACAACAATATCGCTGTGCCGCCATGAATTTTTCAAGGATGGAATTTTACAACACCCACTCACTGTAGACGTTTTCTCCCGAAGAACCTCATATTGAACCTCCGGTTCTTTGATGTGCTGTAAAATCAGAAGTACTCGGAAAGCTGCTTCAGAATTTCATACCCAAATTGATCAACCTGAACTTCGGGTAAATCTGAGATACTCGGCCACTAGATTTTCTTGAAATTTGTCCTTTCTGAATGGAATGAACTTATATTTGAACGCTACAGTCACTGCTTGCTAGTCGAATGGCAAATAGTAATGATCCATCCACAAATTCACAATCATCAACGTCTGTTACATATTTCACTGCAACTGTGTCAAGTTGCTACGTGTGCTTCCGACATGGATTACTATCATCATTCATGGTATATAATTACGTCACTTGCAGCAATCGGAATATTTTGATTGCCAGTAATCTTTTGATGGTCGCAATTCTGCTTTAACAGCAGCATGACCTACTAAGCAGAGAAATAAAAGCGAGCTATGTTGCATTCCAAGTTTCAACAATCAATAGCAGCCTTCTACCTTTTCATCTTTCCCTAATCAAAGATAGTATTGCAGCATTTCAATGAAAAACAGGATACTTTAAGAAATTATGTCATCTGGCCTATATCATCAGCAAATTTTCAAGATAGAACAACCAGAACTTTTCAGCAAATCTCTACTGGCCAAATGATGTTTTGAATTCTAAAAGAGCTATCCGCATTGATGTCTAACAAATTGAACAGAATCACGAGCAAAATTTAATTGCCAAATACAAGTTAGTTTCTAGTTGGGTAAAGACAAGCATTTGCCATTTTTTTGCTCTTCATCCCGATGATCTGACACAGTTGTGAGGGAAGATTAGAGTTATTTCACTCAGATAAAGAGTGAACATTTGGGTTATTGAAGAAAGTAAAATGCTCAGGAAGTGATTGAAACAAGACTTATCCGCACTGTCGACCCTCCCCTTGTGTGAAGAAAACCATCAGAATGCTCTTAGTTTATCTTACGGAAACATTCACATCACGCTTCAGGAGGCAGCATATTCAATTAAGTAGCGAATTGATTCGATGGAACATTATCATTTGACGAGGGGACTGATAATAAACTTATCTACCATATTTAGATATGATTGTCTATTAACACTACAGTCAACTCTGATTGACAATGGTCCTTGCTCTGTAATTGTGATGCAATGCAAACTTTCGATTAGTTATAGGCCAATAAATTTTCACTCATCCTTGAACATACACTATCCTGCACAGAACTCTAGTCGAGAATCTACAGCTACAAGTCAAATGGCGGTTCTATGAATGGATTGTGTCCACTGAGGCTCCTTTAGATGAAATTCTCAATGACAATATTGACAAGTCACTTGAGGTTTGTGAACTCAACTAATGGAAATGGAGCATGAAAATCATGTTAAACTATTCATTCTGAAGCACCATATCTCGACAGAGCACAAAATGTAGTGAACACATGTTCCCAGAAAATGATCTAATATATACTTTTATGACAGGGGCAACTATTTCCAAGATTAACAACGTATTGAGAAAAACGGAAGTTTTTTTCTACTTTTGGAATCTATGTAATCGATCGATGATCGGTGCGTTTTGAACGATGATCGAACGATCACTTCTACAACCAGGGATGATCGTTGATTGGTCGATCATGATCACTGATATCAGTGAAGAATGAAGCATGATTAAAAAATCGATCGATCGAATTTTCTGACATAATGATGAATTTCTGATACACTGAATTTATTTCCATAATTCAAAGTCAGAAGTGTATCAGTGCCCTTCCAAGTATAAAAGAATGGAAAACCTGGGAATAGGTCAAGTGCTTATTATGTTAGAAAGTACAAAAAGTTTATAAATTATACAAATGATGTGAAGTTCCACATCAAGGTTAGTTTTTACAACACTTGCCATTACAAAGTCAATGTTTTTCATATAATGAATGAGCACATACACCATCCATCATAAAAGGAGTACACAGCACTGATAATACCAAAAAAACCACATAAACCTGATGTATCTTTAAACTTAATGTGTCCTAATATAAACACACACCTTCCAGAAAGCATGGCTCACATTGAAAACTAATTGAATACTCCTGGTGTATTCAATGCACATCAATGCATCAATTTGGATCTCTTTTCTTTCGAGATTGCAGCAGATTGGTCGCTTCTCTTGTCACAGCTCAATGCAGTCATTGCAAGTATAACTTGACATAAATCACATCCAACAATCAAACATAACAATAGCGGATGCGATACTACATAGCGGTAGAAGAACGGTAGTTTGGTTATGCACTGATGACTAAGCAGATATTGTTGGTTAAAACGTTTTCTAGTCATAACAGAATGATGGCCACGTTATAGAATGAGTCATTTTTTGAAATGCCCACAGAGTACAGATTCAAGCAGTGACGACGACGTAGAGCAGAATCCTTCAATAGCTGCAATGAAGATGCAGTCGTCTATGGAAGGGGAAATTGTTAATTCAAACACGCCAAAATGCCGACGTTTTCAAACAGTAGAAGGAAGAGACACAGATCTGCAGGGAGAGAACAGACCCAGAACGACGGCTTTGCGAAATGTGGGAAAATTCAATGTGGCGGCAACGATGTCTCGGCAAATCCGCGTATGAGAGTGGCAAGATCTTCCTTTTTCATATCTTGGCACTTGATGAGAAGCAAGATTGTTCAAGGTATTCATACGGATCACATTTAACCATGTGAGAGGCGGTTCTTCTCGACTGTTATTGATACAACAATTATCAAATCATGTGACCAAACCACGTAATTTAATAGGAACACACCAATGCTAATGAATTGTCATCCCTCTATAAATTGTGAAGAGATGCTTTGATCTGTCAGTGTAATTAAATTTTTGGGAATTCTCAAGTTTTGAGTGGAAAAGTGGAGCATATTCAAGGCCTAAATATCAAACATCGATGACATTAATTTCAACGCTGTTATATTTGTCATTAACTGTATTCAAATGATCATAAACAGAAATACGATTTCTCGTCAAGAGTTCTTCTCAGTTTATACGATAACATCCAAAATGCATATGAAAAACTACTCGCGAACTTGGTCATCGCATCAAAGAACACTAAGCGAGCAATCGCTCTTTTGTTTATAACCATCTTAATGCATGGAATATTAATCAAAAACAACAACGAACACATTGAAATTAATGTTATCGGTTGCGACGAAGACAACAATGCCTTCGACAACGTGAATCTATTCTCATCAAACAGCAGCAGAGAAGAACTCAACAAACTTCGTGATTTCCTTCTTGAAAATGCTTTTTTATATTAATAGATTTTTATCTGACATTGAATTCAATGTACAATATGCAGTACATCGTCAATTCAATTATCCTTGTAAAGTAACTTAGTGTATATGGAGTCACAAATATTTTCAGTGTGCACTTTCATTACCTTAGAACTTCATTACCACACAAGCGTGACACCACTGTTCTCTAAAATTTGTTATTTGCCTGACGAAGGGCAAGTTCCGAAAGAACACAATAATTATTTTATTTCGAGTCCATTAAAGTGATATTTAAAAAACTCTTAATCTTCATCTATACACACTCTTGACTTCCTCTGATTCCTGGCTGAATTTTTTCTACAGTCCAATGTCTTACGTATTTCACAGTTATTCTGTAGATTGTATAAGATCTTACAATCTTTTCTTTAACAGTATATAGGAAATAAAGGATTTCTGTCAGAAAAATATGGGAATTATTCTAGAAATTATAAGGAAAAATAGGATTCCAAGGTTGAAACAAAGGATGATTTACAGAAATGTAGCTGTACCTCGCAATGGATTGCCCAAAATGTTCTTACCATGAATTCAGAATTTTTCCCCAAAACGTAGAACAGATGCTCCTCAACTTCTTTGGGCTTTTGGAACCTAGGATGAAGGTCCAAGAAGGTATAGTCTAGCTTTTGGACGAGGGTCTCTTTAATTCTTTTCGAAGATTTTAAAGATGTTCTGATGGAGTGACTAGTTAACGGCCTTCTTTGACTGCTACCTTTTTCCCTTAATTCCAAAAGCGGGGAACCCATGACACTGTTGATATGTACATTGTACAAGTACGAGCGCACGAGCGCATTTTTCGTCTTCGTGAGGTGAGATATTAAGTTTTTCCATTTAATTTTTTTAGTTGAAAATGTTTTCTCCAAAATGATCAATGTGCAATGATAAGTTGTTAACTAACTGAACGTGCAGAATTGCGCAAGGTATAAGCAAATGTCAACCATAGGAAATGCAATGGGTGGCGCAAAGGCTTAACGAATAGCGTACAGAATCACTGTTTTTGATGAATGACGTTTTGCGAATACTATCGCGCCGAAGTATCCAGTATTGCATCACGGTCACGGCTTAATAAAATCTCCTACCTCATACAATCTCATGGATTATCATGCCACAAGATTTTGCTGTTTCGGAGATTCAAATTTCGTTCCAGCCTCTTATAAGTTTCAAAAATATAATATCGATTTTATAACAATAAACGTCTCGTTAATTCCGCATATTAAATTCATTAAATAGTGATGAATATTCCAATTCCTAAAAACATAGGAAACAGAGGAGCTTTCGCTGACACACAGGACTTTTATGGGATTCCTATATTTTTACAGGAAAAATATGAAATATAGGATCAGTAGAAGGCTTGTAATGTACATGACCATGCTCAGGTGGATTTCAGCACTCTAGATTTAGAAGTCGACACGCATTTTCCTGTCCATGTATTTGCTGAAGACTTCATTAATTTATTAAACTAATTAATATTTAAGTGCAGTATTTACCTAACCATTCGAGCTGAAGAAGCCGAAGAACGTGGAAGCTACTGCATCACGACAAAAATCAAAATCAATTGTTTCCGAGAAGTTCGGTTACGCAGATCTGCCTAGTAGATTTTAGATAGTGTGTCCAAATCGCAAGCAATTTCATCGATTGATTTAAGAATCGGTGGCCCTTTTATGATTTGAATTAACAGAATTATTAAATATAATGAGGACAAAGCAAAAAAGAACTCTCTTTGTTAACAGCTGACATCTTTAGCCTCGCTGTATGACATGAACGATTTTTTTCTTTTGCAGTGATCACGCCCTACTGTGTAGAGCATTTCAATCTAACTCTTTTCCAACAGATCTGACCAAAATCACACCTGAAGAATTGGTTTCTGCATTGTTTTTACGGTCACGGTCATATTTTATTAAGCAAGTCACCAAGAAATGCTACCACGCCAATTCAAGTCGCTTCGGAACATATCCTTGAACGCAGTCGTGTCCATCGAATTAGCACGAACTCATATAAACCTACCTTCGTCGCAAGTACGGGCGATGGTGCTGAATTTCTGCACTCTGGGTTTACGGGACTTTCCGGCAAGGTAGGCCAGGCCATCCTGAAAGAAAAAAATGATACTAAATGATGAAAAGCAATTCATTCATACACGTGGCAAGTCAGTCATATTCACATAAGCTACTCATAAGTGAACTCTTCGCCGCATTTATTTTTCATTCAATTTGAGTCTATTCACGACGCACTGAACTTTTTTAAATCAAAGCTGGAGAAAACGTTGATGCACCTTCGTTACGGAACACCAGGTGACTACGATGAAGCAACAGCAGGAAAGAATGACAGTATGTTAAGAGTACGCCACTATAGAATGAGCATATTGCATATAATGCCAAGACAAAAAGATTGAGAAGGATTAGTAGAAGTGCTACCACAGTGGCCAACTGAAGAAAATTGCGACGCGACGACCACATTCCGCCGATTCCTGTAGGCCTATACACATAACGTATCCTATAGGTTTTTCTGCTAGTGAGCTGAGCACACAACTGTGCATTCTTTCTCTAATGCTGAATCCTGGTGGATTTCAACTTGGTTAGCTAGGAATCCAGATGCAATTATGCGCCAGGCAATTAATTAACATAATCAATAATTCATGTAAAAAATTGAGTAGAAAGTTCTTGAATTTATTTCTGATACATTAATCCCAGACCAATGATTATTAATTTGGTAATGGATCACGAAACAATGATTGTATGTGCATTTCTTGTTCGTATCACATGGATTCGATCTTTACTTAATCCGCTACCTGTAGGAAGTCTTACATCCAATTTTACTGATCAAATCACAACGAATTACTCTACATAAAACGTTTATTTCATGCGACATCTCATAGCAGATGTAAAGACGAAGATAGAGTTAACATTAAAAAAGTGAATTAAAGATAGCTGAGTTCGTTCAGGTCTCTGCACACTGGGAAACAAGACAAAAAAACTTGCTGCATTGCAAGATTCAGACGCTGTTTCAAAAAAAGTTGAATTACTTATTTAAAAAAACGAGCTTCTTAATTTTAACGTTATAACAATGTGAATTCACAGACCATATCATTTCACACAAACGAGGATAACTTCGTTTTCAGTGAATAAATGCCACTCAGTTTTATAGCGATTACTGTTACTTTTGTTCTGTATTCAGATCAGTGGTAAATATAAATACATGCGCGTGCATTACAGGAAGTACATATTCACAGTGACTCCCACGATCTAGACATGACGATCAAGAAACATGTGGTCACATACAATGAATGTTACAATTGGGCTATCACATAGCACGTCGAAGTCATTTTTAAAAAGTAAGCCAAATAACAGCACGACTTGCCTGGCAAGTACAAGTTGCTATTTGAAGCAAGAAAGGGGAGAATATCAATCTTGCATATCCCTAATACAAATTATCATCAAAGAATGCAGGAACATTAGAATAAAGACCTGGAAAAGGTGACCGTTACTTCATTCAAACGAAGTTAATGCTCCTCTGTGACTTTGTTCATAATTTGTCAGGATATTTTTCCGTGACTTTGTCACATATTGTCACACAGACAGCGAAAAACACACATTTTGTCACAATTTATTTTGAGATGAAAATTTGTCACATATTGTCACGTTTTGTCACATCGACCCACCCCTGTTATTATCAGCTTAAACAATGCAGTAAACTGCCTGCGAAAAAAATTGTAGAAATAGGTAAAGCTTGAAACTAGCGAAGGCAATTGCAAAAATACTCAAATTGAGGTAGATCACGAAGTTTATCAGAATTATAGCGGTCAGTCCTTGATCAGACCTTTCATTTCAATCGCCGTCTTGTAAATGGCAAGTCATGTTGTGCAGCTAGTAGCAGTCATTCACGATCTGCTGATTGAGGTCAGAGTGGTGTCCCTTGACCTGTCAAGGGCGTTTGACCGTGTCTGGCATGAAGGACTCCTCGCCAAACTTGCAGCATGCGGAATTAGCGGCCGGCTACACAGCTGGCTGGAAGACTTCCTCCGCGGTCGTTCTCAATCCGTGGCCATCTGCGGTCAGGAGTCTACTGCTCTACCCGTGCGCGCCGGCGTCCCCCAAGGCTCAGTCTTGGGTCCAACGCTGTTCCTGGTGTTCTTGAGGGACATCGAGGACGGTCTGGCGTGTAGCTTGGACCTCTATGCTGACGACAGCACCCTGCATAGAGTCATCGAGATTCGGGCGGATCGTGTGACAGCAGCCGAAGCCATCAATACAGACTTAAACACCATCCATCGTTGGGCAGATACGTGGTGCGCCAAGTTCAACGCCTCAAAAACTCGTGCGCTCACCATCAGTCGTGCTCGTGACGCTGCCAGTGCTCATCCACCGCTATTCCTCGCCGAGGAGCAACTGGTGGAGGTAGTACAACTCTCCATCGTAGGACTGACCATCACCAACCGTCTGTCCTGGGGCGCCCACGTGAGAAAGATCGCCATCAAGAGTGGCCAACAGCTAGGAGCCCTCCGTCGTGCTGCGAACTGCCTTCCACGATCTGCGATGCTTGCCGCCTACAAAGGAACCCTTCGCTCCCGCATGGAATACCTCTCACCTGTCTGGTGTGGTGGTCCCCTGACTGACTTGAGGCTCCTGTATCGAATACAGAGCCGATTTCTTCGACTAATGGACCTTCATGACCTGGACGCTAAGGACTTGAGACAGATGCGGCTTCAGCCACTGCATGAACGCTGGTCTGTCTCATCTTTGATCTTCCTTCTTCGAGCCGTGAATGGTGAGGCACCCCGTCCGATCCGCGACCTGCTCCCACGACCGGCTGAGTGGCGACGATCGACTCGTGCAGCTGATGCCGCGCACGAACTGGCTCTGAGTGTGCCGTCGTCTCGCACGGCTCATCACTCGTCCAGCTTCATTCCCCGAACTGTCAGACTCTGGAACGCTCTCCCCCACGAGCTGTTCGAGAGAGGTGTGACGCGTAAAACGTTGAAGACTGTGAAGATGTAATCCTTTTGAATGTACATGTAGTTCACTCCTATTTTTTTTGCGGTGGATCTCGGTGTCCCTCACCAGATGTCACTGCCATAGGAGCATCCCTCCTTGTAAAATAAATAAATCTGATATTATATGCTAAATGATGATACAATATTTTTCATTATAAGCGATGCTTTACAGTTGCAACGCAAAACGGTAACAACAGAAAGGTAAATCGGCGGGATTTTCAAATTGTCACAATTCCGCCGATTCTAGATAACTTTAAAAGTCTTTGTTCGACTACAGGTTTCTATTTCATCAGCCACAGCACACAATGCTCAAGTCCTCTGTAAGAGAGGGAAATTATACTACAGTATCAGAAGAAGAGTCAATGTGATACATGATAGTCACTCAAATATAGTGTCATACCATGTTTAAGTACAAGTATAGATGTTATAAACGAAGCACGCGAGCATACTATATCATGTTGCACTAGATTCCGCGACGGCGGAAAAATCCGCCGCTGTGGTAACACTGCTTCGTAGCTCAGATGATCCAAGACATGAGCATCTTGCCTTCATTGCGCCGCCACAGAAAACCACTTGTTTTATTTTTCCTATACCACTCTCCATCAACCAATGCGGACATTTTCAGCTTTATGATAAAAACATCCCAGCGTTGAAGTTGACGTTTCTGGTGACTTCAACGTGCACAATGTTGACTGACTTGTGCACTCACGCACCATTGATCTCTCCGGTCAGGCAGCCGAGGATTTTGCTGTCTCTGACATTAATCAAATTGTCACTTGTCCTACCAGAGTGCCTGACCGAGCTAGGGATACTGGATATCTCTTTGACCTGTTCCTCACCTTAAATCCAACTTGTTTTTCACACAAAGCTACTTCTCCCCTCGACACGTTCTGGCAAGCAAATTTACTCCACACCGTCAGCGTCTTTCAACATAAGTTGATCAATTCCCCAAAGCAGACTGGTGAGGCTTCCGAACTTTCCTTGGTCAAGTTCAAGCCTTGATTCTCAGAAAGAACGTCCACAACACGGCGCAAGAAGTGACAGAGTGGCCTCAAAGTACAATCGAATAGCACTACTGGTAATCTTGAATTGTAAAAGACCGCAGAAAAAAATTGCAAAGAAACTACACATCAGGACAAAAGCCGTTACGCTTTGTATGTACGGAAATGCTTCCCAAGGACTTGGATCTAAGGAATTCTGTAGTATTTACAACAGTGTCAACAATTGATTCCTCTTCTACAGAGAATATTTCCTCTAAAAATTTGAACAAAATCGGATCATATTACAGGGCTGCCACTCTTATCAAAAATAAAAACCGGAAAGTCAAATCGGAATGGGGCCCCTAAATTACGTAGTCGTGGGCCCCCTCAAAGTAAGAAACTTACGACCATTCGATATCACACAACCCTTTGAAAGCGTTCAAGCATAAGTTGGGTCTGTTCTAATAAAGATGCTTCTGAATCCTCACAGTTAGCAAGTAAATGTACAAAATTACTACTGATGCTTATTCAATCATCAGCTTCAACAAGGTGCACTAGAACACATGACTCGAACAGCTACTATTTTCAGGAGAACCGTTTTCGAAGGTTAGACTGAGTGTACTACAAAGACCCGTCTACCTGTCCACAATGCAAAATCAGCATGAAGTTATAAAGACTGCTTCAGACTCGATATAAAGACTGCATATTATCGAAGTCTACTTGTAGGCCTATGGATGATTTTACTTAACTGTCTGAAAGACAACTTTCTTCATTTCGTTCAAAAATATTGCATTCAAATTTATAATGCACTATTCTCGTGCAGCTTTGTCATTTTCTATTAATCGTGCCATGACGTCACATGGTGCAAGATACCGTCCTTATTGTGAAAAATTTTCATGAAACCACTAAGAAATTGTTGTTCAGCTGTTCGACGTTTGGAAGACTGCTTCAGCAGAGATGTCTGGTCACAGCAAATATCTTCATACAGAATCCATGGTCAGCGCGGTCTAAATGCTTGGGCAGGCATTTCCGTAGGCCACTTTCTTTGGGAGAGTCATAATTCTTTCGAGAAATCAACAATGTGTGGTAAAATCTTCCTTTATATGCTTTATAAAATATGCCGAATGTCATGAAGGATAGGAATATCTTCATGCAAGATGGGATGCCAGTGCACTACTACAGACCCATCGTCAATTATTTAAACAGCAATTTTCCTAAATCTTGGATTGACCGTAATAGTAGCCTTTGGAATGGCTTCCAATACCACCAGATTCAATGCCTTGTGACTTTTTTGTTTTGGGCACGTTTAAGATTTCAGTTCCATCCTATGCATTGGATGAACTGGAAAACAAAACCTTGCATCGTTTTCTGCAGATCGACGAGCGATTGCGTAGAGATATGCTCTTGTGCTGTTGACCGAAGAATTAGATTGCGTTCGGGCAAATGCTGAGCAAGTAGAAAATAAATGTTATGGTGGTACTCGTGTTAGCAACTGCTTTCCTTTGAATCATAATTAACTTACAGGAATCAATCATTGAGTATCTAATTGCTATTGCATCAACAACTTTGAAATTATCACTGCTAGAATCCGTCACATAAACAAACAAATTTTGAATCAATGTCACCCGGAAACATTGACGGCTAAAAACTATCGCATGAGTTCTATACTGTGCCCAAATATTACACATTACAGAAGCCATGCAACTTAATATACTATTTGATCTGAAATGAGATGAGAGCAATATGTGATACAATCCATTACGGAAAATACTGACGTTTCTGGATTTTTAGCCGTCATCTGAGCAGTATACCTGTAAAGAATCAGTAACTCATATGGAAACAAATCATCATCCGAAATACAGACATCTACAATTAATGAAATACATACAGTTCAAATCTCATTCTGCGGAGTTCGTTTCCAAAATTTGAAATTTGCAAACACCAATACAAATAGCTAATTGGTGTTTGCAGTTCATGCACGAAGCTGAGCTGTCGGATTTCCAAGCACATCCACCTACCGATGGTCTGTGGAGTAAGTTGCTGATTTACTGCACTGATGGCGGCTAAAAAGTCAAAGACGCTTGCAGTTGAAGTTGCCTGAAGAAACTTCATCAGTACTTGTAGCTCCGACAATTATTCAAATCAAACCTTGCTCTCATCTCTTGCACTTCAGACATAATCAAAAACAATCACAACATCACAACAATTACATTAAGAACAACTTTTGGCTTTCAAACAAGATTATGATAGCTATTTGACAAAGGTTGATCCGCCATGGCATCAGTAAACGCAAAGTCAACACGAAAAGAAATCCTGACCACTTCTGCAGTTGTTTGCGAGACTTCAATTTTCGCTGGTGTCTTCGCCGAAATTCAGCCGCTTTTGCAACAAGTGATCGTACAAAATATATACAAAATTTTCAGCAGATTTTTCTTTCATATTTTTCTGGCAGACGCTTCTTGAAAGACACGTTTTGGAGAACATCAAAACAATCAAAACTCAATTCATAATGGGCTCCATAATTACGTATTGCAACTTTTTCGTCAAGCATTCCCACCAAAAATTTGTTTCTTATTTCAAAACCTTGATTACTTGTGTTTCGTCCAGTTTCTTAAGATTGACGAAAGGATCACTGACTTCCTTGTAGAAGAATCTTCTACTCAAGAGTCATGCGGATTTTTAGACAGCATCTGCTTTGAATTTGATCACCCTTACAAATTACAGGGTCCTTAAGGGCCCCAACAATCTGCATAGCCCAGTTCACAATTTTAAAAGAGCCCTACATTATCTAAAAAAGGACCCACATGCTCTTATCTTTAAGGGTCCCGGTCTCAATCCTATAGGCCCTTTACAATCTAAGGAATTCTGTAGTATTTACGGTCTATTCATATCTAAAAAGTACTCTTCAAAAACTGAAACAGTTGCCATTCACAATCTCAAAGGGATGCTTCACAAAATCTTATGGAACCCTTTCAAAATCTAAATATGACCCCCTCACGATTTTGAAGGGCCCCCTCACAATCTCAAAAGGGCCCCTAGCGATCTAAAAGGGGCCCCTTCGCAGTCTCTAAAGGGTCCCCTCACGATCTTAAAGGGGTCCTTTCGCAGTCTCAAAAGGGCTCCCTAACGATCCAAAAGGGCCCCTTCGCAGTCTCTAAAGGGTCCCCTCACGATCTTAAAAGGCCCTTCACAATCTTGAAGGGCCCACTTACAATCTCAAAAGGGCCCCCTTCAAAATCTAAAATAGTTCAAAATCCAAATTATTTGTTCCTTGGCAAAACATTTTCCACTGCTTACTTTATTTTAAAAAACCGAAAATCCGGTTAAAACCGGTAGAGTGGCAGCCTGATATTAGGAAATCGCACACTTCTGTCGCGTTCTGTTTTGCAAGACTGCCACTCTCATAAAAAACCGGAAAATCAAATCGGAATGGACCCCCCTGAAATGCGCAGCCGTGGGACCCCTTAAAGTAAAAAAAATTACGATCATTCGATATCACATAAATGCATAATCCCATTCAGGCAGAAGTTGGGTCTTTTGCAATAACAGGGTGTATACCAAAACTCGTAACTCAATTTCCCTGGATTTTCCCGGTTTTTTCAGGGATATTTTATCATGCAAGATACTGTCATTTTTGGGAGCCCAAACCTACTTGCACCTGAGAGTAAATATTCGACATTTTAATGTTTCATTAACTACGCACCTGATACAAGAAAAAAACAAAATTACAACAATTCTATGGTATAGCAAAAACAACTTTTATTCATCTCTTTCGAATAAGATGCATATAAAAACAAAAAAAAACAGGAGAACGAACAAGAAGCTTTATGAAATGGTGTGTAAATAATAAAAAGAATTGATACTCAAAGTATTCATATATTGAATCAAATTCGGATTACGAAGTGTCAAATACTCAACATTTTCAAATTTTGCAAAATGACACAAGTACATAGAATGCTAAGAATATTGAGCGAAGCTTCATGAAAACCGAAAGTAACTCTTTTTGTAATAAGACTGTTCAAAAGGGAGATAGTCCCTCACACACTTAACAGTTTCTGGGTTTCCATCAGTAGGTACGCGGCGACCTGGACCCCTCACAGCTTGCTGTTGACACTCTTTGATCACTCTTGGTCATAAGACTGAACAAAAGGGACTGAACAAAACCTCACACACTTAACAATTTCTGGATTTCCATCAGTAGGTACATGGCGCTCTGAACCCCTCACAGTTCGCGGTTGACACTCATTGGTTCCCGGATCTATTCACATTTAGCAGTCAGATGTTTGACACCTATCACCGTCACAGGGTTGACAACTACCACCGTTATTGTGAATACAACCTATGTTCGAAAAGGAGATACATGTAAGTGCACCTTCGCCGTTTTCTGAAAACATGAGACATCTTTTCAAGTTACGGTCGTATGTACTAGACCCGCAGATAGTAAGAAAGTGGAGAAAATAAACACAACAGACTACACTTAATAACACATACCACCCAATACTACTAAAAATGGTAAGTTATGTTCAAACGGCAGAGCCTGTTTTTAACCATTATGTTTCGAATTCCAAAGTATTATCTTCATCTCCATTTTCCCTGTCATTTTAAAATTCCCTGTCTTTTCCCGGTCGGTATACACCCTGAATAAAGATGTTAATGAAGCCTCAGTCAGCAGGTAAATAAATGGCATAATGTTGTTACTGATACTTTTTCAATTATCAGTTTTAACCAGGTGCACTAAAAAGCATGACTCGAAATCATGGATTGACCGTCATGACAGCCGATGGAATGGATTCCGATATAACCACATTTTATGTCTTGCAGGGGTGGGCCGCCCCATTTGGATCTGTGACACATTTTGATATTCAAGATTTGTGACACATTTTGTCACACATCGATGAGCGTTAATGTCACGTTTTGTCACATGTCCATTGACATAAATGTCACATTTCGTCACATGCTGATGAAAACATATGTACAAAATTTGACACATGATGTCCAGGAAATTGGCAGCTATCGAAATTGCCATTTTTGCTGCCCTATCGATGAATGTACACCAAGCGGCGTTATAATGGGACAAGATATAGAAACCTTTAATATATTGTTACTACTCTTTGTCATATAAGGAGTTTCATAGAAATTGCCATTTAAGATATCTAACAGTTTTCCCGAGATTTGTGGTAACAGCGAAACAAACCATGGGTAAGACCTTAACACTTTTATTTTTGTTTTAAGTGAAAAATGACAATCAAGCGTTGCAGTCTTATTGCAATTATGATTATTTTTGATGTCTTGAATTCATTTTGATGGTAAACAATAAGCACGCATTCGGAATAAATTCAACAAAAGAATTCACAGACAATATAAATTCGCACAGAAAAGAGCACTTTTACTCGTAATTCTGTTTTCAGTGAAGAAATATTACACCGAGTTTTGTTACAATTGTTATTTTCCTTGGATTGTGTGCATTATCGGAACTACAACTTCGCAAGGAATACTGCGATCTGGAAATGACAATCGAAAAACGCATGACCACATGGAATGAATGTTGCAATTGGGCCATCAAGCTCAAAGTCAACTTTCAACAAGCGAACTAGTAGCATCACGATTTACCTGGCGGAAGTGCAAGTCACCAATGGGAGCACAGAGAAGCATATCTATCTTACATATTCCGAATACAAATCAAAGTCAAAGAATAAAGCTGTTATTTCAATCAGACGAAGTTGATGCTTCTCTGTGAGTTTAAACCTCATTATACTATGTCATACCACCGTAGAAACATTACTTCTGTCAAATTATTTTCTGGTTATGTAAATTTGTCACATTTTGTCACACCAACAATGAAAAATACACATTATGTCGCATTTTATTTTGAGATGAAAAAAATGTCACATATTGTCACATCGGCCCACCCCTGGCCTTGTGACTTTTTTTCGCTTGGACACAAGGAAATGCTGCATTGGAGTCATACATTTGGATGCACTGGTAAACAAAATTTACACCATCTTTCACCGGATATACGAGCAATTGTGTAGAGACATGTTCTTGCGTGCAGACCGAAGAATTAGATTGTGTTCGGGCAAATGGTTAGCAAGTAGAAAATAAGCTGTCATAGTGATGCTAGTGCTACCAGTGTTAGCAACTGTTTTCTTTTGAATCATAAATGACTTTCAGAAAGTCATTGAGTCGCTAATTGCCATTTCATCAAAAACTTTGAAATGATCAGTGAGAGAATACGGAATTTATAAGAAAGTGACATTGGGGGTTCACTGTGGGATATCCTCTATATTAACAGAAAGGAAAATTATTTTATAAACAAAGTTCGAAGTAAAGCATCATCCATAAAAATATTTTGCTCCATGTCACACAGGATAAATTGACGACTAAAAACTATCGCACTTAATCAATATGAGCAAACTGAGTTCTGCATTGTTCTCAAGTACTACACATTACAGATGCCATGCTAGTTAATATATTTTTTAATCTAAAATGATGCCCAGACCACGAAAGGAAAAAAGTCATGAGATCAGAGATATTTGATTTAAGCTATTGTACTAACGTTTTTTAGCCGTGCAGTCAGTGTACCTGTAGAGTCCGTAACTCACATGCAGATAAATCTTCATCCGAACTACATACATCTACAATTGATGAAATACATGTAGTTGAAATCTCATTGTCTAGAGCTCGTTTTCAAAAATTGAAATTTGCAAACACGAATGCCAATAGCACGAAGGTCAGCTGCCGAATATCCAAGCACATCCACCTACTGATGGTTTGCGCAGTGATTTACTGATTCCTCACAATAGGGCACACTGCAATGATGACGGATAAGAAGCCAAAAACGTTTGCAGTTCCGACTAAAAAACTTTACAAGTGCTTGTAGCTCCGGCAATGATTCAAATCAAACCTTTCTCTCATCTCTTGCATTTCAAACATGTGCAATGAAAAACAATGACATCTAAGAAAAGCGTTTAAACAAGAATGTCACAGCTATTTGATTACAGCTCAGATCCCATGGCATAAGTAAACATAGGATCAACACGAAAGGAAATGCTGATCACTTCTGCAATTGTTTTCAAGATTTCAATTTTCGTTGGTGTCTTCGCCGAAATTTAACCGCTTTTGCAACAGGTAATCGCGTAACATATTCTTCCCCTTGTGTTGCCGAAACTTTTTCGTAGATCTCTTTTCATACTTTTCTAGCACGCTTCTTGAAAGACGCATTTTGTAGAGCATCAAAGCAATCAAAACTCAATTCATAATCTACTCCATACGAAGTTACGAACGTATGTAACTTTTTCATCAGGCCTTCCCACCTAAATTTATTTCTTATTTCGGAACCTTGATTACCGGTGTTGAGTCTTATTTCTTCATGATTGACGAAGAAATCAGTGACTTGTTTGTAGAAGGATTGTCGCGCGGATTTTTAGAAAGTGCCTGCTTTGAAATTCGTGATTATTTAAAATTGGGGGGCCTTAACAAGCTGAATGCGTCCCTTCACAATCTAAAAGGGCCCCATACAATATCAAAAGGACCCCTTCACGATCTAGAAGGGCCCTCATACGATCTTAATAGGCCGTCAATATCTTTTAGGGTCCCTCACGATCTGAAGATGCACCCTCACGATAAAGGGACCCTTTCACGATCTCAAAAGGGCGCTATCACAGTATTAAAGGGGTCCCCTAAAAAAAGTCCCTCACACAATCACAAGAGGGCCATTCACGATGTCAAAAGGGACCCTTCACGATCTTAAAAGGGCCCTCACGATGTCACAGCGGCCCCTGTGATGTTAGAGGGTCCCCTTCACAATCTCAAATAAAACCTCTCTCTCTCGATCTTAACAGGTCCCCTCAGTCTTAATGGGCTAAGAACACTCACGATCTCAAAAATATGCCCCCCTCAAAATCCTCAAGGGCCCCTTACAATCTTAAAGGGCCTCCACACGATCTCATGATGGCCTCTCAAAATCTTGAAGATCCCTTCACAATCTTAAAGCCCCTTCTCATTCTAAAAGGAACCCCTCACGATCTCTAAAGGGCCCCTCACGTAGTAAAAAAGGGGTCCCTCGCAAACTTAAAGGGCCCTCACACTCTTAAAGTGCCCCTCCTAATTCTAAAATGGTCTCCTCACGATCTCAAGAGGGCCCATCATAATCTTTAAGACCCCTTCACAATATAAAAGGTACCCCTCACAATTTCAAGACGGCCCCTCTCACGATCTTAAGGGCCCCCTCCTGATATCAAAGGGTCCCATCACGATCTTAGAGGTACCCTCACAATCTCAAAAGGGCCCCTTCACAAACTTAAAGGGTCCACTCACGAAAGGGCCCTTAATTAGGACCCTAAATCCCCTAAATTATTCCCACATCAAATTATTTGTTCATGAGTAGATCATTTTCCCACTGCTTAGTTTAGCAAAAAAAAGCCGGAATTCCGGTAAAAACTGGAAGAGCGGCAGCCCTGATCTTTTTCTGTTGGCAGTGTGAATCTTGTTCCCTTTCCATTATACTTTTCTCTCGATCGGAGTGGAATCACCCCGTCATCATGTTGCCGCAGTGTCCATTTTGACTGTTTGATGGAATCATACATCGCAAAGTCATCGTCAGTGTAATCAGTGGTTTAGTGCTTCCTTCGGTTGTGCTGAATGATCGTGAATGTTGAACAGTTGGTACTGTCAACTGAGTCACTGATCAGCTGTTATCACACGCGATCTAAGGTAAGTCTCGCAAGTGTCAAGCGAATATCGATTTTTTTCAAGTGACCTGTAACGTCATCGAAACGAATAATCGGTATTGTGCTATCTTGTGCATTGAGCTTATCATTGTGCAAAACTAGTAATGCCAGAAACTCGCAAGAGGAGATGTGACAATGGGCTTGACGAATCTCGTATTCGCAAAATCATTCGTGAAGAAATGGAAAGTGTTACCAACGTTTTCAACCGCGGCAGACTTGATGTCATTCAAGTGTTCTCCGAAAGTCATCTGTAGGGACGAAGAAATATGCATTAAGCATATAAATGCATATTTTATCGTTTTTCGTAATAAAAGCATATTTTGCGTTTTTCAAGAATTAAGTGCATATTCTATTACTTTGACAACAGACTCTTGTAGCTTGTCGTAAGTAGACCGATGGAGAACAACTTTTTTCAACTTCGTTAAGCCAACGGCGCAGAGGACAGCAGCGGTGGTACGTCATAATTCATGTTTTCCAGGAAATTCAGCGTGCCAAGCAACGCTTCTCGAGTGTCCTATTATCACACAACGTATTGGTTAGCCAATCTCCGTCTCCACTCATAACACATTCGATTATATTCTCTTAGTTCAATGATAATGATTGTCTTGGCGTTAGCAGTTAGCCAGTAGACATCATTCTCAGCATCATGCCGAAGGTGAAATCCACTACATCGTCACGTCTGCGGACATTTATCAATATTTTTGGTGCAGAAGTGTTCAGTACAGATGGCGAAGTACTACATTGCAAAGTATGCGATAAAAACGTCGTCGCATGTAAACGAAGCCAAGTAGATCAGCATGTAAATACTAAGGCACATGCAGAAGGATGCAAACGTACTGCAAAGTCAAAAGTTCATTCGACACAACTTCTCAAAAACATGGTGGATAAGAGTTATTGCGACAAACAACAGACTTTTAATCGCGACATTTGTGAAGCCTTTGTTGGTACTGATATTCCACTACAAAAAATGGAACACCCCAAACTTCGAGGCTTTTTTAAACAATACATTCCCTCGTTTAACATGCCTTCTGTTCCAACCGTTCGAGGAAAACTGCAAGAAGTTTACGTTGAATGTATTCAACAGATTCGCAAAGAAATTGGTGACAATTACGTTTACCTCATAGTCGACGAGGCATCTGATTGTATGAATCGATACATCTGTAATATACTTATTGGATCATTGAATGCAAGTGAATATCATGAGCCGCTTTTGCTGAGCTCTACGATTCTGCAGTCTGTGAATGGCAACAGCGTGGCTCAAGCAGTAAATCATGCTCTTATTATTTTATGGCCGGAAAAATTGCAGTATAACAAAGTGCTTTTGCTTTTAACTGATGGCGCGGCCTACATGAAGAAGATGGGTGCGTCCCTGAAGCCGTTGTATCCTTGCATGATTCATTTAACCTGTTTGGCTCATGCTCTGCATAGGGTAGCGGAAACAGTCAGACTTCTCTATCCGAAGGTAAATCTTTTGATATCACTCACTAAGCAAATTTTTGTGAAGGCGCCGATGAGACGTCAACTTTTTCTTGAACGGACATCTCTTCCGCTCCCCCCGAGTCCTGTTGTAACTCGGTGGGGTACGTGGTTAAACTGTACGGTATATCATGCTGAAAATTTTGAAAAGATGAAAGATTTTATTTTGAGTCTAAATGCAAGTGATGCTACTTGCATTGAACAAGCTCATGAACTGTTCAATGAGGAAAATTTACGTGTTGAATTGCTTACGATTGCGAATAAGTTTAGTATCATTGCGAATTGCATTACTAAATTGGAAACAAAAGGTCTGACCATTTTTGAATCACTCGACATCATCGAAAATTTGAAGAAGTCACTTGAAGCCATAGGCGATACAGGGTTTACCGCTTTGAGTAAGTTGACTTCATGTTTGGAAAAGAATCCCGGATGGGACGAAATCAGAAACATTAGAAAGTCACTGGATGGTGAATTTTCTTCTTTGGTTCATGGCTTCTCGAATGATATGCTCCTGAATATGAAATTTGCTCCATTGACCAGTGCAGATGTGGAACGCAGTTTCAGTGCGTTCAAAGCTTTTTTTCGTAGCAATCGCTGTAACCTGACTGCCGAACATTTGCAACAGCACATTGTCGTTCACTTCAACTCACGATTGGTTTCCAAACAAAAATAAAATAAAATTGAAGTTACCAGGAATATTAGTTTTATCATGGTTATTCTTATACTTGTATTTATTGATATTATAGAAGGACCTATTTCAAAGTATTATTATAGCTAACCAGGTACCGGTATTAGTTATACATATTATTATGAATCTACACAAATTTTACGCATTTGCCCTAGTATTAGATTGTTTGAAGGCTTCTGAAACATTCTACTTGCATTTTTCTATTGTTATTTCACAACAGATATAGCCTACATATTAATGTATTAAACATCAGAAATATGCGTATTGTTTATTGTTATGCGTAATTTAGTTCTTCGTTAGGGCATATAAAAGAGCATATTTCAACTATTTTTAGAGAATATTTAGGCGCATATTTCAATGATTTTTAGAGCATATTTTTTCGTCCCTAGTCATCTGACAGGCTTCATAACCGAAATAAAAACACTCCGTAAATAAACTTTCTGTTTCTGAATTCGAAACGAAATTTAAAGTTAACAACCATAAGGAAGAAATCGAAGGTATCAAGAAATTCATAAATAGGGAAACTGATGAACTTAAAGACATGAGGGGAGTTTCATCTGGCAATTTTATTATTACGGGCTTCACAGAACGTGAAAAAATGAATCCGATGAAAAATTGTAATCCTCAGTTGATGAGTTACTGATTGATTTGGACGTAGATAACAAAAATTGTATGTCTATAGTTAAAGTTGGGAAAAAGAAAGAAAATAGGCCAAGATTGATAAAGTAGCAAACTGGAAGATTTGATGAAAGGAACAAGGTTTTGAATGCTGTAAAAGGTCTGAAAGATAATCTGACTTACAAGAACGTCTTAATCAACCCTGACCGTTCCCCAGCTGGTCGTAGAGAACCCAAGCGACTTCGCGATGTAGTGAAAGATCTCAGAAAGGCTAATCCAGGAAAGAGAGTTGTAACTCTTCTTTTGTTCAAGTGTTTGATCTTCGGCAATCGAACTTTGACTCAGTTTCCTGCTTTCTTGATGAAGTGGATTAGAGTAATCTCGAGGATTGTGACTTAGAAGACTCGCATAATTTCTTTCACGATAACCTGCGAGTTGCATTGGGTCATTTACCATTGGATTTTTGTTAAATTGTCTCAGAAAGATCCACCATGGATGACAAAAGTGATCTAACTGTTGATAAACAAGAGATTTCGTGCATATAGAGCTAAATGATGGCAGCTTTATAATCATTTCAAGGATAAAGTTAAATCAACAATCCTGAATGCGAAGCGTGAATGGAGTAATCGTTTGTTAAATGAGGGGAAATCAGTCTGAGATGCATACAAAAAGTGAAATAAAATTAAGCTTGTTGATCCACGAAAGTCTCCTGGCTCCGACAATATCCCTTCTCTCGTGTGGTCGAAATTGGCAATGAATATTTCAAAGCCGCTTATAGTCATTTTTAATACGTGCATATAGGTTGCAGATTTACCAATAGAACGGAAAACGGCAGATGTGGTCTCTATTCCCAAAAATACCCCACCAAAACTGTCAGAGATTAGATCAATGTCCCTTCTAATCATTGTCACCGTTGCAGTGGCTGGTCGTGTCAATTGTCTCTCTCGTCTGAAGTGATTCTTGCCGGAATTTGGTGTGTTCTACCCTACGGTGTGTGATAAATTTTACATCGTTGGCCTCGTCGAATAGTGGAGATTCCTTGTCGTTCGTCGGATTTTGGCATATTTCTGTGGTTCCTGCTGAATTTGAGGGATTTCCTAGGCTGCGCTTCTTCGACTGAGTATTATTCAGTCTAACTTCACATTGTATCTGGAAATGAATTTCGTCTCCGGTCGAAGGACTGTTGCACTGATTTCTGGTAAATCCCGATCAACCGACGCCGTAGCTTCACGTCTCTAGCGTGGTCGCTGTAGTGTAGCGGTATAGTGTCAATTATCAAGTTCTACACGTGAAAGGTCCGAGGTTCAATTTTGCTTATCCAACATTCAGGCTCCAACATTCTTTTGCTGTCGGACGAGGACTTACAAGCAAGAAAAAATTCTATCAACAAGCAGGAATTGATTCACGCTGTCCTCCAGTTGCGAAAAGAGAAGCTCGAGATGGATGATATTCTAAAGAAATTTGAGGCAAAGGTGGATAAAGCTCTTTAACCTTTTGTGGACACCATAAATCGGTTGAAAGAGAGTCACAAGCATCTTCAAACTGCTTTTGCTAATCTTCAACTTAACGTTCATGAGTTAGAGACTAACACGAACGGACAATTAGAAGAAGTGATGAATGAAATCCATCAAAGACGTCTTCGTGAAACAAATTTAGTGATATTCGGAGTTCCAGAAAACGGCGCTGGCTCTGTGGAAGCTCGCAAACAGAGTGACAAGGTCGAAATCTCTAAATTATTTCAACACATCGGAGTCGACGTTGACTTACTAGAGAAAGTGGACAGAATCGGTGTAAGGAGAACGGAAAAGCCCCGCCTAATTCGAATCAGAGTGAATCATGTAACTACAAGGAATGATATTTTGGCTAAATCAAAGACTCTCCGAAATTCATCGATCTTCAAATCTATTTTTATTAATCCGGACCTAACTCTTCTACAGCGACAGCAACAGAAGATGTTACGTAGCGAATTGAAAACGAGAAGGGAAAACGGGGAAAATGTTGTAATAAAACATGGTAAAATCGTTCTGAAGGACTTGGCATCACAAACGGATTTTCGCGTCGGGTTTTAGCAAATTGCAGGTCGAGCTGTAGCTATCCTTTAGTCCTATTGTTGAACGCACGATCGATCGTTCCCAAGTTCGATGAGTTGGTCTTTTTTTTTTACTGAATTTTCACCCCTAGCACAGCTATGAGCCATGAACGAAGCTAGGGGTTACTCAATGAAAAGTAACAAATTGTATTATTTTAAATAAATAAAATTTAAAAAAAAACAGATCTTCCAATCTGATTAAGCTGTCCCCATCAGAAACCTATTCGCACGCCTCTTGAAAGTATCAAGATTGTATTGGTCAGGGAAAGTGGTCTGGGGAAGCTGATTCCAAAGCTGTGCCGTGCGAACAAAAAAGCTTTTCGAGCGACTCACAGTACGTGCTCGTTCCAAGCTCACATTATAGCATGCGTGTGCTTCTGGAGAAGATCTTAGGTTTGGATGTGTTAAGGAGGTTAAGATGCGTTTGTGGGGCGCCTGCCCACAGATGACAACAATACTCCATCAGAGGACGAATAGTGGACTTGTAAAGATAGCAGACAGGTCTGTGGTGAAAGATAGCTGCTGGCACGATAGAGACTACCAATGCGTTGAGCTGCCTGCTTGCTAATGGATTGGATGTACGGTTTCCATGACAAGTCTTTCGTAACCGACAATCCAAGGAAGGAGATGGTATCTTGTTCTTTGATCCTATTATCTGACATCTTAATGCTATGATCATCATCATCTCCTTTAAGTCGTGAGTGCAGAATACTCTGAGTTTTTGAAGGATTGAAGGAAACAAGCCAATTGGCGCCCCATTCTGAGACCCTGCGTAAGTCTTCATTAAGAACGTCGCACAACTGCTGACGTTGCTGAGTGTTTTAGCGAGTCGCTCATTGGAATTGAAGAGTGTTGTGTCATCTGCATACATCACCAATTTACTCACTGGGCAGTCTGGGAGGTCGTTGATGTACAGCAGAAAAAGAGTGGGTCCCAAAATTGACCCTTGAGGAACTCCTGCATTGACAGACTTGGTGGAAGACTTTTGTCCATCTAAGACGACAGATATCTGCCGGTCACTAAGGAAAGAAGCAAGAAGTTTGTGGAGTTGATCAGCAACTCCATAGGACTTTAGCTTCATAAGGAGTCCCTGATGCCAGACTTTATCGAATGCCTTGGAAATATCCAAGGCAACTGATCTCGTCTCACCTTGTCTGTCAAGGACACGACTCACATGTTCAGTGACATAAGAAGATCTGCAGTTGATCGAGAGTGCCTGAAGCCATACTGTTCTTCTGATAGAAGGTTCTGAGTTTCAAGGAAGTTAACAATGTGTTGGTTAATCACTGCTTCAAAAATCTTGCCAGCAATTGGAAGCAGGCTGATAGGACGGCAACTAGATGGAAGAGATGAGTCAGAACCTTTCTTTGGAACTGGAACCACGGAAGCTACTTTCCAACAAGAGGGAAACTCACCGGTGGATACACATCTACTGAACAGTTTAGATAAAAGTGGAGAAAGCTCAGGTGAGAGATGCTTGAAGACCGAAACCGGGATGCCATCTGGTCCACTAGACTTAGAGCTATCGAGACCGGCGATGATCTTTTTGACGTTTCGGACTGTGAATGAAGGAGGACTAACTGTCTCATCAGTGCGCGTGGGAATTGGAGGTGGAATTCTACCTCCATCGTCTAATGACGAATTCTTCGCAAACTCCTTGCAAAGAAGCTCGGCTTTGTCTGCTGAGGTTGTCGCCATAGAAGTACTGACTTCGGCATGACGGAGTGCTGGGATGGATGATTTGTTCCTATTGGTGACTGTTGTAAATCCTCCAGAAGTCCTTAGAGCCAAGCTTTTGGGTAGCAATGGATTTCCGTACATACCAAGCGTAGCGGCTGTTGGCCTGATGTATGGTTTTGTACAATTCAAGATTGATAAACTGTTCTATGAAAGGGTGCAGACGGTGTGGAGCAAATTTGTTTGCCAGAAACTGTAATAACACAGTGATCAGACGTGCCGAGGGGAGAAGTAACCTTGTGTGAAAAACAAGTTGGATTTGAGGTGAGAAACAGGTCAAGGAGATATCCAGTATCCCCAGCTCGGTCAGGCACTCTGGTAGGACAAGTGACAATTTGACTAAGGTTGTGAGAGACAGCGAAATCCTGGGCTGCCTGACCGGAGAGATCGGTGGTGCGTGAGTGCACAAGCCAGTCAACATTGTGCATGTTGAAGTCACCAAAAAACGGCAACTTCAGCGCTGGGATACTCTTGTAGAAGAGAATCGATCTTGTCAGAAAGAACATTGAAAATATCCGCATTAGTTGATGGAGAGCGGTATAGGAAAAATAGAAGAAGAGTGGTCTTCTGCAGCGGCGCAATGAAGGCAAGATACTCATGCCTTGGATCCTCTGAGCTACGAAGCCTTCTCAAGGGAAGGCTTGTCGTGGCATAGACTCCAAGACCATGACAAGGTGCTTTATCCATCCGGTGAAATATGTATCGATCAGGAGTAACGTCGCTTGATGACACACTGGGATATACAGTAACCTCGTTTCCGACAGGGCTAGAAGATCTGGTGACTTACTTTGCAGGAACATGTTGATGTCGTAATTGGACCTCAGTCCTCTTACGTTGCTGAAGCTGATCCTGAGAGGGGTTTTGAGCTTGACGGCTTGACTACGTTTCTTGTGTGTCTCTCTCATTTTCATAATTTCTCATAGAATATCAATCAAATAAACGAAAATTATACTGTACAACAAAGTGATACAAGAAACTTTGGAAGGCATCAGAAAAACGTAAATAATAGCAACAAAGCTGCAATAAATAATACGCAAAAAAGACACTTATAGGCACAGTTAATGTCGCAAAAGCTTGAAGAAACCCAAATGAGAACCCCTTTGCCGCAACAATGGGTACAAGTCAGGTAGGCCACAGAGGAACCGGATACAGCTGCACGGGCTAAACCCCTCAGTAAAGCTACCCACGCATGTCCGTGGCAGTGGAACTGTACCACCTTTTTTTCGAGCAGTTGACCGGGCCTGCCTCCCAAAGCATTACCAGTGGGTTCGGGACCCTCGAACTACCTGACGCCCGTATGCCGTGAATACGTTGGATCTGTCACACCTTTACCTGCAACAAATGGGGAAGTGCAAAAGAGAGCAGTGGAAGGAAGTTCGATCACAAATGAGCCAAATAAGTGCCATGCCCAAAAACCTGATTCAACAACATGAAACATCTGATGACTGTTCATATCTCGCAAATCAGGGGGTGGTGTTAATTGGGACGGCCGAAGCCTACCACACATTTAAAATAAACAAACGTGGAGAAAAAGAATGAAAAATTAATCAAACATAAATAAATTCAATGACCAGTAAAATAAAAATAATATATCCCAGGCCTGTGATTAGCCTATGAGAAAAATTGAGGATTTTTTTGCAAAAATTTGAGGAATAGAAACGGAGCCTAGTATGATAATTGCAAGAAAAACTCCAAATTTTAGCACGGATTTTGGGCCAAACTTCAAGTCATGAAAGTCACAAAGAAGAAGGCAACCCCAGGGTTGACCACACCACACTCCACTACACTTTTTGAAGTTGTGTATATTACAAAGGGATATTGACTTGGTCATAATCACTTCCCGTGTTGTTACGAATTTAATTTGTTGCCTCAAGTATTATCTGCTTAGAATGTGACGAACAGAGGATGTCAGATCAAGCTGCTGATATCGCTCTGCTTCACGCTATCGTCTCCAATTCAATGATGCGTGTCAGATTTGTATACTGCAATTTTTTGAATATAGGATTTATCCTCAACTACATGCATCTGGGGCTTTGTAACGATTAATTTTTACGGACTTGAGACAAATTTGGGAGGAGAGTAACCTATAAGTGTAGAAAGCTTAAAATCGTTGACGGAATGTTTGTGACCTAAAAAAGTCAGTAATTTATTATGAAGGATACGCCACATTACACACTAATTTATTAATATTATGCTATACTGCATAAGTTTTGGTGGCTCTAGTTTGTTAGCGTTTGATCATATCGATGAATTCAAATGAACATGAATTCTCTCATACAACACAAAACAAGTGTCGGGAACAGGCTTGCGGTTAAGTTGTTGGTCTCATCTAGGCAAAAAGTGAAAGATTATCACCTCTATTCTTTGAAGTTGCGCAGAGATATTGACGTCCACATCTTGCAGTGGACCCAGGTTGAAAATTTACCAACCCAGTACCATGTGGTTCAATGTCTTGATTAATCTGAGTTCCGCATACAACGATAAGCAATGTATGCACTAGTTTCACACCAAGCTGTGTTCAGCAAATTATGAAAACGATCTATACGTGAATAATTCATCCAGGATAAATGTCGGTCAGCAGACCCTGGAAAATGTAGCTGCAAAAAGACTCATGGGATAGCAGAGCTTCATACGCTTCCAACCCCGCACGCTGGTGACCAGGAGGCAGACAGACACCAAATTTTGGGACCATCCAATTTACCCCGTCGGATGTGTTCATGTTCAGCGGAAATAAAATGGAGGAGAGTGAGTGAAACAAACGTTTCAGTTGATAAGAGCACTGAAATCCAAGTGAGCTGGGCTACCTATATGCTATCACATAATGGATATAGAAGATCGATATCCATAAGTTCCTTAAGAAGTACAGGCATGCATTTGGCAACCATATAGTCGCAGAAACATATGAAGAAGGTTGTGACAAAGGTCAAGATAATTAATGAAAATAATTGAATAAGCATTTTATTGTTGGAATTCTAAGCATTATTATTAAGTTAGAAGTAAAAAATTGCTGAGTGTTCAAATATACAATTTCTGTAGGTTGATCGCAGTGCTTCACTCATTAAATACGTGGAAGTATTGCACTAAGGAGTTCGACAGACAATAAATTCGGACAACTTCTCTGCTTAGCAAAATAAGTCCGGACGAACCGGAACATCTACAGCCCTGCAGTTTGCAGAAATGTAAACGTGAAACAAGATCAATTCAACGTAGCAAAGTGCGTCAATGTAACAAAATCAAAAAACAAGCTAACGACTGGTTAATTTTTGACATGATAAATATGATTTAAAAGAAAATTATTATATCCTAAGATGTCTTAAAATTTGAAAATGCTCACTAGACGGACCAACAACGGTTCTCCTCTCCTCATGTGTAATGAATTGGCGAGAAAGTCATTCTTTTCAAAATTATGTTTATCACTTCTATATTGAAAAGATTCTATTTAACAGTCCGCCCATCTAGATACTAAGAAGACAGGTCTGTGTCCAATCAAAATAACATATCTAGCTAGCACAGCGGGATTACGCTATCTAAAATCCACCAGGTGGGTAAGAGAAAATTATAAAGTTATAAATCATGAGTGATTCATGATTAGCAGTATGGATGTAGGATACATGTTATAGGATTCTGTCTTCTTGATTGGAAGTTTACACATCATCGCCATTCGCCAAAAACAATACACTATCCTACATTTAGTCCGTTGTGTGTCATATTTGAGGAATTTCTCATAGTTTAGCTATATTTGAGGAATTTTAGAGGATTTGAGGAATAATAAATAAATTTGAGGAATCTGAGGAATTTGAGGAGTAATCACAGGCTTGTATTCCAGAGCCTGCTAGTTAGCCGGAGCACGGTCACAAACCGCCGACAATAAACCTTTCCGACAAGGCAGAACCCAAAGAAGCATGAGCTTCAGACGACACAGCCTTATTGCGACTCCGTTTTCACCCTTTCACCGCTTTGAGGCCGCAGGTTGAGTGAGAAAGGGTACACTAGAGTCACACTAGAGTCTTCGAAAAAGCCCTCCTTGATTTGTGTCACAGAATCTTGGTTACATGAAAGAATAAATGACGATTTTCTTAGGATTAATAATTATGAACTATTTAGAGTTGATCGTCTTTGTCGCACAGGTGGTGGTGTATGTGTCTGGGCACTGAGTACATATGCCGTGAATATTTTGTATTCAACCTATGTTTGTCCAAGCAGTATTGAGCGTATAACTTTGCGTATTAGTAACCTTGGTCTGATTCTATGTTTATTGTATATTCCGCCAGGTCTACACTCCCCCACGCACAATGCCATTCGTGATTTCATTATTTCACATGTCGATTATTTCAATGATCAATTTCCTGATATGAAGTTCATTATATGTGGGGACTTCAACGATTTTGAAACATCTTTTATGCGTTACCAACTAACCTGCTGTAATAAGGTGACTTTACCTAGTAGAGGGGACTCATTTTTAGATCAATTGTGGATTTCAGAGAACTTGTGTCATTTTTATGATAATGATGCTGAAATTGGCCCGCCTTTGAAAAGTTCTGACCACAACTGTATACTTTTGCGACCGAATAATTGTATAGTATTTGACCCAGCATTTTTATGCAATGTCTTTGATTATAGGAGATCTAATATCTCCAACTTTTTGCAATGCCTAAATTCTTCCAACTTTTCCGCTGTTTTACAACAACCTGACGTTGAGTCAAAGTGCAAAATGTTTTACGAACTTTTTCACGCGGCTATGTCTAAAATACCGACTAGAACTGTTGTGTTGCGACGGAGTGACAAGCCTTGGATGACACCTGTTCTCAAGACTCTTATAGACGACAGGTGGCAAGCATACCGTAGTAGAAACTGGCCAGTTTACCTGCATTTGAAAATAAAAGTTGGACAAGAAATTATAACCGCCAAGCAAAGTTGGAGCAAGAAGCTAATCAATGAGAGTAAAAATGTATGGTCAATTGTAAAAGAAATGTCAGGTAAAACAAGACATAATGTACAGTGCATAAAGAATCTGGATACATCTCAATCTCTCCTTGCACTAAGTGACTCCTTCGCAACATTTTTCAATGTTGATGCTGATGTCTCCCTTCAAATTATAGATGACAACACCAAGTGGGACTTTGAGGTGGAAGCTCGAGAAGTCTTCGAGCAACTTGCAATATTAAATGACAGCAAATCGTCTGGATATGACGGTATTCCAAACCGCCTTTTGAGGGAAAGTGCACATATCATATGTGATATTTTAAGAGACATCTTCAATGCATCTATATCTCAGAAACATTTTCCTTCTGTGTGGAAGATGGCTTACGTTGTTCCAGTGCCTAAGGTCAAAAATCCTTCACCCGACCAGTTTCGTCCTATTTCTGTCCTTCCCGCTATTGCCAAGATTTTTGAGAGGATAATATTGTCAAGGTACAAGCACGATTTCATAAAGTTGTATGGAGAAAACCAGCATGCCTATCGACCCATGGGTCCCACAACAAGTGCTCTTGTTAATATTCAAAACGAAATCACTGAGGCCATGGATGACTCAGATACGGAGGCAATTAGAGTAACATGCATCGACTTAAGCAAGGCGTTCGACAAATTACAGCATAATAGAATGCTCAATTATTTTTCAAGTAAAGGAATCCATCAAGGTCTACTGCAATGGCTCTATTCGTACCTACATAACAGACAACAGCGTGTTAAATTCAACGGATGCTTTGGACAAATTATGCAAGTCAAATCTGGAGTCCCTCAGGGTTCATTACTCGGGCCATTCTTGTGTGCAGCGTTCTTGGGGTCCATACGTATTGAATCACCTCACGCAAAACTTGTAAAGTTTGCTGATGACATGACTCTCATCGAGTGTCTGCGGAAAGATGCTAGTGATCCTCGAAAACTAGATGAGATTTTGGCGCAGCTACGTTATTTGAATTTAAATGTTAATTGCAACAAGTCAAAGCAAATGATTGTACGACGCTCAGTGAATGCATGTCCGACGATGTATAACGGGATTGACTGTGTTGACAATATCACCATTCTCGGTGTTGCTTGGCGCGACTCCCTTTCTTGGGATTTACACTTTAACAACGTCTGTCTTTCTGCTTCCAGGAGACTATATGTCATACGTCGGTTGAAAGATGCCTTAACAGCTTCTCAGTTAACTGAAGTTTATGTTTCATATATCCAGTCTATGCTGTTGTACGCTACTCCACTCTTTTGCAAACTGTCCTACAAAGTGTGTAAAATATTGATAGAATTCAAAAACTGGCTCATCGGACAATCTGTAGCCATGTGATGTCAATGTGATCGCATACCCGCAATTGAACCACGTCGTGAGAAACAGGCTGTGAAATTCTTGCTGAAATGCGAGGATACTCATCATCCGTTGAACTATTGTACTTCCCAGTGTCTTAAAAACAGTAAACATTTTTGTCTTCCGGTCATCAAGACGTGGAGACGCAGGAACACGTTTTTCCCGTGGGCTTTTGCCATCTACAACCAGCATTTATGTAGGATCTAATTACATGTGTCTTTTTTTTCTTGTGACTGTAAAAGAAGCGTATCTTACTCATGTTTTGAAATGACATGTATATGCACATTACTTTTATTAATTGATGACTTTGTACTTGAGCGAATGTATGACTTTCATTTACGTAAGAATATAAACATATCTCTCTCTCTCTCTTCTTCCCATTCTTGAACGTATATTCGGAAAATTACTTTTGAAGAGAATCGGTTCTCAATTTCTTCAACGTTTTGATTGTCACCAATTTGCCTACCGACCTAAGTGCTATACTGTTTGCACAATGATAGAACTTGAGAACTATGTCTCCATGAGTTTGCAAGAAGTGAATGTTTCTGCCTGTCATGTGTGCATTGACTTAATGAAAGGGCTTTCATGACTTTAATGAAAGGCATCGCATTTGCCATACTGCTCTAATTGAGAAAATGATAAGGATGGCTTCAGTATTTTTGTAAAAACTTTTCTCTAAAACTATCTGAAAAGCGGACATTATGAGAGTTCGTTGGCGAAATGTAAAAAGCAAAATGATTGACGTCTGTAGGGCCATCTTTTGGCTTTTGCGATTATCTTTGGCTATTTTATTTCTGACCTTCTACTTGATTAATGGCGAGGCTCGATGTTGACGAAATATGCTGACGATATTGTAATTGCTTGAAAAATTTCCAGAGACAGCGTCTCATCGAATGCCACTTCCGTGTATGATCACGTTGTTGCATTGACAATTGAGAACAAAATGACCATAGAAGAAAGCAAATGCCAACAGATGTTCATCTTGCTTGATCGACAACTCAAGAAGTACAGTTAATGCATGCGATCCATTCAGCTGAAATCCGAAATGCGAATTTTTGAGTGATATTCGATGAAAGGTTAACATGGTCTCTTCACATCAACCAGTTGCAAAAAAGCCTCAAAATTATTCGCTCTTCGCCAATGAAAAGACGCTTTACCTGCCGCAAAGCTTGTATCAAAATTGTATTAGAAGTATAATAGAATTTGCAGCTCCCTTGTTCACTTGTTTGTCTAAATAATTGGATTTGCAAGTTCAGAGGAGAGCTCATTTAAAAATATGTGGACTCAATTGTGAGTGCTCGAACTTTGCTCCCCTAGCTTACCGCAGGCAGATTTTGAGTTATCAATTATTCCTCGATGTTGTTTGTTATGAGGACCACCCTCTGCATCATTTGACTTTGCCTTGAATAACATTTTCTCGGAAATTTAGACTACCTATTGTGACGTCAGCACTTTGCAATAAATCGTTTCAACGTCAAAAATGTACAACACAGGCTTTCCTCTAAAGCAGTTTTTTCTGTCATAACCATCTGTTTGTCAAGTATTATAACTTTTGAGCATGTGATTTCTTCGATGTACTCACGCCTAACGCTTTCCAATATTGGGGCGTTGTTATTTCTTTTAAAATAAATGTCTACTATCATTTCTTTTCTTGCTAGTTTTTTTTTGGTAGATGCGAATATCTGGAGTAAACTGACCAATGTGCCATTTCAAAAATACAGAAAGTGAGCCATTGGCTTTTAAGTTTGAAGGTAAATGCTTGGAAACATTGCTCTGTGAGTGCTACAGACAACAAATAAGACGGCTTCATTTTGTCTTTCGAAAGAACTACAATTTGCTTGTATTTATCCGTTTGACGAATTTCATGTTTCACTTTGCTCATTTGGCAAACATTGAATAAAGTATTCTTTCATATTATGAGTTAGATTAGATTCGCAAAATCGCAGGTTTCTCGTTCAACTACATTGAGTTAATAATTAAAGCACAAACCAAATGGTTAATTAGGGAACCTCTTCCACTGATATTATTCTTCACGCCAAGCACTTGAATATTTCAAACACAGATGCGATGTTTGACCAAAGTGCTCAAAGTCGAAGACAATTTCTACAATCCTTGCGAGGGGTGTACAAAAAGAAGAGAAATGAATCAAATATTCAGAAATGTGATGCCCTTTTTCATTTTGCAAAGCCTTCAACAGTCAATGTCATCTGAAAAGACTGATGCAAATGCTTGAGCATCTGCTGCCTATCAGAAGATTCGACCCAAAGCCCAATATCCACTCATACACGAAGAAAAGCATCATTTTCATTGGAGTTTAACTGAAACCATAAAGTAAAACGATGAAACAGCGTGAATTCATTGAAACTTAAATCTCAAATAATAACTATCTAAGCCATAAATATCTAGCATGTACTTTGCCTATTAAAATCTATACAGGGCTGCCACTCTTATCAAAAATAAAAACTGGAAAGTAAAATCGGAATGGGGCCCCCCTAAAATACGTAGCCGTGGGCCCCTTCAAAGTAAGAAACTTACGATCATTCAATGTTGCACAACCCGGTAAGTTTTGAAAGCATCCAGGCAGAAGCTTGGTCTGCTCTAATCAGGATATTTCTGATTCCTCATAGTCAGCAAGCAATGTGGCATAAACAATCATCAGTTTTAAAAAGGTGCACCGAAATGCATGACTCGAGCAGCCAGTCAGCTACTATTTTTAGAAGAACTGTTTTCGAAGGTTATACAGAGCGCACTACAAAAACGCCATACCCCCAAACGCAAAATCAGCATGAAGTTATTGAGCGCTTGATGATTTCAGCTCGATGTAAAGACTGCATATCATCGAATAAGCTACATGTAGTCCTATGGATAACTTTACTTAACTGTTTCAAAGACAACTTTCTTCATTTCGTTCAAAAATGTTGCAGTCAAATTTATGATGCAGTCTTCTCGTGCAGCTCTGTCATTTTGTTAATCGTGCCTCGTCTTTATTGTGGAGAATATTCATGAAACAACTGAGAATTGCTGTTCAGCTATATATGCACAACCAGCTATATATAGTTTGAAAGACTGCATCAGCGGAGCGGTCTGGTCACAGCAAATATTTTCACACAAAATCTATGGATCAGCGCGGTGTAATTGTTAAGTCAGGCATTTCCTTAAGCCATTTTCTTTGGGGGGGACCATTTTTCTTTCGAGAAACCGAGAATGCATGGTAAGATCTTCCTTTCCATGCTGTGTAAGGATACCAAATGTCACTGAAGATAGGGGCATCTTCATGAAGGATGGAATGCCAGCGCACTACTACAGATCCATCGTAAATTATTTAAACAGCAATTTTCCTAATTCTTTGATTGACTGTCATGGGAGCCTTTGGAATGCCTTCCGATACCACCAGATTGAATGCCTTGACTTTTTTCTTTTGTGCACGTTTAAGGAATGGTGCATCAGTCATCCTATGTATTTAGATAAATTGGAAAAAAAACTTTGCACTGTTTTCTACAATAGGGTATAATGTACTGATGACGGCTGAAAAACCAAAAACGCTTACAGTTCAGACTGAATATACTTCATCAGTGCTTTTAGCTCCGACAATGATTCAAATCTAACCTTGTTCTCATATCCTGTATTTCAGACATATGTAACAAAAAAACAACGATATGTCCAAGAACAACTTTTGGATTTCAAACAAGATTATGACAGCTATTTGATTAACGTTGAGCCGTTATGGTTTAAGTAAACGCAACATCAGCACGCAAAAGGAAATCTTTACTTCTGCAGTTGCTTGCGAGATTTCAATTTTCGTTGGTGTATTCGACAAAATTTGGCCGCTTTTGCAGCAAGTGATCGTACAAATTATTCTTTCGTCACTCCTGTGTTTCCGAAACTTTTCGATAGATTTGTTTCATTTTTTTGGTAGACGCTTCCTTGGAGAGCATTAAAGCAATCAAAACTCAATTCATAATCTACTCGGTAACAACGTACGGCAACTTTTTCGTCAAGCGTTCCCAACTAAATTTCTTTCTTCTCTCGAAACCTTGATTACTTGCGTTTCGTCCTGCTTCTTCAAGACTGACGAAGGAATCACTGACTTGCTTGTAGAATGATCTTCTGTCCAAGCGTCAAGCAGACTTTTGGAAAGCAACTGCTTTGAAATTGATTACCCTTTAAAATTGCAGGGGTTTTAAGGTCCCCTAACAATCTGCATGGCCCCGTTCACAATTTTAAAAGAGCCCCTGCATAAGCTAGGACGGCCCCGCATTCAATCTTAAAGGGTCCCGGTCTCAATCTTATAGGTCCCTTACAATCTTAAAGGGTCCCGGTCTCAATCTTATAGGTCCCTTACAATCTCAAAATGTCCATTCATATCTAAATACAGCCCTTCAAAAACTAAAAAAAGATGCCCTTCACAATCTCGAAAATGCCCCTTCACAATCTCAATAGGGCCCTTCGCAATCACAAACAGGACCCTCAGATCTTAAAGTGCCCCCTCACAATCCTAAAAGGCCCCCTCACGATCTCAAAAGGGCCCTTCGCAATCTCAAAAAACGCCCCTCATGATCTTAAAGGATCCCTTCACAATCTCAACAGGCCACCTCACCATCTTGAAGGTGCCCCTTAGCAATCTCGAAAGGGCCGAGAGTGATCTTATGGGGGCCCCCTTCGCAGTCTCTTAGGGGGCCCTCGCAAACTTAAAGAGCCACTGCACGATCACAAGAGGGCCCCTTACAATCTTAATGGGCCATCACGATCTTAAAGGGGCCCTTTTACAATTTCAATAGGGACCTCCTAAGAATCTCAGAGCGCCCTTCACAATCTCAAAAGAGCTCGCTCACAATCTAAAAGAGCCCCTCACGATCTTGAGGTGCCACTGCACCATCTCAAGAGGTCCCCTTCACGATCTTGAATGGATCGCCCACAATCTCAAAAAGGTTTCTACGCAATCTCAAAAGACCCCTCACGATCATAATGTGCCGTTGCACAATCTCAAGAGGGCCTCTTTATAATCTCGAAAGGGGCCCTTTCGCAATGTCAAGGCCCGCTCCATGATCTAAAGGGTCTCTTCGCAGTCTGAAAAAGGACCCCTCGCGATTTATACAGAGCCCCTTCGCAGTCGCAAAAGGTCCCCTCACGATCCTTAAGTGCCCCTGCACAATCTCATAGGGGCCCTTTCGCAGTCTCGAAAGGGCCCTTTCACAATCTCAGAAGGGCCCTTCGCGATTTATACGGGCCCCTTCGCAGTCTCAAAAGGGGCCCCTCACGATCCTAAAGGGCCCCCTTCGCAGTCTCAAAAGGTCCCCCTCACGATCTTTAAGTGCCACTGCACAATCTCAAAGGACCCCTCACCATCTTAAAAGGACCTTCTATAATCTTAAAACATTTTCTCACTACTTCGTTTATTCTAAAAAAAACCGGAAATCCGATTAAAACCGGAAGAGTGGCAGCCCTGTCTATAGCATAATTCAAATTTCAAATATAATTTATGTATCTAATCGTTGTACAGGGTGCTCGCAATCTTCTTGCGGATTTTTGTTTGTAATATTACGGTGAATACCACTGCGTATTGAACAAAATTGTGCACTATCATTATTAGATATCTAATTAATGTTGCAATCTAATAATATTAGATGGCACCAATTAGATATAAAATCAATCATATGGAATGGAGTGCATTGGTTGCTTTGCTGGACGCTAACCATGCTTTTGTAACTGTTTTATAACTTTTACTATCTGGTCTCTTCTTAGAAGTGACTGACATTGCTTCAGTTGCCACTTTCGTGATAACATGATCGTGAGAAGGTCAGACGTAGTGAAATTCCGGACATCGATAGACAGACAACCTCTTTAGTAAGGGCATCGATTATTTGGAAAAGCTGATTATGAAAACTCCTTCCAAGGCTCCGAGAAATATGTGTGGATGATCACAAGACGCGGAGAAGTTCGGATGTCAAAACGGCAAATATCGTTGTAGCTTTCGAAGATGATTCCATCAATTTGTAAAGGAGGGTTCATTGAACAGGAATTCGAATTTTCTGTTTCCGGGAGGCAATGTGCTCAAGGAAGGGTTATCAAACATTGAAGCATAGTTTTACAGTAAGCTTTTTGAACCCCTAAGTTATTCCAAATTGACTACAATTTTATCTTTTGATGATTAAAGGCTTAACATACAGGATCCTACATTCTCTTCAATATCATTTTCAGTGATCAGACAGCATTCTCAATGGGAATTTCAACCTTGAGAACTCTCACTTGACTAACGAGAAACCGACGCAATCACATTTGATAATTTTTTTCCTGTGGTCCCATCTCACCTTGCGATTGGATAAGTTGGCAAGTAATAGAGGAAGCAGTCACTGTAGAACGGCACAAGGGCGTTCTTGAACAAAGTACTTCTGGTCAAGACAGCTACGAAATCGAACACGGATGCACCAATAAGATGGAACAGACGCAACCACTTAGGGCTCTTGAGAGACGTGAGCTCCAGACATCAAAATTGAATTATCGTTGGATCGGTCGGGATAAGTCTACTCCCTGTTCTCCAAAACGTCTAGACATTCCATTGTTGGACTTCTGGATATGGATTTTAGGACAGAGATTAAACACCGATTAAGTAAAGAAGGGGTTGATTAATTATCGTACTTAAAACACTGTCATGAGCCGTGAGCTTTGCATACTGTGATATAGCCTACGTCATATGGAACTAATTTTATTGTTTTGAAGTAAAAGTATTCAGTGGATATCGACTCTTGATTCCTTAACCATTGTAAAAACTAGGCAATGTTGCATAGTAACGACTCGTAAAAATCCGCAAGATCGAGAAACCCTGCATTTATCACACCACAATTTTGTTTTATTACGGTAGGTATATACACGCCTGTGTCTAAGGTCAGACCACATAGCTAGTGATACCAAGATATTTTCTAAAACGCTCATTGAAATTTTATCTTGCAAAGCATATTCAGTTCACATGAAAAAGGAGGATTATTCAGAATTTCAATGTTATAAAGAAGATTTTAGCTAATAAATTTACTTGGTGTGAACTCAGAAACGTAGGCTACTCAGGAGGGCACATATTCAAAACTTTCGATCATGGGGAAAATGCTCACTTACAGTAGGTATTTGACATTAGATCTATCCTATAGATGCATATGTCAGCGTCAGGGTGCCAATATTCTCATCACGACGAACGACACCCTCATTTTGGACGAACGACCCTCTTCAGCCAATCTTTTGTAAAGCATTGGAAATTTGTGACTTTATAGATTATATATCTGTATCATTATGTACACGTAATATGTCTGTATTTTGTAACTTGTATTCTTCCACCGAATTAACAAGTGGATTTAATAGAGTCATCATTCATTCAATAGGACCAGTCTTCATTCGATTCAATCAATATTTGCAAGGCAAGTCAGAGCCCTAGTGGACAAGCGAGGGAAATAAATTGGGGAAACTCAACGACCACAAACGCCGATCCTACACTTCCTGAGCAAAAATCGCTATCGATGCTATTGCAAATAAGACGGTGATAATGCATCAAAATCCCACTCTTTATTCCTTTTTGTTCAAAATTTCGGACATCAGCAAATCCTTCTTGGACGCCCACGACAATTTTACGATTTTGGAATTGTCCCCAAGATTCCGGCACATTTGGTAGCTCCAAACCGCTACGTTATAAATATGTTTGGCAGTCGCGACTACACTGGCTTAGTGTAACACCGATTGCCCCTTCAAGAAGTAAAGAAATCGCTTATATGGTAACGATATAACATTAAATATAAGATAAAATTGAGGTAAATATGGCATTAAATTGATATTTTGTATGTTGAGTGCTTTGGAGTCGTTTGCAGCGAAGAATTAAATTTTCTTCACTATGCAATTTTTTCATAGAAATTGAGCAGACGAAGTAAGACAAAGTGAGTCAAAGCATAACAAAGCATCCTGAGATAATAGATGCTCTATTGAGTGAATTGGAGCATCTTATAGTTGAAAAACATGAGGCATGGTAATGGATATGGAAGAGTATTATACCGACTTAGTCTGTGTAACAGTTGGAACACTAATAAGGCACCGCCTCAGCCGGTGCAGTAGTGACTGACGATGTTTAGGGAAACTCGTAGTTTTGACGATGATTTTAATGCAACATAACTTGAATTAATAGGTAGATTGAATATTCTAAAAAAATTACCGCAACAGTCTTGTCCATCGTTGTGTCACGAGCGAGGGATGCAGGTTTATCGGACATTATATCAGATTTTGACAGCAAGTTATCACGTTATGACGAACAGCACCAGGGCAACTAAACCAACTGACTATGTATTAAAACAAGACCCCTGTACATTAACTAAAACTCTGCCGACATAAAATTATACTGGTTTAGAATTCTGCCCAATTCTGACGGCTGAATTTTCAGCCGACTTGCTGAACGACGGTAAAGCATCGAAGCGGACAGAATATTCGGTCGGTTTCGGTGCTATACCGTTGTTCATGAAGTCTGTTGAATCATAGCTTCCGGCAGAATAATTTAATGGTCTAACCAGCATGTACACACTACATGATCAAATGAATAGGACTGCAGATCTCGAACTTGTATTGCATTTTTGCTGATCACTAGTCAGCCGCCAAGATGGTGCCACTTCGCCAGTAGCTGGATGATGTTGCTCATCCCCTCCGCATATGCAAACCATGTCGACACTCTACGACTAACCATTCAGTAGGGATATATATTTGACATATTTACTCTATTACTAACTGTATATATCCCTACTCTAAGGGCTATGCTATGATATTTACAAGCCACTGGCACAATTCCACGGCACAAACTTGTCTAACGATGCAATTGCCTAACCAAGAATATTTGTGTATTAGTCACATCACAGCCCATGCTCTCAGTAAAAAGGGAAGATCTTCAATCGTATCTTCAGCTGTGTGCATTCGGAAATCAAACTTTTGATCAGTTAGCTAATGCATGTCACTTATTTGTTTGTTCAGCAGAATAAAAATGACTAATCAAATAAAATTAATTAAGTTCATTGAAAAGCGCTCGTTCTTCAATGATCGAATTAAGAGATGAATCCTGTATGACTGGGTCATGGACTGTGCATACGTCATTCAATCCATTTTGTGCCATCCCCAAGCCGATGCGTTTCGATGCATGTTCCTCATAGTTTTAAAGTGAATGTTTAAATTATGCAATTAATTTTGCGACTTACATTTGTAATTTTCTTGATGATGTTTCTATGCAGTATCGCTATTTTGATTGCGTGGTTTTCTTTTCCCATTTAAGTACACAAAAAACTTGCAATTTTCATGTCTTTTACACGACCATAGCAGCTATAGCATTGAAATTCTAGTGGGAAGCTGATGCGAGTTTACCATTTATGATTGTGACTTATGAATCTTAAGAGTGTCAGCGTTAGTCAATGCCATCTGTGTCAGTCTTTGGATTGCACGAGTTATTTCTAGATGCCGCAATCGCTTGGGAAATATGCACAGGAAAAGTCCATGGAACAATATATTTACTCGCTTGATTTGCAAAGCAAAACGTGCGAGGCCCTGTTTCCGCTCTGCACACCATGCATTGTAGTGATCTCACCGATAAGCTATGCTGAGATTGGTTGAACTGTGACTATTGCGACCTTAATTTTTTTGTGTACATGCTTATTTGCCAATATTTGAAGGATGTTGATTCAAGATTTTCATTCTAGTAGCCACAATTAATCAGACAGTAAAGTATCTCCGCCTAATTAATGTATTGAACAAAACCTTCAGCATGTATTGATGTGTTTGATAGGTTTGTGCAAGGTGATATGAATACAGTTTTTGTTCAGCTGAATAGCCTACACATCGCTTTGTTGGGACCTGTGAGTAGGCCTATACTTGTCTACCTTTACTTGCACTCTCCTTTTTTTCTCCTTCATTTAGAATATTCTCAAGTCTCTAGCATTATTATTGTTATAACAAGCTGTGAAGGGTCTCATTAATTCGCATCTTGCCAGTGCTCTACACAACATGTGCACATTTCCTTCACTAAAGCCATTTGACGATAAGCCTCTCTGAACTAAGCCGTTTGCTTCTCCACTTCTACTCATTTGAGAATTAAGCGCAGCATCTCTAATGAACACGAATGAGACATTGCTCATGTGTCATCGGATATCTATTTGTAAAGAAAATTCATAGCTAGCAACTTTAACCAAACTTTTTCGGTCATTCTCTTGAGGGATTGATATGGCAATGTATCTACAGATGAGAACAGGTATGTTATTCCATTTCACATCTGTCACATTCGTGTCTACATTTAGTTAATAGATATTTTCATTCTACCGGTGTCTGGCACTTTGCTCATTTATGTAATATTTAGCCAGCAAGCTCATTCAATCTTAAAAGACAGGGGAAAGTTATTTCTGCTCAACCAGTTTCTACCGGACTTGCAGGATTCTCGAGGGGCGAATGATTTTATTTGTAGGCTAATACCAAATTGAAATACATTAAAAATCTGAATGTCTGAATTGAACACAGTTCATTCCGTGCTTGCGCTTGTCACTTAATGCAGGTCGTAGACAATAATTTCATTTCGTTTTCATTTCGTTTAATTTCGTTTTCATGTTTGGTTAAGCATTCTTGATTTGTGTGTTAAGTAGAATGCTTATTGATTTGCCGTATAGGCTTGTCTGCAACATTCCGGGTGAACCATTAGGCTATTTCCTGAAAGAAAAAAATGAAGCTGTAGCGTCACTGCTCCCCCTTTCACGTTGTGGATGTCCTTCTTGCCGACTTCCAATTACACTTTCGGGACTCGATCCCTGGAATGATAGGTCGCTTACGGAGACCGCTCTATTTCCTGAAAGAGACTCTTATTAATTATCTATTCCAGCAGTTCCACCATTCACAAGTAAAATGATTATGCGACACATATTTGGGACCAGCATATAACGTGCCGGCATTTTCATTGTAATAATACAGGTCATAGCAGATCGCAGTAAAACATGGGTCCATGTCATGGAAAGGACAGGGATGCTGTAGCACCAAATTCAGTACGGTACTATAGCCAACACTCACCATAGAAAACGAAAATCACCATAGGAAAATACACATCAAATATTTTCTGCATGATTATCATGCGATTCAGAGCAATGCTCCAGGAATTTATTGTAAGAGGCCGAATGGCTTCGCCCTCCCCGATTTTGATGTGGTTCAGAACTCTGTGATTTAAGTTAACAAATTAGATTTGTTTTATGATCCAGTCTTGCATCCTACGATAGATCAAATTGTGCTGTTTTATGTGTTTCGAAAATTGTCGAAGAATGAATTCTGAGCATGGTTATAGTGCGAGGAATCATGATCAAATCCTCAATCCAAGTATTTGTGGACCCTATCATACGTACATTGTACTGAGTTGATACCCATCCAGAAAATTCTACACTACTAATTGTTATGTATGAATCATACGTTAAAAATGCCTGCATATAGGATAGTCACGAGGTATTGAGATGTTTTTACGAATGTATGAGAAATGTATTGGAGTCTTTGATATTTTTGTATAATGCACATGCAGTTCTACTTCAAAGATTCAAATTTAGGCATGAAAAGGATCTAGGTTTTTTACATTATGTCTCTTGTTTTGACAGGATTGCTTCTGAATTCGTGACAGTTGACATATGACACATGATTATCATACCTATGGATGAGGTAATGAATATTTGTGTGCTGAAAAGTGACGATTATGACATGCTAAATTGAGGGTCATTAAGGTAGCATTTTAATTGAGAATAATTTTAGACGATGATAATCGTCTTCACAAGATAAACAAATACTTAGATAATATGAAGATCATCTGTAACCAATAATTAAAATATAATGTACCAGAATTGGTCATATGAATTTTTTGTTAATTAGGCCTAGCACGAAAACGGACAGAATAATCAGAATGTCAGAATTATGCATTCAAATTTTGAACTTTTGTCACTATATTGGGCCTACATCGTAATCGAATTCGCTACCGGCACCATGAGGATCGTGTAATGCAATTGATGTTAGTCGGTTCATGTGTTTTCGTGTCATCTTGTTGGTAGCCACAATTGTGTAAATACAGCCTTGATATGTGAAGTGTTATATTCTACAATGTCCGCAAAAACTATGGAAATCGCACGACTCCTTGAGCCCAGATTTTATGAGTACAAACATGGTAATCAATTCAAAAACAGAAACTTGTCTATGCTTTGAATTTTTAACTTGCGTATTAGTACTTCGTCATCTGTCCTTTCCTTTTGATGACCATTTGTAGGGTAGTCGTTTGGGTATTGAGTCACCCAGTCTTTCAAAATAATCAATTCAAGTCAATATACCACAGCTTCTTGATTTCATGTATGAGTCATGGAACTGACGAAGTGTCGGCGGAGGCAAGACGATCTTAAATACAATTCCAGCAGTTTTTACCGGAGTTATGTCTGCAGAACTCCCAGGCAGTCCACTTCTTGTATGTCATGTTCACTGACCCATGTTGTCACTTTCTTGGCTTTTCAACAAGGTTCACTATCGTGCATAAACGTGCTGCATCCGTGAATGTTAAACAAGTTTAACATGCGATCGTTTAAAACGTTAATGTAGTGATCAGGCGTCATAATCACATTTTTCGTCATAAAATATAGGCCTTCACGCCCACCAACACCAGATAAACTACCCCGAGCCATTACCTGGGTGTTTCACTGTTTTCAGGTAAATTGCGGAGCGTAGCGGTTCGAATTCTTAGGGCGCCTGATCTTTCCTCCTGACTTAGATCTGATACAGTGGAAAGTGCTTTTATCACTGAACTCAGTGAACATGACATACAAGTTTTGTATTCCCTGGGAATCCAGAAATCCCAAACGCCTACCCTACAAATGATCATCAAAAGGAAAGGACATATGAGGAAGTACTAATATGTAAGTAAAAAATACAAAGCATGTACAAGTTTTTGTTTTGAGTTGGATTACCATGTATTTATTCATAAAATCTGGGCTCATGGAGTCGTGTGCTCCATACTTTTGCGGATACTGTTGATATATAGACTTAAGGACAATATGCTACATTACTTTTGATATTTTGCAATTGTATTTTGAATCGTTCGATGCGAAGTGACTACTCGTAAACATCGCTTGCGTTTTAAAGTTTTTTTCATAGTACGATTGCGATCCTTAGAGACACCAGTAAGTCTTGAAGAGACATGTGAGAGACCATATGTAGAACTGCGCATAATCCAAAAATAGTCACATTGTCCATGGTTATGCATGGTATTCATAATTTTGCATATTCCTTGTTTTCATTAGAATTATGAATGATTTTCGTTACGAAACATGGCGATGTCAAGGATCATAGTGTCACATTTTCTTGTATTTCATGAAAATGTCAAGTATTTAATGTTTTGCTAACTTTCTTGTTAGCTACTTTTACTAGCTTTCCATGTTATTTTTGAAAATGTGCATATAAGAATTTTTCCATCACTTTTCAACATGTATGTTATTAGTCAGATTCCCGAGTTAATAAAATGCAGTAGGCCTATCTTTGATCAAAATACCTTTATAAAGTGAACGCTTGTAAAATGAATGGAGAAATATTGATCTGACGTCAGTGGGGTCACAGACTCATAGTGCAACAATCATGCTGTTCAATAGGCGTCTATTTTTACCAGGGTCGGCAACCTGCGTCCCGTGAATCCTTCTAGTGCGGCCCGTGGCTCCTTTCCAAAATTTCCTTGTTCGACCACGAGAACCACACCAAAACGGATCGACACATTAATTTTTGCAGCAGAACATGTCTTGCCCTAGTTTATAATCATGCTTTACTTCCATAATTGGATTTAGCACTCTGTCAGTGTTTTTCGTACTATTTTGTTCATAGATTTTCTGTCCTTTAACTAATCAATGGATCCATTAATCCACGTTATTTACTAAATTATTTTTGTGAACTCTCAATGTACACAATTGCAAAAAGTATTTTTCACCTATAGTTGCATTTCCTTAATCTGATGTTTCGCAATATTTTTACAGAAATTGCCTTAAAGATCCATTTTGTATTGATTAGCAGCTTCTTGGGTTGCAGCCCGCAAGAAGGTTAAACTTGATCAATTGTCCCGCTCACTGGTTGAGGTTGCCGATCCTTGATCTTGCCCTATGCGAATATAGGTCTACTCATTGAATGATAGCATTCTTGTCGTACATGCTTCAAACCCTTTAGAGTTCATTTTTATCGTTGAATTAAGCATAACCTTAACTTCGTCGTAACGTGACAACGAACTTTCTACACTGACTTGTAATTTTTATTTAACTCTAATCTATGATCCTACCAATTATCCGGTATACCGTATGGCTTCCTTAATAGTGTATTTTATCCTATAGCCTGTATTATGTATATTAATATCAAATATGTTTCTTCAAAATCTATAGCGCCTACATTTGCGCAGCAATCTTCGGTTAAAAGACGAGACAGTTAACATTTTAAGCTAAGACAGTTCCATAGATTAATAAAAAGAAAATGCGCGCTAACTCCTAAGCAACCGTGGTTTCTCCTGGTCATTCAGATAAGGATGAAGTTTCTGAATGAACGGTATCTGTATTTCATGTATTCTAAGATCTTATATTTATTTCAAGATCTGGAAGCCTTCTGGCTTGGTCACACTTGGATAACAGACGACGCTCATTTACTTCAATGTCGATATTCTTTAGCTCGAAACTATTGTCGCTGTGTGAATCCCACATAGCTGACATCACATGAGTCACATATTGATAAAAAGCATCACCGTCGCTCACAAAAGAGAGTGTCCTTAATTTTCTCATCCATGGTTGCAAAACCAGCTCAGATGACTCTTTTTATAAACGCCAGCAACGTAATCTCAACGTAGCTGGTGCCGTTCGAGCAATTTGTGGTTTATGTAAAGACAATCGACACATGTTTCGAGTTGAAGAATATCGGCGCTTAGAAATAAGTGCTATTCAACTGATTTCTATAAAGAATTTCAAGATCTTGAAGGAAAATATGATAACGGATCTGAGAATTTATCATCTGCTATACATACAGAAACTTCATCATAATCTGGAAAAACTGAAGATTCTACGAAACCATGGCTACTTAAAATTAACGTGTACCTTCGCATTTCGTGATATTTTTTTCTTTCCTCAGTCTGTGTTGCTTAATTTGATTGCCATGTCTTACCTAAGATATCAAAGCGAATTTGTTTTTTATATTCTCAGCACCTTAGTTTCCAAATTGTCATTTTCAAAACTTGTTATTGAATCATGCGTGTGGTTCAGTCATTGATAAGATCTTCTGCGCCTTAGTGAATGTTCAATAGATAGAACAACAGTGAGATAATTTTCGTTCTTTTTTTCTCTCTGATGTCTCAAGAAATTTTCATAACGAGAAAGTATTTAAAATATGACTGCAACTAAACTTGTACAGTCCAATATGTAAAATGAAGGTTCTGGACATCGAATAATTTTGTAATTGCGCAATGCACATGAAGGCAACAGTAAGCGAAGTGCAAATTGATGTAGCGCTATTTCAGATAAATTTATGTTTTAATTTTTTTTACTGCTTTACGATACTGAAAAGATGACTTGTACTCATGTTTTAGCATGGCTATTTTCTGCATTCCAATATGCTCGTTAGGCAATTTCTCAACGATCTTCTACATTAGGTAGCTCATCAATATTCGGTTGCTTAGTTGACCATGTTTAAGTAACATGAGTTAACATGGACAAATATATACGATTATCGTATCAATTAATTTTAAGCTGTCATTTTTAGTTGGCATGCTGAAATTCTTCCAAACCTTCATGACCCTCAAACGATATTGAAGCCCATGGAAAATATAACCGAAATTTTACATGTCAAATAATCATTTAATTAACCAAAATATATTGAGAAATTTGATCGTTGCATATTGATTTGTATTTCAAATGTCCTTTGCCTCTTCTGTAGTATATCTAGAGAGATAGCAAGCAAAGGTGTAAACAGGGTTATTGTAGGAATTGTGGTAATTGGAAGCAATTTGAAACTAATTCGTGTCTGTAAATGGATTCTATGTCATAATTGAATCGACATTACCTGACTATGCGTGCAATGCGGAGCTGTTTGTGACTCAAGTATGGCAAAATACATTTATTGTATTCTAAGATCTTGGACGCAATCTGTACAGCCTCTCTTGTTCGTCATACGGTGGTATGCGTAAAAATTAGAGAATATTAACTAAATTAGCTTAAGTCTGACGATTCTGATCAAATACCAATGACCACGTGGTATATAACTTAATTTTTTTAATGACGAACAGATTTTCATTTGGTGACCAACTTTTCCTGTTTGGAATCGATCGATAACAGCCAATAGGCCGATTACCATATATCATCATTATCCAAAAGATAAAAATTGAACCTTGTTCATAAGTTAGAGTAGAAAAGTCATTTGATTAGAAAAGTGACTCCAAAAAGTTTATCCATGTTGCATTGGGATGGGATGAAGCCTCAGATAATGAGATTTCGCTTGGGAAATGGTGAATCAGCTAGGCGTCGCAGTGAAAGATCAGTTAATGTAGGCCTAGTGTGACGCTGTTCAACGTCATTGCTTGTAAGCTGTGGGTGATCGGCAACCTCTTCTGTTTCAAAAGTCATTTTAACTATTCGTTAATGTTTTCACTGAAATGCCTTTATGAAGGAAATGTCTTTTCAAACATGCTACTCCTGTTGACTATCTCTGTAGGCTTCTCATAAAAGAAGCCAAGGGAATTTCAAAGCAGAAGAACGAAAAACTGAATTATTATGTCTCTGATTCCCATCCATCGAAATGGCCGCTGGAAACATTTGCCAGAATGTCATAGCGCAGTCGTGACCTTCAATGTCAGCACAAAAGCATAGTGTATACTAGATCTAACTGATAGAGCTCCACTTCAATTGGTGTGATTTATGACAAGGCATTCAATAAAACACATTCTATTCAGCTCATATGCGACAATTCTGTGCTGTTAAATTATGTTTCTAATTTTTGTTTTGAATACAATTCTTAACGCATATCGAAAGGTAAATTTTCTCAAATTCGTTAATTTGTATAATCCCGTGATTTCTTCATTTTACATGTGACATTTTGATGTACGTGCGAAATAGTTAACATAGCTTTTAGGCATATGTTATTCGGGTTAGCGACATGCTTAACTAATTTCCTACACTTCAAATATGTATAAAACGATGAAGACTGTAATGAATAGAAACGTTCGGTGTTTTACTGTGTTATCACATAAGCAAAAAAATGCCCAACAAAATGTAGCTTTTCGTTATTCGTCGAGAAAACATGAATTGTAAAAAGTATATGAAGATTCCAGATATTGCAAGGATATATACGAAGATCTGTACTTATATTTTACTCTTCAGATACATGTAAATAAAAGTTGTATTTTTGCATGTGCTTTAGAAAATGATTATTATTGATTAGCGAATTCTAGATTATATTCAGACCCTCTTTTGATTTTCTTCTCTAAATTTGCTAGCACTCATCATTGTCTAAAGATTGCGAGTGATTTCGTTTTTTTTATTATCTGATGCTCCTGTTGGACACATTTCAAGCAAAATAAGCTTGATCTATTAGTGGAAATCGAAGATTATTGATATTACTTTCTGCTCCGCTTTGTAGTCATTTAGCCAAAAAATAGCGATAGATTGGCAAGCGGTCTTTGTTTTCATACTGACAAAGGTTCGGAATAACAATGGCAAGTATGAATATTGAAAAAGTACGGGTATATTCAAGCATTATACATGAAATCGTCACTTAATTTTAGATTTAATTGATCGAATTCTTTAGTACCCATACAGACCACTGTACCTATATACAGAATAATATGGTTTTTCGAAATTGGAAGCTCCACGACGTAAATAGTGCCACAATATTATCGAGTAATGAAATATCAGAAAATGCACATAACTGCTGAATAATATTGTAATTATCATCTTAACAGCTTGGTTGGACGAATTGTTAATGATGAAACTGGTTGTTGTTGCTGTATTGTTAATGATTAAAGGAATCAAGTTAAGAACAAATGCTAGGTATTATATGACATTTTAGACATAAGCATTTCGATTTGTGGAATAAAAGCTAATGATAATTACATAATGCGTTAGATGAAATGCTTATCAAAGGATTATCTAATGAATAATTCTGTACAATGTTATTGCATTGAATTAAAATTATAACATCAATTCTAAAAACAATCGAGCTTAAAATGCGTCGAAAATCGAAACGGTTCAAAGTACATGTGCACCTGTCAGAAGAAAATTCGGATAATATTGCTATTATTTCTAATTATTATTACGAATAGTATTACTTTATTTATTGTATGTGCTTCACATTGTATGTGTTGGGTCTTTTCAGATTACACAGTTTCCAAAGAAATGCAATTTAGTCGAATATCCACTGAATGCGCTGTTTATGATTGCTTCCTTCTTTTGGGTCATGCATCCAATTATTTACATCGTCTGTTGACTGGAACTGTGGTTGGCGTAAATTCTTTCGTATTCGCACTCTAGAGACAGACGCTACTCACAGTCTGATCTCATATTAGTCTTATTAATTTCATCTATTTTACAGATAATCGGTTGTGTAACATTTTGTTGGGTTATCGTCCTGCATAGCATGCACAGTCAATGCATATAGTATTTGTGCACATGTGAATTTCAGTAGTCACATTTTGCAGCTACTACTCTAGCCTGTTTCTCCTCTCTGTCTCATCTAGGCTCCTCCAATACTAAAAAGTTCCAGCCTCAGGCTTAATATGTTCACTGGCTATAATAAGATCCGTTGGTGCGATGAGAATCTGATGGAGTTGATATTTTGCAAGTCTGCTGCGAAGAATTTATCTACTGGCTGCATCTGCATGTACCCTTTACACGGATCGTAAAAGTTCAGATCAAGAACGATGATCCAAATTCAACCAATTAATACCATAAATTAGTGTCATCGTGAACTTCTTGAATTGCTATATACGTATTCGAAAGACAAAGCAAGTGATGCAATTTTAAAATAGATTCATGCAATGCTCACATAATTATAAAATTATTTCATATACAGTGGAATTTGTTTATCACGAGGTTGAAGGGAGCGTAGAAAGCTGCTCATAACCGATGCTTTAATGCATTTGTCAAATGCTCTGAAAACGAGTTTGCTTGACGAAGTCACGCCATCACGATTTAAAATTTTAAACTCGATAATAAATTTTGAATTTACATTTTAGATGAATGTGTTCTATAGAGCCAGAGCAGTATTTTAGCCACATTGAATAATTTATATCCCGGGGAATGTTCTTTTTATTTGATGAGAATTGTTAGAATGTTTCAAATGTTATTCAATCTTACTATGCCGACAATTGATAATCAATCCAATAATCCCGTGGAGGAAATTCCCAGAATGCAGTGTATAATTGCCGCTCGCTGAACTGCAAGCCTTAAGATTTGTTTATCATTAATCGTATAATGCCTTTGGCTAAGCTAGAGCTGATTGGGCCAACGTATTCAGAAGTAAAGTATGTAGATGAAGGGAAATAGTACCGGCGGAGTACTTTCCTGCATTTTATTTGTAGCTTGGAGAAGGCCGTAAAGTGTTGGTTTAGTTTTTATGTAATACAGATAAGCATCTGCTGGAAATATTTGCTTCTATTGATAGCTATTATAAACGGCCTCGACCGGCAATGCAGTGATGAACGCCAACATAAACTGCGAGTCAACTGATATATCTACTTTGGGACATCACATTTCGGTCTTTATACAGACGATAGAATACCCAAATTTGGATGTATGTCTACTAGCAGATTGGAATTTTTGTCGGCACTTAAGCTCCGTTATAGGCGAACCGCTGATTTTGGGAATTCTGCTATATTTGTACATTTCATATCGCAATCTTCATTATTATCTGATTTACCTCGAAGCTTAGTCGAAAAATTACATTATGATATGAATTCATAGGATCATCAGAAGTCCGGATTTTCTCCCGACGGTCTTCTATATATTCCTACCTTAAACAATCATTTATTAATTTGGTTGTGATGTGTTCTGCAGAGTTTCTTGAAAAGCTATTCATTGAGTGTAGCAGTGTGATGAAGCCACCATAATTGACCTTTGATAATGGTTTTGGAAATAATTTATATGATCTTAAACTTTATAATGTAGCATGTACATTGTCACTTTGAATTATCCTATTCTAGGAATTTCGTCCTATCGTATCCATTTTGTAGATAGAGAAAACGGTTTTGCTGAGCTGGAATGTGTGTCAGAGACGTACAACTTCTCCGTCGAAGCCTCTGTCAAGCACGTACAGATTTAATTGACTGGCCTGCCATGTGTACCATATCAGTAACTGTACTTACAATTGATTCGACCGAAAGTTTGTGGGTCTCTTGTGCACATCGATCTCGACGAAACCGATATCTGATTTTTTTACAACTGCATGGTTGCTAGATGTTCGTCCGGACCTCTTGAAGATCTTCATATAGAATTGATTTTTGTATCCATTATCTGACAAGACAATACGTGCAAGATACGATCTTTGATAATTGGTGCCGGTATCCCAGTTGTTCAAGAATTGTTCACAATGTGCTGAACACTTATCTGGAATACAGAACTAACGCGCGCTTGTTTGTGATTGTATAGGTCACCATTCAGGGATGAGAATTTTCCGTGGATTTCCGTTGAGGCTTCAAAACGTCTGACTAATGCATTCTTTATTTTTTCTATTTGGGACTCCTTGAAATAAAAATTTCCACCTGCCCCCCCCCCGTTATCCCACGTTTATCTCTGACCATAATACAAAACACACTAATGTTATTTAGGGGAGATAATATTAATTTCGGATTTTGATTTATCGATTATTCAACGTAGATCTGGAAATTAGCATGAACTATTCCTTGGATATTGATTACCAGGTAATAAAAATTATTATTGGTTATTTGATACATTTTTGACTGTCATTGTAGCATCCAGATTATTTTTGAGACAGCATTGGCAACCCTGAATTCACCCATATGCCATTTCCTGCCGCGAATTAAAAGTAGAAATCACCAAATAGAAAACACCTCTAGTTTGGCATCATAACATTACAGCTTTTTCCACTTCATTATTAATGATATTTGTGATTCATGACGATATTGAGTTAAAGTATCATCTCACGTTTTGAATGCAGCGCGTTCTTAATTTTTTCATTGAATTTTAGATTTTTCTAGCATTCTATTTTCAAAGAAATCAGACAATATTCGCTGCAGCAGCTATTCAATGAAGTAACATGACGATTTTTCTTGGAACGTCGAACTCATTTGATGCGTGCTTCTTTGGGATTGTCGCTTGCGCAGAGAAAGCTTCGACAGTCATTGAGACTGCTTTTAATTGAAGATGTCGTTGTATCTAAGAAATAACATCAATCCGCTTTTTTGGCAAAAAACAACATTTACTAAATCCTGCATAACATAAAAGTTTTCAATTTGGAGAAAATTGCAATCTTTAGAAAACAAAATGGATGTGTTGTCCTGCGAAAAACCGATTGATTTACAAAAATCTACCTGTCAAGAGGTATCTGAGAGTCAGTATAGATTGAGTGTCATTGGCTACGAAAAGAGTTGTCACCTTCAAAGAAATACACATTACATGTATTCGATAAACTAGAATCAGACGTACGGTTTATCAATTAGGGATAGTAATAAATTTCAATCTCGATAAATCCCGCACGCGCTAAAGAAATCGCAAAAATCCAATACATTCAGAAAATTACCATTAGTCGGATAGTGCTTCTTAGTAGCACAGTCAAGACCGACAGTATTTAGTAGCCGCGGCTAAATGTAGTCTTTTATGGCCTAATTACTACTGGTGTATCATGGTGTCATTTTAATTATCTTGTTAACGATTATGAGTTAGTATCTTATGTACAGTTTACAGTGTATTTGATTATTAATTACAACATAAAAACCTAAATTTTCTAGCCAACCCCTAATAAAAAACTAGAATTTTACAAATATTCTCTTGGTGAGGCCTGTGATATCTACAACAGTCAAACAGGCTGCTTTGCTTTGCGCTCAGCATCCTGGATGTTATATGGTAGTCCTTTCCCAGTCTAACACGTTTTCTTGGTTTGTGGGTTCCATGTCATGCTGAATTCCTTCTGGCAGTGTCTTAGGACACTATAATTTTCTAGCAAATGCTCAGAATTATCGGTGCAACTTTTGATTTTCATGGATATATCTTCAAGTTAGTAACTCCTATCGAACAGTTGGGTTATTTGCCGTTATTTGACCTTCTACATGTATATTGTAGTTATCATAAATTTAATTGATTGATTTTGCATTACTTGAGACAGAAGGGCTTTCAATAAAGGCTAGATAAATACTGCTCACCATTGACCTGAATTATTTTAGCAGAAAAAGAAAACGAAAAGTCTATAAAGTATTTATTGGAAAGATACATCAAAGTTATTATTGGAAAGCTTTCGACAAAAGGGCTTGGCCACGCGATAGTTAACATGTCGAGTGAAAAATAAAATTCAAGTTATGTTTTTCTTCTTCGTAGTTCTGAAAAGCTCTGATTCTCTAGTTCCTGGAACATGTCTCATTTTGTCCTATCTTCCGTGGTTCAATTGTAGTCGATGTTAGAAGTTTGGCGAAAAATAAGTTTTTGACGTCACGTTTGTCACTTATCAAGCCTTTTATTCAAGCTCTCGATTTTCAACAATGTTAATGTGTAGGGATCTATTTCTCTGTGGATATATGATCATTTGGTAATGCTTAGTAATTATATGACAGGTGATATAGACATAAAATCTTTGAACCCCACTTTGAATCTTATATAATCTTTGAACCCCACGTCTATGTGAATTAAATAAATGCAGTTGAAATTCCGTTACCAAATTTTCCATGCTTTTGTTGTCACTCAAAGTCATTTTTGCATAAGAAACTTAATTTCATCGGAAAGAAAGCATATTGATGCATATTAACACGTATATTCAACTATCGAAATTTTGATATTTTTCTTTATTAAAGGAGGTAACATTTTTATGAAAATCCGTTACCGGTAACGGAATTTCAAATGTTCATCAAGTCATACATTCACAACTTCTCTTACGATGGTTTCTATCTCGATTACAATACCCATTTGCCATGCCATCTTTATTCGAGTATTTCCGCTTATTATCAGAACTCATGATTTCATTCTTGGTTGAGATTGCAAAACAATAGCTATCACCTAGATATAGGCCTAGCCGCCTACTGAGTCAACACTTTTTCTTGATTTAAGAAAGCAAGATGATGCAATTATTTAAGGTAAGAAATAAAACAAATAAATATTATAACTCTATGATTGAGGATGCATTGTTGTCTGTGTAGCCACATATAACGTCGGTACACAGCCTACTACTGACTACTACTGATGCAATCAGTGGAAATATATGATTCGTAGATTTTCAACATTAAAATGATTATGCAGCGTGTAGATGGGACTCGTTTCATGTCTCCCTCACATTTTTCATGAATGTCAATTAATCCCATCAAATTAACTACCAGCTCATTGTCACACTTTTCTTGACATATTGATGGTTCTGTAGGCCTATCTGCTCCCTAGTCCAATAGTAAATGCACAGAACGGTGAATATCTAGGGAGGATTTGCCTCTATTTCTACTCCCTACATAGTATGTTCCCTCTGCATTTGCAGCCTATCTGTCACCAATGCCCACTTTCACAGAGACGTCTACTGTGTGAAGCAGACCACGTTTCTGCATGAAGCTAGCACTCCCCCATGTAGTTATGTTGAATTTTCAAACATGAGTTACGATTGTGATTCATTCATCACGCTGTTTTAATCTCATCAAAGTGCTTGCTCCCTTTATTTATTTATATTTATTTATTCAAAGTACAATATTTGAGTGGCGTTTTATCAAGACAGACTACAAGGCCAATGAAAAAAAAATTAATGAGAATAGAGAGAAAAAATACAAGTTATTGCGGGAAGGAACGTGAAAAAAGAAAAGTTTTGAGGGATCGTTTAAATGACTGGAGAGAGGTCTGGTTCGTCACGTGTGATGGGAGAGAATTCCATATACGTGATGCAGCGATGGGAAATGCACGATCCCCAATTGAAGTTCGGGTAGATTGGACGAATAGTGCAGATCGGGACGCGGATCGCAGGTGGCTTCGGGATTCTATAGATGATAATGGTTTAAGAGAATCGGCGAGGTAGGGAGGCGCTCCGCCGTTCACACACTTAAAGCAAAGCACAGCAAGGCGGAAGTCAATTCTTTCTCGAATGCGAAGCCAGTGGAGGTCCTTCAGGAGTGGTGAGACGTGTTGCCTATGTCCAGTGTTATTTACAAGTCTGGCCGCAGAATTTAGCACGGACTGTAGTCGGCGCTGTTGGATGGCAGGAAGGCCGGCGAGTACAGAGGTGCAGTAGTCCAGTCGGGAATGTACTAGGGATACTATGAGAGACATGAGGACGGGATGAGTGACGGATTGGCGAATTGATCTTATTTGCCTGAGGGCGACAAAGCAACTCGACACTTTCCTTGAAATGAAACCCTTCATAGAGAGGCGAGAGTCAATTATCACTCCCAAACTACTTGCAGAGGTCACTGGAGTGATAGGAGTCGCATTGATGTAGATGGGATTAGAAGGGATCTGATTCTGACGGCGATTAGAGGCACACCACACAAATTCTGATTTCTCAGCATTCAACTGAAGTCTGTTGTTTTTCAACCATTGTTGAACTTCCGTAAGACAACATTCCATTTGATGAGAAAGCTGTGAAGTATTATCAGGATGGCAGGAACCGTAGATGTTCACATCATCAGCATAGGCGTGAGCTTGAAGGCCGTATTGATAGATTAAATGAAAAAGATCGGCGGTGTAGAGAACGAAGAAGAGGGGTCCGAGTACAGAACCTTGAGGTACACCATGTGAAGTAGATGAGACAGGTGAGAGAGAATCCAGATGACGAACAAAGCGAGACCGTGACGACAAGAAAGACGAACACCATGAAATAACATAGCCTTGCAGGCCGAACGAAGATGTCAGACGCTGTAAAAGGATAGAATGGTCGACCGTATCGAAGGCGGATGATAAATCCAATAGAGCGAGGAGAGAGAGTTGACCGTTGTCTATGGACGTGAGAAGGATAGAGCACACGTGCAGGAGGGCGGTTTCAGTAGAGTGGTGCGGGCGGTAAGCAGATTGGAACGTAGGAAGAAGGTCGTATCTGGTGACGTGAGCGAGAAGCTGTTCCGCGACTACCCGTTCAAGTAGTTTCGACAGGACAGGGAGATTTGAGATCGGACGATAAGAGTCGGCTTTCGAAGCATCACGGACACCTTTCTTTAGTACAGGAGTAATTCTAGCTACCTTCCACTTGGATGGGAATAGTCCAGAAGATTGTGAGAGATTGAACAGGAAAGTAATGAAATCGGAGAGGATGTCAGCATTTTCTTTCAGCATCTTCGTGGGTAGAGGATCGCTGGAGCTTTGTTTGTTAGGAAGCTTCTGTAGCATCCCACTTACGATATGGGTCGACAGGATATCGAAGTCGTGGAAGAGGCATCCAGTGGGTGCAGTGGAAAACACTGGAAGGGGCGCATCAGAGAGTGTCTCATGAATGTCAGCAACCTTTTTGTCGAATGCTCTGTGGATTTCATCAGCACTGAGGAAGCTGCTCACAGGTGGACGTCCTCTGCCCATTAATGCATCAATGGAACGCCAAAGCTGAGCAGGAAGGTGGGATTCGGACTGTATTTTTTGGCACCAAAAGGATTCGCGCTTTTGTCGGAGAAAATCTCTGTAGGATTTTCTTTGGGTCTTCCAGGCAGTTACGATGTCGACAGATGGGGTACCAGCCTTCGCAGCTCTGCGGCACTGACGCTCTAATTTGCGGACAACTCTCTTGGCAATGCGGCACTCCTCGTCAAACCACGGATCGGATGGTCGTCGCCGGCAGGTGATAGAACGAACAGGAATCAGAATGTCTAGAATCCTGATGATCTCTGTGCTGTACATGTCGGCAAGCTGATCAACGTCCACCTCTCTCCAGGATTCAGGCTTGCAAAGCACCGATGAAACGAGCATGGCACGGAAGCGATTAGGATCGAGGCGATTCCAAGGACGGGCAGAGACAGTTATGTAGATGGGAGTTGGTGACCGGAGTGTAGAGACCCAGCGTAACATACTGTGATCTGATAAGCCGACATCCAGGACATCGACGGATGGCAGACGAAGATCAGAGCGATTGATGACTAGGTCCAGAGTGCCGCCGCAGTTATGGGTTGGTCCGTTTACAGAGCAGGTAAGGCCGTAGCTGTCGAGGATTTCTAAAAACTTCTGGGAAGATCGGTCGTCAGTTCGTTCAATATGAATATTCAAATCACCAGCGATTATGATTGGATCAACGAGGGATATGAACTCATCGAGGATATCAGACATCTCTGCGAAGAAGCGGTTTGATATGGGACCTGTTCGATAAATGAGGAGGATAATGCAGGACGAGGAATGAGAAGTGAGCCGGACAGTAAGAAGCTCGAACGTCGTAGGAACGTTAGCAACCTGCAGTTGAGCAAGAGAAGTTCCAGGGACGGAAATGGCTGCGATTTCACCGTGATTTGTCGCCATTGTATCAGAGCGAAACCTTGGGCGAGGGCGATGCACCACGTTGAAACCATTAGAACGAATGCTCGAGAGACTGACTGATTCGGTATCATGCCAGGTTTCCACTAAAAGCATGATGTCAATGTCATGATCAGTTCGAAGATCTAGCAGGGAATCCACCTTGTTTTCTAGTGAGCGTATGTTGAGTAGACTGAAAGTAAGGGGTCGATCAGGGTGAGTGCGATGACGTTTTGCAGTCTCTGAAGGTCGAAGTTCCCTGTACCCGCGATCACTGATGTCATTGGTTGATAGGGAATTGCATCCCATCTCGCTGTCTCCCGGGTGCACGATGCTGAGAGTCGGTAACGTCAAGGGAGAGAGAGGAAAAGAGGATTCTGGCACGCGAGCGCTGTAGGCAGTCTTGTTTGTGGCCTTATCACTGCTGCTGACAGGGAAGGTAGGATTATTAGTCACTTGGCTGGAATCACAATAGAGGTCGCAGCGGTCGCAGAGTTGAGACTGAGACGATGGACGTCGGATCCTATGCATCCATAGTGCGCGCTTGACACGGCGAGCAAGGGGAAAATTTGGCTGATGTAGGTTAAGGAGCTGATCACGAGAATAGGTCAGACGTGCAGTTGACATACCACCAGGGAAGTTTTTGGGAAAAAATGATGCAGCGAGCAGAAACCAAGATGAGAAACACTGCGCAAAAGTACTCAAATGGAGTTTTCTCCGTGAGTTCGAAAGAGCTTGATAAATTATGTACACCAAAGCGGAGCATGGATAACGAGGATTCAGGCGGTACAAAAAAATGATGGTTTAGGCGAAAAAAATTGAAATAAAACGTGAAAAGAGTTTCGCAGAGAACACACAGCGCGAGGCGTCGACCGCCCTGACTGAACGCAGAGGCGCGAATGAAATGAATGTTGACCTTCAATGTCAACATGCCTTTAATGAACAACGTTCTAAAATGAACAGAGATGGTTGCTTTTCAATCATGAAAAAATGTGAAGGGGGACCCGAAAAGTGAAAAGAGCTGTGAGTGGGGAGGGGGATGGACTAATAGCGGTGCATTATTACCACCCACTAAGTCAATTTGCGTAAATGTTCAATGAATAAGACGAGGGATATATCACAAGTGTACTCATGTGCAATAGATTATTTTCTCAAGTTGAATGTCTATTTGACTATTTAATACATCCATGACGTCCAACACTCGAAACACGGAGGGAAATGGACGTTGAATCGTGGAGTGAGTGAGTGACACCTTGTTCTGTAGGCCTAATGTAAGTCTAGAAAGTTAATTATACCGACAATAATACAATAATCATAATTTCATAGGTTGCTGTAAGAGGAATGAATTCACTTTCTCTGTTCCACCATTCAGCAACATGAAATGAAAAAAAGATGCCGTCAACATCTTCGATTGTCTTTCAAGAATTCTCGAGTGCTGGGAATCCCTGGAACATTTCTATTCATACATGTAGCTATTATGTAATTATGCACTGTGATGTGGTCTGAAAGTCAAATGGTTGTGGCAATAAGGAATAAGGAAAGAAATTAGCAAGAAGAAAGTTGTGTTTGGTTATAGGACTTAATGAACATTTGAAATTCCGTTGCCGTGAAATTCCGTTACCATGTAGCACCAATTATTTTTTAATTTTATTAATGGAATAATTTTCACAAGTAGGACGATATTTGGTGGCAACATTGTCTACTAACCCGAAAACGATATAGCATTCACCATATACGCACTTTCATATTGAAACAGCATGTTATGAGACAAATGCTAGATATCTGAAAAATTGATGTTCAATTTTTTGAAATTCGGTTACCGAGCAGTTTTATGGAAACAGATTGAAGAAAATTAATTTCTCAAAAATTCTCTTCCGTATCATTGAAGAGCCCACCGAAGTGTCACACATGATACATCTCAAAAGGAAAATAGATCTTTATCAGTCATGTTAACAGTGAAAATGAAATTCCGTTACCGCTTGGCCAGCCGCAAAAGTCTTTCAATCCGATTATTAAAGCAATATTAATACATTTATGCCAAAAAAGGAAAGTTGTACGTGAATACGTCTGTGTCTTTTGCAATAAAATTATTTGCACTTCTGCGGTACAGCAGTGCTGTGCTTTTTCAAGTTTGCTTGTTCGACCGATCCTTAAGTTACATCTGATTAAGTTAACGATAAAAATGGAGTGGCGAATTCTTAGATAGTTTCCATTTCTTAATTTATTGAAAAGATGTTCAGAAATTCTTATGTTTTGAATAGCAAATCAAAATGGATCATTTTGCATTTCAGGTATATTTCGTAAGATTTCAATGAAGCGATTTATGCTGTTGAATACCTTTTTATGTAGCTGCCTTTGTTGAATTTAGTTTTAGACGAAACCCTTTGAATTGAGTGGAATTTTTGCTGTTTGAAACCCTTTGACATTAATGTTCAATCCTGTTTACTAATCCATTTAATTTGTGGTAAATGCATTGTTTGAGACTGCATAGCTGAGTTAGCTCGGTACATTTCCTTTCGCACTTTGGAAATCTATTCGTATCTAGCTTTTGAAACAGTTCAGACTGACATTAAATTCCGAACGGGTCATTGTTATGGATGCTTCTTCGTCTCATATCGAAAACGAATATGAGGTAAGTGATTTTTGGGTGAATAAACGTTTCACTATCTGAAAGTAAACCTATTACCTATTGTTTTCGATACATGATGTTGGTTCTTTGCTCTGAAACGATATCGAGGATTTCAATTCAGCTAGATGCTCATTGCGTGTATGTTTGGCGCTTTTGTTTCTTTATCTGACTTGTCAGATTCGTCACACAGATACATGTATGTGCAACTTGCACATCATGCAAGAGAGGGACTTAGTTTCTCTGCGTCATATGGAATTTATAGTGTTCAAGTGAAGATATCAAGCAAAACTACCGTATTATTCCAACTTTTTACTCATAACCATTGCCTGTAGGTAAAGTCTCCACAAATATTTTTGCAAGACATCCGAAGGCTTGCTGCCCATTTCTTCGAAGGGATACTGTAGGTCATATATTCATGAACTACATCATGGCGATGGCAGCATTCAGATTATTGACAAAAAACCACCAATATCACTATCATTTTATGAAGAAATAGGGGAAATACTATCTTTTTCATCTACATGCTACGGAAAGATTCGAAAGAATACTTATGGACGTTAAGACGTGCCTTGCGGCTAATTTGTAGACACTGGAAGGACGTCATCTTTTATATCATACAAGCTTAAAGGTGCCCTCCGGTCAAAATTATGCACATCAGCTGTCACTTCTATCCGTATCCGGCACTCTGCAACGATTTGGCTAACGAGATACCCGCTTCTTGTCTAATGCTTGTGATGACGTCAGCGGTGATGCGCACCACTGTCTGCAGGCGTCGCATGCAGTGAATGAATAGGCCGATTTCACGAGGAAGTACAGTGAAGGGCAATGGGAAGGCAATTACATATGAATCAAGACATAGACAGCACAAATGAGGATGAATTCTATCATAGTTTGTAAGCCTTCTTATGCGCAGTTGTTGACACGTGACATGTATAATTTAATGACGCACATCATACAGTGAGTTCATTCTAGTTTGCTCGTGAAGCTGAATTTCGATCAGATGGTAGAAAGCGATCCCCTATCAACAATCGGTATTCATTAAAAACATCGTAACATGAAAATTATCGTAAATGAAAATTATCGTAAATGAAAACATCGTAGATGAAAAATATCGTAAATGTACTTGAAAAACATAGTATTGGTCTTACAAAGGCATAGTCTCCTTCATGGCTCATGGCTCCTAGTAATCTAAAGCCTAGCGTCACTTCCAGCGGATATCTATTTAGGATTCTATGGATGGACATAAATTAGATATCTTTTTCATTTACGATATTTTTCATTTACGATGTTTTTAAATTACGATATTATTATTACGATGTTTTTAATGTTACGATGTTTTCATATACGATATTATCTGTTTACGATGTTTTTAAATACGATGTTTTTCATGTTACGATGTTTTCATATAGAACCTCAGCAATCAGGGTGCCCTTGGGTCTGGAAAGTCTGGAAATAGGGTGGTCTGGAAAAGTATTATTTTTAAGAAAATGTCTGGAAAAATATTGGATAGAAATAAGTTTAGAAATATTGAAACTTCACTCACATTATTCCAATCGCATTCTGTGAGTTCATTGCTACAAACTTGCTACAGATATTGCTTTCCTAGCGCTTCTCTTTTCCTTCTCAAATGATTTTTGCTAGTACTTAAAGATACTGAGTGGCCATTAAGAAAAGACAGGCACTAGGGAAGCAATATAGCAGTTTATCTCAATGAATGCACAGATGGCGATTGGAACCATATGAGCGAAACTTTGATGCATTGAGTAAATTGAAAGAACCATAGGTGCTAAAACTCGGTGGACAAAATCGTAATTGGGAAAACATTTTAGTAAACAGAGTCATATATTTAATGTAAGCGGCATAATGAGGAAGAAAATAAACGCAACTTGATTAAAGAAACCGTCTGGTCAATAACGTAAGAAATGTCATAAATCTTGTTGATAAAGAGAAGAAGTTAGATGAGCGACTGTAGCCTCTATTCCTTTTCATTATTTACGATATTCAATTTTTCCTCTAAGACCATGAAAGGGGCTAATGTGTGAACTGCTAGTTGGGATTTTAAATTGTATAATTTCAATTTGTCTATGTTTACTTTGCAAACTACCAACACGACCTTGATTGCACCTTCGTTTTGTTTTCAGATATTTTTAAGTAATGTCAATTACTCAGTTGCTCTATTGGCTGTTTAGCTGTAGACTTTGTTAGGGTATGTAGTTGGTTATTAATAAAATTGACTAAAATAATTGATAAAATAAAAACAGTTGAGCCAGATCAATCCATTGTAGCTGCAAGTAGCAGACTGCATGTTTTTTTTAAAAAAGTGCTTGAGAGTGATGTGCACTATAAAAATGCTCGTGTATGCATGCCGTTTGTGCAGTACTGCGGTTTCAAAAAGGGTAATAGTATATTTGAATAAAATCAACTTAAAGAAAAAACTAAATTTTAGTGATTATCCGTAAAATGTGAAAATATGTGCTCAAGATTGAAAACGTTTAAATACCAGCTGCCATGTGATAGCCACTGAGTTTATTCCTCATAACTGCAAAAAAAACTTTAATGACAAATTCAAATTACGAAAACTATTTTTGTCGCATTTTGAAGTACAGTGTTTCGTTTTCATTATTGTATCAACTGGTGAAGCCTAAAATTCATTTATTTAGGTGCAAATTATCATTCCATCGATAAATGCATGTATATTCGAAACTTGAATGCAAAAGATCGCTCCAGGATCCAAGTTCGCCAGGGCAATCGAATAAGGCCATTTACTCAGCTCACTCAGCTCTTCGCTCATTCAACTATTTCGTTCGTTCACTCAGTTTGCCTGTTCATTTTAATTTTACGCTGTGCCGTTCACTTCAGCTGAAGTACTCAAGTCACTCACTTGCTTTTTGTTCACTTTGAAAGGCACCAACGTTGTGGAACTTTGCGCTCGTTGACCACATTGAGAATCAAAGAAGCTGTATTCTTCATATTGTCCATCATTCTTATACGCCTACTTCGTAATTCCGTTAAGTTTGAAAACAACTATACCTGGTTTACCTATCTCTCGAATCGACTTTGACATTCATGAAACTGCCACTACAAGGAAGCCATTCAATTACAAATCCGGATTCCTGGAAAGATGGCAACCCTATGCTATTAAATTTATCAAGTAGTTGATTGGCCTACATCCCAGAAGTATATAACTCAGTAATTTTTGAAGCTATAAATACTTGGAGTTTTACCACAGCCTTTGATTTGTCACCCTGCAGAAATATAGAGAAATTTTTTATTATTTCGTCATTTCTGTCGTCTTTGGGTGCCATGTCTTCGAGTTCTGTCAGTACTGTGATGTCATAATCATACGTCTACGCATCCAGGTCTCGGCAGTACAGTCCATTTCTCCTTGGTCTCTTCGGATGTCTGCAACAGGTGTCCATCGCGATCTTTTGCAAATCATTGCTTCGGATCCCATTTTGTATTGATATCTCTGATTATCAGATATGCTGGGCGTGTCTCTGCTTCTGCAAAGTCTGCTCAATCCGTCCGTATTTCTCCTGCAGCCATATTTTCAAATCGGCTTGCACCGCCTTTTGAAATTAATTGCACTCGCTCCTGTATATTTTCATGTTCTCTACAGACTAGTCTGCTATATTTCGACTTTGCTTTTCATCCGTAAATAGGAGTGTCATCTGAGTGACTCCTTTCTGTCGTAGACCCTGTCATTGCCGAATACAGTCCAGCTGTTCTTTCTTCGAACTTTTTTCTTCCCTTAGGTTAATCAAAACAAACTTTTGGGGGAATTTGGATAAATGGGGATTATCAATCAGTCTGGTAATTATCCTCCGAAAATGCGCGACCCACCCTGATTATGTAGACATAATGTATATTTATGCAGACCTTGGATGAATTATCGGTATCACGCTACCTACGATAGGATTAGATTTATTGCCGCTCACGGGAGCTTTCCATAGACCATTATGAGAAATAGACCTGAATTGTCCTTCACAGAAAGTTTTTGGTGAAATGGAAGAAGAAATGTTAGTCAAAAATCACAAACTGCCCGACGTTACGTGTCGCAGGAACGTACTCATGGGAATTTAGGGAGCGAAGTACATTGACAACCAATGCTTTTGTAGGCCTAGCATGTGTACAAATTAGCGATAATTGTCGTTCATCAGCTCATGTTGCGGTTCAAGCTTGTAAATGTTGATGACGAAGCGGCTAAGGAGATAACTATTTTCGTCTTCTGTCGTTGTTAGCCCTTAAGTATTACTGTGTTAAGGTTACTGATTTCTATGTTTGTGTTTCTGCATAAAAAAGATTTTGAATTTGTACTAAACATTTAGAGATTAGTAATTTCAGTTGATAGATGGCATGCCATCAGTTAAGCAAGTTCATTACAGTATTGCGTATTTTGTATATTGAGTGTGTATAATATTTATGCTTTTTCAGTTACGGTTTGGTTTGTAATAATGTATATTGGAGAATAAATTGAAACCTTCAAGTGTGGTTTTGTAAGAACATTCGGAGCGCGCTGCATTGAAGGTCAGTAAACTTAGCTTCAGAAGTCCGAACATGGGCAAGGTCAGTCTGATAGTCAAGGAAACCAATAGTAAAATCTTCAGTAGATAAAGGAAAATCAGGGTAATTGATAATGTATTTATGAGTGGCACTCTTATTATCCAAATTAATAATACTGTGACGACGCTCATGGAAACGTAAATAGAAAGGGCGGTTAGTATAGCCGATGTATGCATCGTGACGAAAGTTACTGCGCAAGCTGTAAGGAACCTAGCGCGAATTTCTCAGTGGAAGTTTTACAGCCAGCTCTTTTCATTCCTGGTTGAACATCAAAAAGCCTCCATCTTTTAAGAAATGCTGTGGTTGTTGTACCTTTCATAACCCTCATGAACAAAAAGGACTTCCGGTTTAATGTCTTGTGGCTATCGGAAAAATGTTGAGAGCAAGCGCGACTTAACTATGACGGTTCAGACTTCAGTGCTGCAACCAGCGCTGTGTATGGCTGCCGTCCCTTATTATCACCGTATCACAGCTGACGTCATCACCGAAAATTGTTCGACGCGTAGCGAGAAAACTACCCCCTCGAGTTGCAAATCGGCAGCGTTAAATCAGCTTAACTGATGCCGCAGCATCGATACGGACCAACTTAAATAATTGACAGGAGTGCACCTTTAATTTAAAGTGTGCCCTCCCTCTTAAATCGGCACATCTTAGTAATCGAATAGCGTTTCGAATTTACGAAAATCGCAAAAATAATGTTTGATTGTGATGAAGCTGATGCGTCACAAGGCCTGCCTACCCCCCCCCCCCACTGACTGGACGGTGTTGACATAGGGGTTTCTGGAGCGAGCGCTGTAATATTTTTAACAAGGATATCCTTTATGTCGACTTCAAATGCTCTTTTCAGGGCTTGACCTCTTCACCAAAGGATCGTTGGGCCACATAACCCACCATATTTTTTAACGGAGATAGGTAATTCGCAGAAAAATCTAGGTGACTAATTATATGCTAACAGATCATGTCTGCATAAATTATTAATAACAAAACCTTAACAAGACTGATTTTTAACGAGAAAATATGGGGTGATTAATAATGTGACAATACTTGTGCTTAAATATGCTGATAAACTATAGTAGTCACATTACTAGTCACTCATATATTTTCATTTTTTAGCTCTGAAAACTGCTGCTTCTTGTATATTATAAACAGCGATTGCATCGGGTCAAGATCCGGGATCCGGCGGATCCTGTTGTAAATATCCGGGATCCAGTATGGGATCCGCCCGGATCCAGCGAAGAACGTTTATGATGAGATGTTGATGGTCATTAATGCTGTGGAAAATCTTATTTAACGATAAAATTATAGAACTTCAAACTAGTTTTTCTCGATACTCATTTAGAGTTGAGAGCGCCAACCAAGAAAGCGAATATAAATCTTAATAGAAATGTCTTATCCAGGAATGTCTGTAGCTCGGTGTTGAATGACCATCTATTTGTGTGCAAAAAAGATGAAGTAACTTTTTCATGCTTTCTTCATTCTAATTGTCATGTTGCCGAAGTAGACTTGTGACCACTGCACCCACTTTACTAATGCACACCAAGGAATGAATGGACATCCATGACTTTCAAAGCTAATCACAAAAAAGATCCATTGTGCTTCTCCAAACACGTGATATTGATCCGACTACCTTATTTTTACAATGAGCAAGACTGTAATTATTAATAAGTCGATAATACAGGGTGGCGCACGTAAACCGCCGGATTTTAAGCTTTTATTACTCCTCAAATATTCATCCGATCGTCATGAAATTTCGACTCATACCAGTTTGGAGTATAGGATTTATGATGATCATGCCTGTTGTACTGAGAATTGTCAGAAAATTCTGATTCTATTGACCGAATGACATGTAGTAAAATTGACATACCAACAATGTATCTTAACATGCAAAATTTAATGATAAACTTTTCCCTTTATTTCCCCCACGTCTTTATCAATAATGACCAAAACGAATTAAGGTGAATGTCATAGAAAACATTTATTAAATGAAAAACATAAGAAAGAAGTGTTAGTAGTCATCGAACTTCAATGTGTCCTCCTCCATTCTCGAGGACGGATTCGAGTCGCTTTTGGTAGGCCAGAGCAGTTTCTCGACACATCTCAGTTGTCACTTCTTGAAATGCTTGTATGATGCGGTCCTTCAGGTCTTGCATGGATGTTGGCTGTGCATGGTAAACCTTGAACTTGACAAAACCCCACAAGAAGAAATCGCAAGGCGTCAGGTCAGGTGAACGCGGTGGCCAGGGCATGTTAGGAGATCCACGTCCCATCCATCTGTTAGGCATCTTCTTATTCAACCACTCACGCACAGGAAGTCACCAGTGTGGAGGTGCACCATCCTGCATGAATATGATGCTCCTGCCTCTTCTGTCCGACTGCACCGCTGACCAAAATTCCTCTTGTAGCATCTTGAGATATCGATCCTTGTTGACGGAGGTGTCGAAGAAGAACGGTCCGTAGTTACCTGATTGGCTGATTGCCGCCCAGACGGTGGTGCGTGGCGAGTGTATAGACTCTTGCTTGATCCAGTGAGGGTTCTGGTTGGCCCAATAACGACAATTGTGGCGATTCACACCACCATCCAGATCGAAGTGAGCTTCATCGGACCAGGCTAGTTCCACAAAATGGCTCGGGTTGGCTTGGATGCGCTGTAGCTCCTGTTCTGCGAACTCCATTCGGTTTTCCAGATCTTCGTGTAATCACTGCACCACCTGGACCTTGTACGGATGCCATCCACAGTCATGGAGGATGCGCTGGATAGTGCGACGACTCACTTGAAGAACATTAGATGCACGACGGGTAGATGTGTGTGGGTCCTCCTCGAAGTGCTGCACAACTCGTTCCACATTCTGCTCCGTTCGTTCAGAAGATGACCGGTCCCGCTTGACAGTCACCACACTACCACTGGTCAACAGGTTTGTGTGCCACCGCTTTAATAATAATAATAATAATAGAATGCTTTATTTTCAATCAATACAACGAGCGGTATGACTGGTTACAGCAATTACATCATGTGAATCTCGAGTATTTCACGAAACTTCCATTGTAGAGTGAGGAGGATCGTCGTTGAGGTAGCAATTTCCGAGAGCGACGAACAACACGAGTAGGGTCTCTCACAGTAAAAAAATCGACAAGTGGATGAATATGGGGATTACCACTGATCTTTTTGATTAGTTTAACACACATTTTGTCCAGAAAGTCAAGCAGATGGGGTTTGCCTTGAACATTTGACCATCGAATTGCAAGACGGTATAGACGGTCAAGTTTTTGAAAGTTCTTTACACTTACATCACAAATGATGGGCCAACAAAATGTTATATGACACAGCACAAGACTTACAAAAGCCTGCCAAACGACTTCACCACGGTTGTTATTATTACGTAAACGGCGTACAAATGACATGGAACGACAACATTTAGCATACAGTTTTGCGAATTGGACGTCCCAGCGAAGGTCTGATGTAAAATAAACTCCCAAAATTTTTATACAATCAACCTGTTCAATCTTGGAATTATTAATTACAATATCCATGGTCTTGCAATTAGAAATATTCCTGGAAAGGGTCATACATTTAGATTTTTCAACATTAATAATCAGTTGCTTCTTTTTTGTCCATGCACAGAAAACATCTATATCAGAGTAGAAGTCAGAGTTAATACTAGGACAATCAAAATACAACAATGTAATGTCATCGACATAAACAATAGGTTTTGTATTTACAAAGTCGGACAAATCATCCATGAAAAGAGAAAACAACAGTGGTACAAAATGGAGGCCTGGGGAACTCCACTGGAAATAGACCGCCAGGGTGTTACCAAATTATCAGAAACAACACGCTGATACCGATCAATCAAGAAATTATAAATAGAATCTATGACATGAGGTGGGCAACTAAAATTGTCACGAATAGATTCAAGCAGTTTAAAATGACTTAAAGTATCGAACGCCTTCTTAAGGTCAATAGCGAGAAGGGAGACTGAATTTTTAGGGTTGATTGAGATGTGTTCAACAATAGAGAGTCTGATGGCAATTAATGCGTTGGTGCATCCTCCAAAGCTATTGGGTGTAAAGCCAAATTGTCTACGATTGATATTTTTGCTGAGAGATGGGATGATGACCTCATCTCTTATTAACCTTTCAAGGACTTTACTGAGAAAGGGAAGGATGGAGATCGGTCGGAAGTCAGTGCTATCTTTCTTTTGAAACGGTAAGATATTGGCGCATTTCCAGATCCGTGGAAAGCAACCAATGCTCAGACATCTGTTGAAGAGAACTGTGAGCGGATAGGCAAGGAGATCAACAAAAGCACGAAAGAAAAATCCAGGAATTCCATCGGGACCAATGGAGTTGGTTTTACTTTTCTTAATCATTGAAATGATCTGCAATTCAGTGACAAATGGAAACTGTGTAGATGATTCAACAAGATTCTTCGAGAAAAGGTGAATGTCAGGCTGAGTAAAAGTAGATTGAAATTTATCATTCAGAGAATTAGCTGCTGTCTGATCTATTGTCGGATGTGAGGAACGTTTTCCAATTTGGGTACTTACGGACTTCCACATAGTTTTGGGTGAAGAACTCTGTTTGGTGAAGTATCTAACCTTGGACTTGGCCAACTCGGCAATAAATTTTTCCCGGAGACTTAGAAATTTCCCGTAATTCCCTCTGCTTAGGGCCTTGTCTCTAGCGTCCGAGAGAGCTTTTAGTGAAGGCGTAATCCATGGAGGGTCACAACTCCGAAGACGAACGGTCTTTTCTGGAAAATACAGTTTATACAGGAACAAGAAAAATTCCTGAAGCTGATCTGCTAAATCATCTGGATTGTCTATGTATAGGAAAAGTTCGTCCCAATCAACAGTTGCGAGAAGCTGGCTGCACTGAGCGTAAGATGAAGGTGTGAAAGAGCGAACCTTAATCTTAGTGGAAGTGATGGGTTCCCACTTAATCGAGTTTACGAAGAGACCTTTGTGGTCAGAGCGACAAAGAGGTGAAATAATGGAGGGAGGAGAAAACTTATTTGGGTGGTTTGTTGCAACAATATCAAGAACATTGTGCCCTCTAGTGGGCAATTTAACAATTTGAGATAAATTGTTGACCAACAGAAAATCATCAAGCACGTGACGCAAATCACTTATGTCACCTACTATAACTGAGTGATTAGACAATGAATAATCTAGAACATCTTGCAAGACAGACAACATAATTTCATGTGCCTTTACTTTACCCCAGTAAGGATGGTAAACAATCGTTAATCCAAGATCAAATTCAGTAATTGTACACGCAAGGACGTTGGATTTGATACTATCAAAAGAGATGTTGTTACTTACAGAAACGTGATAACATGTCTTATAATAAATTGCCACACCGCCTCCTCGGCAGTCACGATTTTGACGTATGACGTCGTAGTCGGGAATTGAAATTGATCCATCTGAGGTTGAATTGTCGAGCCAAGTCTCTGTCACGCAAATGAGATCAGGGTTGAAAGTAGTGGCTCTAATCATGAGATCATCGATCTTATTGTAAAGGGACCGAGCGTTGAATAATAGAATTGATGGGGCTTGCGGGGATGATTGTTTGGTCGGACGAGGTTTCACTGAAGAGAATTGATTGCGTAATGGATCAGGGGATGACACACATGCAGTTGGAGGTTGACAATCTGCTGACCGCTGAAGCAATATCCTGCGGAACCACAAAGCTCGTCTTGTTTTTCGTGGGATGGGGAAATCACGGCGCAAACTTAGAAGATCTGCACGAGAGTATTGTATGCGTGTTGCATGTGACGTCATCACACGAGGACCAAGGGAACAGAAACCCGCGAGCAGAGAGCGTTAATTACGAGAGGCGACACTTCCCATTCAACGCATGTTAAAAACGGGCAACATGCGCTGGTCTCCCGTTCTTCCCTAATGATTACACCTGACATCAGAAAGCTGACCGAATTCTTAAAATCTTCTGTTACTCTGAAACAGGTGCAATCTATCAGCGGGAGGCCACTTTTCACCAGAGAGCTTTTCACAGACTCACGGAAGTCATAGTGGCTGCATCATAATCAAGTCTACTTTTCATTGAAGTTCTTCGATAAGCAAATCAAGTTTAGTTGATATAGCTTTTTAAATGAAATGTAAACTTTTGTTTTAGAAGCAACACTACATTATCAGTTCGATGAAATACAGTTGATGATATTTCTTATAAAAATTGATCTCATCCCTTGCTTAACTGATCAAATCATGGAATATTACATGATGTTAATGATATATAACAAGATAATGTATCAATTAAAAATTATTTGTTAAATATTGTGCGTTAAAATATGTATACTGCATCAATAAATGAATCCACTAATGTCATTTATCATAATATTTTAAAACACCTAAAAACAAGACATGAATATGTGAAATTAGAGTTGGATTTTCTAATGGCCCAAAAAATTACCCTCTTTATTTGAGATAAAAAACAATATCATAGTAATCATGACATGATTTTTTTCAATTTTCTCTTCTTCCTCAGCATCTCCTGAACAGATCTGTTTTTCTCATTTGTTGTTCACGAGCGTTCTTCAAACAATGAGGTACGTCGATCACAACGTAGACAGGTTCTCCATCACAGGGATTTATTAGATAGGGATAGTCTGGTGTCACTTCTTGATTACGTATACTTGCAAATTGTGTTGTTTCTTGATCGCAAACGATGCAAATGATTTTCAGACCAACTTCATAACACTAGTGAAGACAGTCAAAAATTATTTGGAGAAAACTTTCCTGTTTCACTGAGTGGCGTATCAAATAATATCCGATTAATTGTTTCCAGCGTGATCGAACTCATCTCACCATTACGGCCATCCCTTCATCATCAACTTTTGGAGAACGACCGAAAGACCCAGCTTCTTCATAGCCTTTGATGAAATCTTTACTTTCATCGTACCGTATGACCGGTGAAATTTTCATCGCATCTAATGATAGAGTAGCTATGCGATCGTCTGGCTTCATTGCATTCAACTTCTTAGCCATTAGATCCATTAGTGTTAAGCAGGGTCCAGAATACACAGAGAGAGAGAGAGAGAATATGTATATTTGAACCGAATGAGAATCAAAAAATTACAACATGAACAGTTACAAAAATCAAATTACAAGTGAATCTTGCAGGTACACAAAATAAACACCAAAGAAAATGCGGAAAGTTATCACGGTCGAAAGTGTCCATTCAAATGTAGCAGATACGAAATTGGAAAGCAATTCTGTCTACGAGTAGTTTTACAGAAAGGTACATTAATGCGTCTCAAGCTAGTTGGTGGTATAAGCACATTTAGTGGATGCATTGGACTCACAGAACTCTTATACAATGTCTCAAATGATTGTAGTCTTTTGATAGAAAATGATTCAAAGTTGTTAGAGCATGCACAATCTTTTCTACAAATAGTTCTCTTGCATCGTCTGAATATACGTTTCATCATCACCTTTACATCACTGCTAAGTACACCAAACAAAGGAGCTGAATACAACATAAGCTTTTCTATAACATTGTAATACACGGTCCATAAATCGTCATGACGCAAAGTAAACTTGAGTGATTTCAATAAATATATACGCTGAGAACATTTCGACTCCACTTCACGAAAATGTCTGGACCAGCTTAAATTATCGTCCCATACAACACCTAACACTTTTGCTTCATCAACAATAAATTTGGATAAGTCAAGAAAAGCGTCATTACATGCATAATTTTTCTTTTTAAAATGAACAATCTTGGTCTTGCTCTTATTCAACATAAGATCATTCTCAGAGCACCACTTCTCCAAACAGAGAAATTCGTCGAAAACGCGATCTGTTATATTATAATCGTTTTTAGTCAAAGGTACAATCAAATTTACATCATCAGCATATTGTACAATCTTTGTCGTTTCATTGGCGGTAGCTATGTCAAAACAGTATAGGACAAACAAAAATGGTCCCAGAAGGGATCCTTGAGGACAACCACTGGACACACACCGGCTACTGCTAAAACATTCACGAAGACGAACACTTTGGTACCTATCCTGAAGATAGGAGATAGTCCAACAAATGAAACCTGAGGGAAAGCCAAGAGCCTGCAACTTGGCAACCAAAATGTCATGACGAACCCTGTCGAAAGCACATGAAAAATCGAAAGCTATTAACATGACAGATGTGACATTGTCAGAATCAAGCATCTCAGTAACATAATTATGAATCGTAATCAAGGCTGATGTACAATCGGATTGAGGCTTGTAGGCAAACTGAAAGTCAGGAATACAGCTAGTTATTTTAGAATACATACATGACAACACATGTCTCTCCAAAAGCTTGCATGGCACACTTGATATTGTAATGGGCCTCAAATTTTCAACAGAAACTTTAGATTTCTTCGGCACAGGAACTACAACACAAGATTTGAAAGCTGCTGGAACATAGCGCAGCAAAACAGACGAGTTGATAATATGACACAGCGGTTCAGCAATAAATGGGGCACTAATCTTATAAATTCGGTTGGGAATACAATTAGCTCCAGAAGACTTATTGACGGACAATTTCTCCAGATAGCCGAAAACTTCAACAGGGTCAGATAGAGGACACCAACTGTCATCAAAATCAAATTCTATAGGTTGAGAGACACAAAATTTGTTCACAAATACACGATTGATTTCGTCAACAGCATATTCAACAGACGAAAATTGAGAAATTAGTGATTCCACAGTGTTATTATTTGCTTGCTTGCCCTTGTAGTGGGCTACTATGGACCAAATATCTCTCGATGTTTGCTTCGACCTTTTCACCCAATTTCTTTACAGGCCTTTATAATTTCTTTGCATTTTTGCTTAAGTCTGTTGTATTCCTGAAAATCACGATTTCGGTACGCCTGCCATCTGCGATTAATACAATCCTTTGCTAATGGAGTCATCCACGGCTTGTCTCTCTTTGAAATGAGAACTTCTTTGATTGGTATGCAGCTAAACAGACAATCAAGAAAAACTGAGTAAAACCGTTCAACTTTACTATCAACATCATCAGCTTCATAGACACATTGAAAGGAACTTTCACACAGAGCAGATAAAAAATGTTGCACATTTGAACTTCTCAAGACAAAAAGTTTACGAACGCAGAAATCATGAGTATCGACCTTGGTTACAAATGGATTTAACAAAACAGAGCAATGAGAGGCTCTACGATTAGTGAAAAGCGAGGGCCCAACTTCAGCAGATCCGTAATTTTCACTCAAAGTTCTACTCACGAGAAAAATATCTAACGTGGACTCAAAACGAGTTGGATCACAGACCTTGTTAAAAAGATCAAAACTGCGCTTTAAAATAGATGAGTCAAAATCGTTCAAATCACCTCCTATAATCACGTTTGGGAATGATTGATTTTCAGTCATACTGTCTAAGACATCAATTACAAAATCGTTCAGCTCTTTATGATGTGAAACAATACGAGGAGGAACATATATAGCCAACAAATTTATGATTTCAGAATCAATTATTATTTTTAGAAGCAGACATTCACAAAATGATGGATAAGCATTAATTTCAAAAATGGAAACTTGGAGTTCAGACGTAACCCACACAGCTACTCCACCACCTATACGATTCTTTCTATCACATCGAAACATGGAGTAACCATCTATATTGAAAAGGCAACTGTCATGCACATTACTTAGCCAAGATTCAGTGATTATCACAATATCTGGCTTCAAGGTGGCACAGTGAATGCGAATATCGTCCATTTTCCCAGAAGAAACAATTGAGTGAGCGTTCATCATTAAAATTTTCGGTGCACGAGATATGGACACATTTTCAGAACCTTTACCACTACTGCTAAACGCTAGACAAGCTTTGCACGATTTTTCCTTTGCGTATAACGACTTTTTCACCATTCCTCCTTCGTCGCTTCAGTTCTTGGAGTAGCTCTTTCTCTTCGTTCTGTTGCTTCTTTGTAAGGTCAGGCTTGATATATACGTTCCGATAGTCTGAGGATTTTGACAGCATAGGACCACACTTGAGCAATCTCATCTTCGTCTCAAACAGCAGAAAATTCACCTTTATTGGTCGAGGTTTATGACCAGGTTTGCCAATTCGGAAACACTTGACAACATGAGAATCGACAAAATTATCATCAAGATAATTCAACAATTCCATCGTTTTCTCGGAATCGACTTCGGGATCACTTTGCTCGGGTAGACCAAAAATGACCAGGTTGTCTTTCCGAAATTCACGATCCTCAATTTCAGAAATTATGTCAGATTCCATTGACGACTTTAGTGATTGCAGCTTCTTGTCAACATGACTTGTTAGAGTCTCCTCTATTCCTGAGGTTAGAGAAACATGCATTTCGTTCATTCTCTTCACGAAAGTCTCCTCAAGCTCTTTCAGCTTTTGCTCTGTTTGTTGAGCGACATCATTCTTGATGCTGTAGATGGCATCATCAAGGGCAACTTTCAAGTCTTTGAGAGTAAGAATTTCCTTTTCACTTTTCTCGATGGAATCGACAGCACTCAGAAGAGCTGAAGTCAGCTTGGCTTTTGAAAGTTTTCCAATCTCGGAAGCAGACATCTTGCGGAATTCTGATACTGACAAACTCTCCGACGTGATCGAGAAAATACACACAGACATCTTCTATCGATCGCTGCAGAGTTCGCACACTGGGTAAAGCGAAACCTTGACTTATTAGGAATTTGTAGGCCGCTGTAGACCGGAGCTTTATTCCCAGTGCCATTTCGATGATTTGCCGACTCCAACGCATTCCACTTCGATTTACTTCCACCGCTTTCAGTTGTGCCGCGAAAAAACATCGAACTTTTTCTGGCAGTTTTGCAACGTCGAAGTTAGAGGTTCCTGCTTGACAGATCGATTTCGCAAATCTTAAGTCTTTTTACTGTTCTTCTGGACTTTGACAACGCACTTTGAAGATTTCGTGTCGAGGGCTAGATACAGTGCATGTAGGAGCACTGGAAATAGATGGAGGATCTGTAGTTACACGTGGAGTTTTCGGAGGACCGCTGTCAATGTCAGGACGTGATAGAGGAGGTTTTCGAGGGGTGGGTTTCGTTGGTGGATGAGGAGCGTTGACGATCGTGGGAACAGCAGTTGGTAGCAGTCTTGAGGAGGTATGACGATCCTTAGGGCACATGTACTGGGAATCCTCAAAATGAGAAGAGCAGACTCGGCGGCGAGGTTTTAATAGTTCCTTTAAAGGTAACGAATCTAATGAAGAGTTCCTCAAATTTATCACCCACTTTTTGCATAGTTCATTGTTTTTTGGGAATAAATGAAACCTGATGCGATGACACTCTGATGTAGTCTCAGAAATACTTCTATTATTGCAGCTAAAAGCCTGACACAGTATTCCACGACCAGGCATGACGAATAACGTGTAGAAAGTGATTCATAGTTCTCATTTAGATTATTAACATACCAACATGTGATGTTAATATTTAGTCGCTAACGAATTGAGGAAGAAAGTGTAAACTGTGAATGAGATGGGCGAATAACATAGGCAAAGTTATTCTCAACCATATGTTCTCAACTCTCATTTGACTGATTATCTAACATTCCAACATGTGTTGCAAAGTTGGTCGCTGACCAGATGCACGTATTATCTCTGGTCGCTGACAAATCGAGGAAGGAAGTGTAAACAAACAGTAGTCAGTGAAGGAGCCCGCCTGCGGTGCAGAATTATCTGAGTGTCGCCTCTCGTTATTTACGCTCTCTGCCCGCGAGAGTGAGATGCAGTAGGAAAGCGCAGGTGATGAGATAAGCAAACACAAATATCAGACGTGAATTTGAATGAGTCATCAGCGTAAATACGAATTTTGAGAAATATGTCAATGGCTGAGACCAATGATATAAACACGTTGATATAGCTCGCGGAAAGACGAATCCGATGATGTAAAAATCAACCAAAGGAAGCGACGCCAAATGCACTGAGCGTAAGATGAAGGTGTGAAAGAGCGAACCTTAATCTTAGTGGAAGTGATGGGTTCCCACTTAATCGAGTTTACGAAGAGACCTTTGTGGTCAGAGCGACAAAGAGGTGAAATAATGGAGGGAGGAGAAAACTTATTTGGGTGGTTTGTTGCAACAATATCAAGAACATTGTGCCCTCTAGTGGGCAATTTAACAATTTGAGATAAATTGTTGACCAACAGAAAATCATCAAGCACGTGACGCAAATCACTTATGTCACCTACTATAACTGAGTGATTAGACAATGAATAATCTAGAACATCTTGCAAGACAGACAACATACTTTCATGTGCCTTTACTTTACACCAGTAAGGATGGTAAACAATCGTTAATCCAAGATCAAATTCAGTAATTGTACACGCAAGGACGTTGGATTTGATACTATCAAAAGAGATGTTGTTACTTACAGAAACGTGATAACATGTCTTATAATAAATTGCCACACCGCCTCCTCGGCAGTCACGATTTTGACGTATGACGTCGTAGTCGGGAATTGAAATTGATCCATCTGAGGTTGAATTGTCGAGCCAAGTCTCTGTCACGCAAATGAGATCAGGGTTGAAAGTAGTGGCTCTAATCATGAGATCATCGATCTTATTGTAAAGGGACCGAGCGTTGAATAATAGAATTGATGGGGCTTGCGGGGATGATTGTTTGGTCGTACGAGGTTTCACTGAAGAGAATTGATTGCGTAATGGATCAGGGGATGACACACATGCAGTTGGAGGTTGACAATCTGCTGACCGCTGAAGCAATATCCTGCGGAACCACAAAGCTCGTCTTGTTTTTCGTGGGATGGGGAAATCACGGCGCAAACTTAGAAGATCTGCACGAGAGTATTGTATGCGTGTTGCATGTGACGTCATCACACGAGGACCAAGGGAACAGAAACCCGCGAGAGTGAGATGCAGTAGGAAAGCGCAGGTGATGAGATAAGCAAACACAAATATCAGACGTGAATTTGAATGAGTCATCAGCGTAAATACGAATTTTGAGAAATATGTCAATGGCTGAGACCAATGATATAAACAAAAGACACGTTGATATAGCTCGCGGAAAGACGAATCCGATGATGTAAAAATCAACCAAAGGAAGCGACGCCAAATGCACTGAGCGTAAGATGAAGGTGTGAAAGTGTAATTGCAACTTTGACTGAACAGAGAGCGAGAAAACCGACCGTCTGCTAGGGAGTCAAGCGATGTTGAAGCTTTTATGGTACGGGCATCCGGTGCTCTCGCGTTCTTGCCATGCTCTGAATAATAAAGCCTTTGTACCTCCACTGGACTCTTGAGCCATTCGTACCAAGCCGTGCATTTTGCTCGTTCTGCAACCGAATAATTATCCATTCTTCTATGTTCGATTCTTTTCAAGTGATTTAATCGTCGAATGGTATTTTATATGACATGGAAGTAACTGAACAATATTCACTTCAAGACTGCGCACAATTCGTTGTTCAGAATACGATTCATGTTAAGTTAATTGACTTCATCTTGATTTTCGATGTGGGTACATGTCATTCGGTCAATAGAATCAGAATTTTCTGACAATTCTCAGTACAACAGGCATGATCGTCATAAATCCTATACTCCAAACTAGTATGAGTCGAAATTTCATGACGGTCGGATGAATATTTGAGGAGTAATAAAAGTTTAAAATCCGGCGGTTTACGTGCGCCACCCTGTAGTTGGATATGCGCATATTAGTTAAAGAAACAAATAAAAGCAAGTTTACTGTCTTTCCTTTCTTTTAATTAAATACAAACTTGTTTATCGCTGTTGAAATTGTTTTTTTGATTGACGATCGTGGTAAATGTAGGCCTAATTAATTCAGAAATTCAGTTGCAGTTGTCATGTCTTACAAAAGAGTACACATTTCTCTATGCTCAGTCTCAGATTGTATTACCGATATTTTAGATACTTGAAATCATCCATTGATATTTAGTAACGATATTTTGTAAAAAAGGTAATAACAACTGAGAACCAGAGTGACAGCTACAATTGGCGATAGCAAAATCCTAGGATTTCAATATCACTTCATTAGCATGTTTTTATGTATCATGAAACCCGTAAGTTAAACTTAATCTCAGGAACCAGACTATTCAATGTTTCATGATAGTGAAAACAAATTACATGCAGCTTTATCACTTTTGATCGTAGGGCACCCGGGTCTAGGATCCGGATCCGTAACCGGGATCCGGTTGGTTGCGAAAACCCAGGTATTTGCAATCCCTGATTATGAATATGTAGACTTCGAATGACATTTTAAGAAGCACTTTAAAAATATAAAAAATATTTGATTAACCCCGGAGCTTGATATTGCCAAAGTGAAATTCGCTTGCTAGTGAAATTCGCATCGCAATTAACATCTGAGTGAAAGCCCGAATTTCGTAGAAGGCTTCTCGGTATTGGCTCAACTATAAAGATACGAGATATCGGAAGTTCAGTTTCACCATTTAACCTTGAGGCCCTATTTTAAAGAAAGTGGAATTTAGTATCATCGCAATAGTTTATCAAATCTTAACTGAACATTCTCACTTCTAAGTCAAATGATTATTAGGAGCATACTGCGCTGAGTATTAAACGTCTAGTAATTATGTAAGCGTACGTTAATCTGGCTATGCTTTATGCATTTAAACATCACTTGTGTTTCTTGTTCAATCCTTTTCATAAAATATGCTGATATTATCTTGCTATACCTCTATCTTATCTGCCCAACTTTTGTCATGCAATCTCTCCATTACTCTTGTATATGTGCATGCAGGTGTACTCAAGAAACATCTTTCATTCAATACAATCAGACAGCTGAATGATTCGTCTCAACTAGAAAGTGCACACTTGAATTTGTTTTAGCACTTAATGCGTCTAAATTCGCTTTGAAATTCCACTATGATAGATTAATGAATATTATATTGTCTTGTAGCTTTAAATGATGACATACGACCCTACGTGCGTATGAACGTCATTTTGAAAAGAGTAACGGAGAGGAGGGTCATTTGAACGTCCCATTGCCTAACATACGATGCCTACCTAACTTGAAAGTATCCTGTAGCGTCAACTAATTTATGAAGCCTACAGTTTCCTGCTTGTCGAATGATAACATTTGCGGGTAATCATCTGAAAATTCAGAATTTATTGGTGGGATTAGTGTATCAAACATGTGGAATTACATTCATAGCGCTTCTATATTCCTTAATAATTTCCATCACCTTAGTAAACGCTCATGAGAGACGAAGGCCTCAACCACAACTCGAGCTTTTCAAAGCGTTTCCGAGCAACTATAAAGTCATCATTTTGGTAGATGTAGATTGCCTCAGACAGCAAAGCAATTAAAACATAATGACACATTTTTGCTTTTGCTTTGCTTTTAGTTTGACTGAGACGTTGCACATGGACTCCTACCTATGACGATGCGTTGTCTCTGGTTATTCGGGATGTCAATACCGATAACTAAATTTATATCGGAGTAACCTGTCTGTATCACCAGGGCACGATTTTATAGTCTAACTAGTGATCGAATTGCAAATTTATGAAATTCTGATTGCTGTTTTTATGGAATGTTATGATTTTGCCCTTTGATGATACAATCAATAGAGATCAAAACTACTGTCACATCATTTTTTATGTTATTTAATAATTCGCTTTGTTGCAGGTTCGTCGGCTCAGGAACGGAAAGGCGTTGCCTCAGGGTAATCGCGGGGACGACGATACCGCCACAAAACAAAGAACACTAGCTATGGCCGTTAATAACGGCAAGAAGAATGATCAGAACTCTCCTTTACCCAAGACAGAGTCACAATATGACCTGTGGCACCTAGAGCGCGAGAATGAAAAAAATGAACGTCAGACATTGGTGTTGTGGAGACGACCATTGCAAACGTTGTATTATTGCTTCTTAGAACTGGGACATGTTCTTTTCGAGTATACAATGCGATTGTTGCGTAAACGACGTCTGTTAGTGCTCCTTTTTGCTTTGCTTGCCATCCTAGGTGCTCTGTACGTATTCGACGGTCCTCATCAAGCAATGATTACCTCTTGGCGTAAAGTGATAATCATGTGTCTGTATTGGATCGGCTTAGGCATTCTCTCATCTGTCGGACTCGGGACCGGTTTGCACACATTCCTTATTTACCTTGGCCCATTTATCGCTCAAGTGACAATGGCTGCATTTGAGTGCCATTCACTAGACTTCCCTGAACCCCCTTATCCAGATGAGATTCACTGCCCAACAGTGAAAGGTTCCAGTGTTGAAGAAATCACCCTCTGGGGCATCATGAGCAAAGTCCGTCTGGAAGCGTTTATGTGGGGTGCAGGGACCGCTATTGGAGAGCTACCACCCTACTTCATGGCACGCGCCGCGCGTCTGTCTGGAATGGATCCGGACAACGAGGATTTCGATGAATTCGCTGAACTTATCCACGACGAGGAGCAGCGCAAGAAAAAAAGTGGCGAGCAAGGACCCGTCAAGTTGCCATTATTTCAACGGCTCAAGTTGTCAGTTCATCATTTCGTGCAGCGCGTGGGATTCTTCGGTATCCTTCTCTGCGCATCCGTGCCTAATCCTCTTTTCGATTTAGCTGGTATTACCTGCGGTCATTTTCTAATTCCATTTTGGACATTTTTCGGTGCGACTTTAATCGGAAAGGCGATCATAAAGATGCACATTCAAAAGTTATTTGTCATAGTTGCCTTCTCGAAGCATCACATGGAGATAATGTTGAAGTTTGTCGCATCTTTGCCAGGCATTGGGAAAACTTTGCACAATTTCCTCGAGGCTGAATTGAAAGTTCAGCGGGAAAAATTTCGAGCTAGTCCATTAGAGCGAAATGCCACTGCTAGTGCAGGGGGTAAAAATATCATTGGTTGGATCTTTGAGAAATTAGTGATAATTATGATTTTGTACTTCGTTCTTTCCATAGTCAATTCGATGGCACAAAGCTATCATAAAAGAATCTACAAGAAGAAGCAGACGAACGATCCTAATTTGGCAACAAAAAGGCACTAATACTGTTGCTAGTAAATAGATCTTATATTGCAAATGAACAAACTTTCCAAAGTTCAAGTAGTATGAATGTCGATCACGTTATTTTGTGTATACATTATTTCTGTACATCAACTCAATCCTCGTCGCAAAATGGTTTTGTCTGGAAATTGTAGATTAATTGTTTGAATATATAAAAATGGATTGTGAAGATTCCATCTTGTAATAAAAAGAGCGGTGCAGTAAACTAGTTGTTTTTAATTCTTTGTTTTTGCAATCAAGTAAGAATTTACGACTTACACCAGAAGTTGATCTGCAATAGATAAGTTTTCAGTTTCCGTATAGTGTGTCGAATTCGTCATTTGTGGGATCAGTTTGCCCACTACAATCTTGAATCTATTTAAGCTTATGTAGAATGATATAACGACATAATTATATTGACTTATTCTGCTTACATCAGGAATCATACCAAAATATTCGCTTATCTGAATGTGATTTAAATCATTAGGGACCATAGCCGTGGAAGTTGGAGCAGTAATCAATAACATCACTTTTACTACTATATGATTGAAATTAGTGTTGACCTAACTCTAGGCCTATACCTACTTCAGTACCCGTATTTGAGGAGTAGGCATTAAATAGCGCAGAAAATTCTTTGCAGGTGAGGCGGGACTAATATGGACACCTTAATAAGGGGTTTTCAGACTTATTTTTTACAAAGGTGATTCTTTTTGTCCCGGAACAACTTACGACAAGATGAGCGTAGGCCTATTAGTCAACTTTCCAAAAAAGATGGATCGAGGTTCTAGGATCCATTAGAAAAAAGGGATTTTGGCTCATCAAGATTAGAAATTTATGACCATGACCGCATCGGCTACGCATTGAACAAGGTTTCTTTGACATAACCTCAAAAGTATGAATCATTATTTTATTCGATTTTGCCCCACAAAATGACAACGTTGCATGAAGTGCCTTTTCATTCATGCCATATCACTCATGTGCCCAATTCTTATGCGGTTGGTGCAAAGGTCAATCATCGTGATTTACAGTCAATCGCCACTTAGCTAGCCTGAACAAGATAACAATTAACACATGGTAAATTCATTCTTGAAGCTGAATATAGTAATCAACTATGGGTAAATCCAATTTAATCCACAACATTTGACGAAAATGTGTCTTTGATTTGTAAAATCCATATTTCTGAACCGATTTCAATAGTTTTTTTAATCGAACCGTAAAGATCTCATCTATTATGGCATGGTTTTTAAAAAGTCACAAAGCCAAGACCTTCCTCACAAGTTGCCGTTTTTTGCCGAAAAAAGACCAAAAAAGCATGTCCAAAGTTGCAGTACTCTCAGTTCAACACGGATTTTCGATTAGATACATTCAAATACACGCACTAATATTTATATCATCTGAAGGAAGAAGATCAGCTCTTTAAGACAGTCTAATTTCAAATATTATAATCAATATTAATCATTGAATTTTCAGTGGGTTTCCATTGTCCAATGAAAAAAATGTCCTCTGACCGAGACGTTTTCTCGAAGAATATTGATTCTTCCATTAAACGTTTTGCACCAAACGAATCCTCTAGTGTGCTAGTTTATAAATCCGTAAAGAAAATTCAGTTTGATGCCGTTACAATTAAGTGTGCAATATTGATTTAAAAATATTTTTATCCGTTTTTTCGATCAGAGAATTTGAATATTCCCGAAAAATTTCATATGGATGCTGAAACCAGAAATTTTGTCAGGAATCGATGAAATTTCACAGCATAGGAGGGATCCATGCTCTTAACATCTATGCAAAAGAAATTTTTCATTTATATCAATTAACCCTCTCAAAATCTCCAAAAACCACGAAAATGTCCTCTGACCGAGACCCTAAAAAATCTCGGTCAGAGGACAACGTTGAAATTGAAGATCTTGGTCAGAGTACAAGGGTCTCGGTCTACAGACATGATAATGTATGCAATTACATTTAGATCACTTCGTTTTACGCGTTCAAGTATTCGTCCAAAGTTTCCGCAGTCTCATGAACCCAAATGCACAAACCGAAGAGTTTCCTCTTCGACATCAATTTGTCCTCTGACCGAGACCTTAAAAATCTCGGTCAGAGGACAATGTCACGGTCAACGGACATTATATGCAATACATTACATTTTGGTCACTTCGCTTTACGCATGCAAGCATTCATCCTAAGTTCCCAGTTTCATCAGCAAGCCCAAATGCAGAAGCCGAAGAGTTTCCTATTCGACATCTATCTGACCGAGATCAATTTGTCCTCTGACCGAGATGTAGAAAAAATGACTTTTTAAAAGTGCTAGATTTCTATGGGAAGTTTTTATTTGGTGTGGTCGCCGCTAAGATTTTCTTGTTCAGCGTAAAAAATGAGTATATATGCAAATTTTCACGGAAATCTGAGACCCAAAGTTGAAAAGACAGAAATGTTGTGGAATAAATATACCCCTATACTAGCAGATCGGATGCATCGATCAGCCAACTGACATGCCTCGAGCGCTGTAAGGGCAAACTATACTGATGCCAATCTCAGAAGCTTCATGATGAGAACTTTCAAAGAAGAATTTATATCATTTAGTGTGCCACCTGGCTTTCTAAAGTAAACTTGATAACATTAGGCCTCTTTCCAACAAATTTCATGCTTTCGTGCTTTGTTTGAATCCATTCTCAATTTCCAGCAAATTTTTAAAAACTTTTTGCATTGATTCATAGCTCCATTTATGTTTTGCTATTTGTCCGGAAAACAAGCATGCCAGAAATAATAATAATGATAATGCACTGCCCATTTTACCCCAATGATTCTTAGACTCTCTACGGAAACTATCAATCTAAATGGAAGTCTACAGTCAATCTGCATATACGATATGGGCCTTCGTTTGCCTCGAACAATTACTCTACATAAAATGAGAGGCTTAGCCAAATAAGCGCCTTGTCGTTACCACAGCGATCAAATTTATGCATTTTTATCGTTATAGTGCGTGCTAGGCCTCGTACGTACGCGTGTTTTCCTCGAATGAGTTGTGCTCCCACATGCGGATAAACTATGACCATGATTTAATTATCTGTCGAATTTCATACGAGCGATGGGTCCTGAGCTATGCCGAAGAACTCAAATTACCCATATTAGTACCGCGCTTCCCCTGCCATTATCATTTAGAGTTGCATAACTGTTGTTTAAGCAATCCATTAGAAAATAATTCAAGTATATAGTTCAGCATTTAGGTGGTTCATAATAACCCCTTGAGCCCTGTTGTCATTTTACATGCATTTTGCACTAATGGAAGCAGTTTATTGTCTGACTTTTATTTTGTGTAGCTGTAAAAAAATGATTCATCGGATTCAATGATCGGTACATGTAGAATGAATAGACTTATTTAGCAATGGTCTAGAAATTGTGCTTCAATGTTCGAACTATAAATTGTTTATGAATGATCTGCCGCTCTAGAATAATAATTTCAGTGTGTCAGATCTGCAGCAAGTTAGTTTCTAATTAGTTGTTTTAAACACATGTGTTCCTATTAAATTTGACTACAGTAAAATTTGCATGTCTATTATTTTTTAAGACGCAAATTTTTTCTGATCATAATTTTAGCGCAGATAGCTCGTATGACCGCCTTATTATCGATAATTAATGAACTTAATGCATTATATCTAGAATATTGCATTAAGTTCATCAAACTAACTTCGAGCAAATTCAAACAGATTCAAAATAACTTCTGTTCAAGTAGGTGTGTATTTGTCGTTTGTTAGAAGGTTACAAAAATGTAAGAAATGATACTAAGAGTTGACCCCAAGCATTTGTCGTTCTACTAAATGTCGGAAGACTCCTTGTTCAATATTCATTAGCAGTTCGTACGTTCCCACCTCCACAACCTTGCCATTGTCTAATACTGCCACTTGATGAGCCGTTCTGATAGTGGAAAGACGATGGGCGATAGTCACCACAGTTCTGCCTTTCATTACGCTCTCCAGAGCGCTTTGTACCATTTTTTCTGACGCCGAATCCAAAGCACTGCAAGAAAACGAATGAGATGCTGATACATAATATGTACTATGAAGAAATTTCTAACACTGCACAACTCAGGCCACCTGTCACTTTCGGCACCAGAGGCAATGAAACTACAGACCAAACTTTCTCAAATAGTGTCGAGCACTGGAAGCCTAAAGTTTTGCCACCAATAGGACGTTCAGACCATAGCACTATCTTATGGTGAACTATGGGACAATGTGCACAACAACATTATGAGAGGAAACTGGTGCGAAAATATTCAAAATTCCGTGTTGTCGGATTCTTGAGAAATGTTCATGATATTGAATATATGTTGGCGATGACATAGTTCACAAACAGAAACGACGAGTTGGTTTCTGAATGGTGTAAGCAGTCTGTTTGACAAGTTCTTTCCTTGAGTTGCCTTGGATGAAGATGTCGTTTAAGATTTTAAACTATCATCGAGACAATGCTCTTTTCAAAAGACAGAAAGTCAAATATCAACGCTTACGTGATTATTAGACAAAGCAACCGTTTGGAATTTGAATTCTTCCAGGAGGCAAATCGAACTGGTGATGTCAGAAAGCTGTGGGATGCTATCAAAGCTACAAGCAAATGGGTGAAAAGAAAATCTCCTCTAACAGATCTATCTGTTGTTGAGCTCAGTGAATATTACATATCTAACTTCAAAGTTGTGATGAAGAAGACACTGACTACCTGTGTACACTTCTCCCGCGTCAACGTTTGCATCTCAGTGTAGAAGTTAGTTTCAGCTACAACAGGGGAAACGTAAATCCTTCGGACCAGATGGTATTCCCTTTTGTGTATTTCGATATGGTGCGAAGCTCCTGCGCCGGCTATCGAAATGCTCTTCAACAAAAGTCTCGAGAAAACGTGTGTGCCAACGATATTAAAAAAAGGCAGATGTTATCCCTTCTCCCAAAATCCGTGTGTCGATTGATGTACGTCACTGCAGGCCTATATCATTATTACCACTGCTGTCCTAAGTGTTGGAAAACTTGTATGTAATAAATGGCTGATACCATCTATAAGTGAGAAGATGTGCGGAAATCAATTTGCCTATCTACCGGGACCCGGTAAAGGAACGACAAATTCTTTGAGTCGTATTTACCTATGCATACTGAAGTATTTGAATAAATCCTATGGAGTAATACGTGTTGCTACAATTGATTTAACGAAAACTTTCGATAGACTTGCGCATCAATCGATCATTGAAGCATGTGTTAGATTCAATTTACCCATGGAACAGGCAGGCTGGATAATCAGTTACCTGAAGAACCGAATACAACGTGTGAAACTAAATTGATCATACTCATCTTGGGAACATATCTCAAGCAGTGTAGCGCAAGGAAGTGTGAAAGGACCTATCATATTTTGTCTTGTCATGGACCCTCTATCGCCCATTCAAAGTAATTCGAGTTTTCATTAGATAATGTAAATTACTTACTTGTACACACTCTCTTTTTAATTTGATCAATATTCTATATCACGTGGAATTGTGCTTAAAATTTGTCAATGCGTTCACCGCCTCTGTGAAGCAAAACACAGAATTTTGAATTTTCGAATTTTAATATACACAAAATGATGCAAAAAAAGAGAATCACTTACCTTGTGGCTTCATCAAGAAGAAGAAATTGAGGCTCGCGAATAATGGCTCGCGCTATAGCCACACGTTGTCGCTGGCCACCACTTAGTAAAACACCACGTTCTCCCACTAGTGTATCGAAGCCTTGTGGCAGCTCTCGAATGAATTCCAATGCGTGTGCTTGACGAGCCACTTCTTCTATGCGTCCAGGTGATATATCATCCATTCCATAAGCGATATTTTCTGCTATGGAGCACGAGAAAAGTATAGGTTCCTACAGAGGAAAGGTTTTTCAATATTAGTGACAAAAAAGGAAAACGATGATTATGTTGAGAAAAGTATGTTGAAAATGTCCCCTAAATTATATGCTGTAACAATTGCAAAATGTTAGTCGCACAAATACAGTTCATAATAAGATGATGAAAAATGAATTATTTTCCACATACATGTACCGCTTTTCAATAATGTGCTTATCTCCAGCGATTCCAATGTTGTTATGTTGAAGGCTTTGAGTAATGTCTGGCTCTAGTCGGCAAGAAGGTCGATACCGCTTTTCAGAAACTTCACGTTCAATTGAACTTTAAAAGCAATTTGTTAGCATAGCTATGTCTAGTTATCTTCAGTAGGTGGTGTGTCATAAAAATGTGCTAAAATGTAGATTAACTGCCGTGAATACTCGTTCTGTGTATTCTGTGAATTGTTGTCGTAATGTTCAACCAGCATTATAGGAAAATATGGAACCTAATTATTTGCGAGTTCCTCTTGTAAATCAATCGCAAGAAGAGATCACTAAAACATACCAGTCGTACATGTTAATCCTATTACATTTCCAGGCCTGTGATTAACCTATGAGAAAAATTGAGGATTTTTTTGCAAAAATTTGAGGAATGGAAACGGAGCCTAGTATGATAATTGTAAGAAAAAATCCAAATTTTAGCACGGATCATATCGTTAGCGTTTGATCATATCGCTCCGATCTACATTCAAATGAACATGAATTCTCTCATACAACACAAAACAAGTGTCGGGAACAGGCTTGCCGTTAAGTTGTTGGTCTCATCTAGGCAAAAAGCGAAAGATTATCACCTCTATTCTTTGAAGTTGCGCAGAGACATTGACATCCACATCTTGCAGTGGACCCAGGTTGAAAATCTACCAACCCAGTTCTATGTGGTTCAGTGTCTTAATTAATCTAAGTTCCGCATACAACGATAAGCAATGTGTGCACTAGTTTCACACCACGCTGTGTTTAGCAAATTATGAAAACGATCTATACGTGAATAATTCATCCAGGATAAATGTCGGTCAGCAGACCCTGGAAAACGTAGCTGCAAAAAGACTCATGGGATAGCAGAGCTTCACGCGCTTCCAACCCCCGCACGCTAGTGACCAGGGGGCAGATAGACACCAAATTTAGGGACCATACGCTTTACCTCGTCGGATGTGTTCATGTTCAGCGGAAATAAAATGGAGGAGAGTGAGTGAAACAAACGCTTTAGCTGATAAGAGCACTGAAATCCAAGTGAGCTGGGCTACCTATATGCTATCACAATGGATATAGAAGTTTGGCAACCCTATAGTCGCAGAAACATATAAAGAAGGTTGTGAAACAAGTCAAGATAATTAATGAAAATAATTTAATAAGCATTTTATTGTTGGAATTCTAAGCATTATTATGAAGTTGGAAGTAAAAAATTGCTGACAGTGTTCAAATATACAATTTCTGTGGGTTGATCGCAGTGCTTCACTCATTAAATACGTGGAAGTATAGCACTAAGGAGTTCGACAGACAATAACTTCGGACAACTTCTCTGCTTAGCAAAATAAGTCCGGACGAACCGGAACATCTACAGTCCTGTAGTTTCCAGAAATGGAAACGACGTGAAACAAGATCAATTCAACGTAGCAAAGTGCGTCAATGTAACAAAATCAAAAAACAAGCTAACGACTGGTTAATTTTTGAAATACTAAATATGATTTAAAAGAAAATCATTATATCCTAAAATGTCTAAAAATTTGAAAATGCTCACTAGAAGGACACACAACGGTTCTCCTCTCCTCATGTGTAATGAATTGGCGAGCAAGTTGTTCTTTTCAAAATTATGTTTATCACTTCTATATTGAAGATTCTATTTAACAGTCTGCCATCTAGATACTAAGAGGACAGGTCTGTGTCCAATCAAAATATCAGATCTAGCTATCACAGCGGGATTACGCTATCTAAAATCCACCAGGTGGGTAAGAGAAAATTATAAAGTTATAAATCATGAGTGATTCATGATTAGCAGTATGGATGTAGGATACATGTTATAGGATTCTATCTTAGCTTCTTGATTGGAAGTTTACACATCATCGCCATTCGCCAAAAAACAATACATCATCCTTCATTTAGTCTGTAGTGTGTCATGTTTGAGGAATGTCTCATAGTTTAGCTATATTTGAGGAATTTTTGAGGATTTGAGGAGTAATAAACAAATTTGAGGAATCTGAGGAATTTGAGGAGTAATCACAGGCCTGCATTTCACAGACCCATCTCTTACTACGTAACATTATCTACAAGAGACAAATCTTTCAATACTATTTTGTACATGCAGAGCACAATTTGTGTTGTACAAAGAAGCGTTTACAAGATCATTATGTGGCATTATTATAGGATAACTGTACCGAACATTTCGACAACGATTCACGATACAAAGCATCAGTGCTTTTAGCTAAACATTTTCTTTTTTCCAAGATATTCGGCCAACAAAACATGACACAAACACAACGACCTTAGAAACTTCTTTGATTAAAAGATCAAAGAAACAAAACTTTTCTCAAATGCAATACATTTCCTAACTAAAGCCGGAAATTTGTCAAAACAACTGACGAATATTTTTATGTTAAAGTATTTTATTTCATGTGACTATCTTAGATGAATTATTTAGTATCATATCATTCTGTTATACTATAATTTTGAATGTGTTGTCGACAAGAATTGATATTTCGTTATGTTGATTCACATTGAAAAAGTGAGAAGAATCATTTGTGAATTTAATTGTCTTATTATTAGCTCTGTCTTGTTCTTCAGTAAAATCAACGGCAGATCGATGACGATGCTTACTTCAATCTCGAAATCGACATTTTGCTAGATTTACTTATAAAAATGAAACTTTGACATCACTACTACCCCAATCAGGGATTGGACGGCGCCGACACTTTGTGATTTTTTCGGTTCGGTATCTTTCCTGCCTGTTTCAAATGACACTCTCGAACCACACGGCTATAGACTTGTGCCACGGATATCATTTATTATCTGATATAATATCGCTTCTGGTTTCGCAAAATTTCCTTATAAAATGATTTGCACAATGAAAAGTTGTGTTAAATAAGCAAAGATCGAAAAGATAACCATTGAAAAAAATCTTATGTATTTCTTCAACTCTATTTCTGTATATTCATGCTCATGGCAACACGATTTTCTTTATTGTGGCCTATCTGATCAATAAACGCTAATTATTATCATTATAATGATCGGGGTGCTTGGTACTCGCGACTATCAGAATTTCGGTCGTTTCGTACATTACAACAATAATCAGGGCTCTTTGTACAAAAAGGGCGCTGTGTACAAAATTTTTTTACTCTAATGACAAATTCCTTTATATATTTGTAAACAGCCATGTAACAGAACCAAAGCGCATGAAACAGAAATTTAGAATTTCCAATAAGGGCGCTTGGTAACGAAAACAGCTTATCAAAAACATTTTTTGTTCTTATTACACATTCATTTATTTAGTAATGAACAGGTATGTGATAGCACTAAACCGCATGTGATAAAATTCGAATATATTTAAATTTTGAATTTTCAATAAGGGCGGTTGGTTCAGTTGGTGTACCACGCGCTCTTAATAAAAAGATGAAAACAGCTACAATAATATGTAGAAGTTCAATCATGTGATCGATAATTCTTATATAGATTCTTGTATCACATAAGGCTAACTCAGATCTTATTTTGCGGTAAGTGTTGAGGAAAATAAGAATTGAGCCTATAACCTAAGCTGCAAGCCTTTTGAAAGAAAAATATCAATGTTTGTCTTAGACCGTGTTTTTTGTTATTACATTAAAAGTTTGATTTTGTTTAGTCAAGTCCAATAATGTATCCACTCTTGATTTATCTATCAACAATAATGCATCACGTGATGAAGCATTAAGTTTGCTTGTTATGTCGATAGTCTGGAACTAAACGGAGATGCTTTCTATACAGCATATCGATACAATTTGTCTTTATACGAGTATTTCATCTTACACTTTATATGCTTCTTATGACCCAAACGTGAGATTATCAAAGAAAATACATGTCACATTTGTAGGTGTAGACAAACTTCTATTGCACAATTAAACCAAGTATTTGTAGCAGAGGAATCAAAAATTGCATCATCTAACGTGTCAATTTGAGACGCGAATTCGTCTCAGTCGCTGAACTGGTCATCTGACATCGCGAAATGAGTCTACGAATTTTAGGAATATGCCTTTAATAGTATTGGTTTAGTGCATCGATTCCTCATTGGCTTCAATTAGTTGCTTCTAGCTGTCACCTTTGCCAGTTTGCATTGTTCCATCTTGATAAAATCACTCTCATCATGCCGAGTCATTTGTGTTTTTGTATGATGGTACCATTAACCAATATCATTGCTGCTAACATGTGGAAAATTTTGAAGGAGATAAATTTTGCAATAATAAGTTTGGTTTAATGCGAATAATTGATAGGGAAAAGCGAGGAACTTTTCTGCAGTTAGCTTTCTTATATTTTATTGGAAGTGAACAGAGCGCCCTATAATTTTATTACAATAATTTTTTTTCAATCATGTCGATAAAACAGCGTAGCACAGATAGTCAATACATAATGTATTTATAGATAAAGTACAACTATCCCTACATGTACAAGTAATATGGAGTTTCAATTCATCATAGATATCAAATGAAGATGGGAGGACGCTACGTACAACAGCAACTCCCATTGGATGGCGCTTGGCACAAATCGCCTCCTATTCACGCCATAGTACCAGGCGCCCTAAGTATCATTACTATCATTGTTATTAATAAAAATCCCTTATCAACGCCATAATCATGGAAAAATTGAGTGTGCAGCACTTGAAATGGATCTGTGATTCCTAGATCAACATTATAGCAATAATGTCAGGTTTTCGATATTTCATACAGTATGTGCCGAATTTCTTCTTAGATCTACTCATGTTTATGCTCATAATGTTCAAGGTACACGAAGGTACATCACAGCGGGAAACATGTATATCGTACCAGAATGTGAAAATCTTTAGCAGTTCCTGCTAGGTGCTTCCTGTAGCTGAACTTAAGAATCAGAGTAAGTTTTACGAAGGATGTACTTGCACTATTCAAAAACAGAAACAATCTGCTTTTGCAGCCATTCAGACTTACTAAAATTTCATGTGATTTACAGATTAACATACAGTATAGTATCACTCACCAAGCAGAATCAAATAACAAAGATGAAGGCTGAACTAACATTGCATCTCAAAGAATGTACATTGCATATGCATGTTTCCGATTGTCTTTCATTTCTCAAATCCTGTACATTTATATCCCTAGGTCAGTACACGGAAACTAGAGTGCGAGATGTTATGGCAAAAATACATGCAAATTAGACGGAGGTAATACACAAACGATATGCCTCCTCGTGATCACAGAAAATATTTGAGACAAGAAGTCTATAATAAGAATATATGGCTTAGCAATTTTCCCCCATGTCTGTTCTTCTCTTCATGCTATATTTTTCACTTTGATATCGTGCACGACATTCTTGATATTTATAGCAAAGGTGTTACATGTTTCAGATCATCTATGCGACAACTCTTCATATCTTGCATCTGTGGCACTACAGTCAAGTGCTCAAACTCATAATCTTTTGGTCGTGCAGTTCAATTCTGGAGTGTCATTGGAAGTCGGCAGGAAGGGACCTCGGACTGGACTAAAATTGATGCAACTATCCAGCGAGTCTGATTACTTCATCCCCGCCAAAGCACCCGAAGTAGGGATAGTGACGCTTAGCTACACTTCTTATGACATTCCTGCAGTCCTTGAGGGTTTGTTCGAATTTTCCGACCACCTTTTAGTTTCTAATATAATAACAGGCTGACTGATCGCTCTGAATCTAGATAGAGTGGTTACACAAGCAGATGCATGTCTTCGCTATGTAGCAGATACAGATGCTTGCTTTAGAGGCGCATAAATCTTCACATGCAATATCTATCCACAAGATTCGGTTTCTAGATTAATGTAACAGCCAATACTCGGCGGCTTTCAAATTTTTGACGTAAACCGGTTTTGGTAAGTTTTTGATAATAAACCGCAAAATATGCATTTCGGCTTTTGTGATATACTGTCATGAATATGCGCTTGCATTAAAGCCTATGCTTTGTTCTGCTGCTTTATGATGCATGCAGATACATGTGCGGTACATAATGTTCTCTACACAGATGCATGATGAAATGAATGAAAAAATGAAGCTTTTACGTCACTACTCCCCATACTTGGCGCTTGGACGGTGCTGACATAGTCAGATTTATGGAGCGTTTTAGTACTTTTAGTCCGGATGCCCTCCCTGCCGACTTCCAATGACACCTTCGGGGCTCGACCTCTGGACCAAAAGTTCGCTAGGCCAAGCACTTAACCATTGTGCCACGGAGACCGCATGATGAAATGAATGAATGAAATTAATGTAGAAATCAACTTACTCAAGTCTTGTCAAAGTGATAGGCATGTATTATGATGAAAAGTTCGTTACAATTTATTTTGAAGTCGCAAAATTTGTAGCTTTCATCACCTTTGTTTTAGGTACTCAAATCTCACGTTTGTCAATATGTTCAGTTTTCATAATTCATTCAACAGAATCATTTCAAAAAATGTCCGTGCGTTGAAGAAAATATTTGATTTTGTACGTTCGACTAGTTGCTGTCATACTTTGAAACAAATTGTCAAAACAACGACTGAAATCTGATAGCCAATTCAAATAACTAAAATAACATTCATCGAAGTGAAAAACATATAATTTGAATTCGCGCCATGCGCGCATGCATCAACATCTAGAAGCGTAAGTAATATTCGACGGAAAATGGGGTTAGCTTTTATGTTTGAATGTTGAATACCTCTTATCCATCTAGTATCTAGATTAAATCATAAGTTTGCTAATAAAATTATTACATCAGTTGAAAAGGTTCACCAGATCACCTTTCATCGACCATTTTTCTGTATTTCAATAGAATCAATCGCCTAGGGGTTGTCGGGGAAGAGGGGACAGAGTGTCGGAAGGATTACGGGCAATTACGAGGGGGAGGAGGAGGTTGAGGCAGCGATTTAGTACTTGTTGGGAGAAAATGATTCTTAGTTCGTTATTAATTTTCTATCATCAATAGTAAAGCACTACAGCGACAGTGCTATTATTGTTGCAAATAGTCATTTTCCGATATTAAACTCTTTTAGAACTCGTAAAACTTCGCTTTCAATTCCAATTGTTGTCCCGGCAAAATCAGTTTTAGTAATATGAAATCTTCAATGGTTTTCAATTCATGGCTACTTCACAAATTCCTAGCATACGTGGGCACGCACGAATCTAAATTTATGTATGTGTAAAATTCTAATCCCTAGGTAAAACTTACAAAAATACATGTATTTCAAGACTGCAAGCCAACTAGGCCTGCAGGAAATGATAACTGCAGGATGTTGAAAGAACCCTACACCCTGTACACAGGCCTACCGGTTCTTCAAATCAGTAAGAGGTCTTGGTATACTCCTAGAGATTACAATCACTGCTAAAATATCGAAAAAATTCAATCTTCTATGGATGCGGTTGGACCGTCGACTATGTATTCGGTAATGGCTCTGTAACCGCATGTTTTTGATAATTTAATTGCCTTGAGTTAGATGAATTTTTAACGTATGAAAAAATCAAAGCAAATGCACAGGCCTTCGTAAGGATTACCTGACTAACTGTTCCAATTTGATGTCTCCACCATTTTAAGTCTAAATCCTTGATATCTACACCGTCGACACAAATTTCCCCGCCGGATGGTTCGTACAAGCGAAGCAAGAGGGAACCAAGAGTAGATTTGCCGGACCCACTGCGTCCAACAAGAGCTAGGATGGAGCCTGCAGGAACATCTAATGAAATGCCAGCAAACAGTGGAGTGTCCTGACGGGTCGGATATGCGAAGTGAATATTATTGAATTTGATATGTCCGGAGAGAGGAGATGCAGGAACTAAACCGCCTATGAATTCAAGAAAATGCTTTCATTTAGGTGCATACTGACAGACATCAACTTTTTTTATAAGATTCTTACCAACTTTCTCCATAGTTTCCTCGTGATCCATTATCTCCCAGATACGCGAGGAAGCACCGAGAGCGCGATTGAAGGCCGAGTAGAAGGTGTTGATGCCTGAATAAAATATTTGGATATCGTAACCAGGAAATAGATAGCAGATTTTCTTACATGAATATTTTCCTTGATTATGCACAATCGTGGAGGGCATACGTTTCCAATCGGGCACGTTAAATCAGCTGCTAAGAATATTTTCCGCAATTCGTCCCTGCACATATAAATTCATTGATGAATTGGCACAGGGTGTCCGTGACCAAAATTCCAGGTTTGTATACTAGATTTTCTAGTCATATTTCAAGGTTTTCATGCTCTCATGTTTTCAATTTATTGATTTTACAGGTTATTTACAATCAAATACACATGTTGTCATGCCGCTACATGTGATCGGTTAATACTACTCCTCACTATTTTTATTCATACATCTTCACCATGATCAGTGGTGGTTTATCTTTGAGTCTCTGATTGAATCTATTCATGCATAGAGACCGCAGAGATATGGTGGGCCTCCAGCCTCCATCACCATTGGGATCCTGCCAAATGTACTGGAAATGTAGTCCGAACTCAAGACCGATTTTTCGTGAATGAAACATGGAGTTTATCATTTCTATCGAAGTTGAGCACACGATCATAATCCCAGGCATGAGCTAAACTTCATCAGGAGCACTGACTTTTCCTCATTGGGCTTACAACCCTACGATGTCTAGACTCTGTATAATAGGCCTTTCTATTAGATGCACAGCGGCAGCACGACACAGGAAGACAGAATTTCAGAGTAGACGCCTTGGTGGCTTGACCAAGCTGGAAAGGTTACCGACTTAGATGCCGATAGAAGGATTTTGTTTTGGTTGTTTTGGTTGAGAATTTTACTGTGGGTTGGTGCAAAATAGGCAACTTAACAGAACCCGCTTCCCTCATTAGCTAGTAACTATTTCATCGAAGAAGAACTGCTATGAATATGCGAGACAGTGCCCAGTGACATGCACTCAGCAGTTGTCATCACTGAAACAACAACAACATTAAATAGAGAGGAAAAGGCTATGAAAATGATGCATAATGCTTCATCACGTCTCGCACACTCCTCGATAACCATTGATGCCATCCACAGCGAGAAGAGGGTGCTTTTAGTTGTCTGCTCTCTACCAACCCACCAACAAATCTCCGACAGACGTTCGATTCCTTTCTCAGACATGTGTTTTATGCGACTATGTGCATTAGGATCGGCAACCTTCGCGACTAAGTTAAAGCCCTTGTGTCTGGTCTATTTATGTATCTTATTGAAGCTCATTCTAAGGCTGCTCCAAAACCGAATGATAATGTCCACTAGGTTTTGTTGTCGCCTGATGTTGACGGACTCATCAAAACTTGCTCGTCAACATCAATGACAAGAAAAATAATTCGAGAACTTTCCCGACGAAGTCATGTGTTGTATTAACGGTTAATGTTTCAGAACTTTGAGTAGAAGTGTACAGCAGTGGCTCTCAGACATTTCGCAGACTGAAACGGATCGGCCACCAGTGCCAGTATACCGTCAACACGTCTGGCATATAATAGCGATTTTACAAGGTTAAAATGGCGAAATTTTCTGGACTAGTTACACTATAGGCTTTCAGCCCTCACTCCGAGGAACAGTTAAAGTATAAAGCATGATTGCGGAAAGGATGAATTTCTCAGACATTTAGAAAGCGCAGCTTGTTTTTATCAGGGTTGGCTTTTTGCCGGCTAAAACTGATTTTTGCCACTAAGTGGTAAAAACCGGCTAAAACTAAAATTCCGAAAAATCAGTCTATTTCTTCACGAAATGATCGACAGCAAGTTGGGGTTTAAGTATTACCGTGCTAGGGTACTGAAAATATATAGGGTTTGCAGTTTGCAACTCTTATCTTCCAAAACATGACATTCATTCTGTGATGGAACCACATGATATGTTTTTATAACGAGCGACAAACGGTGTTGTCATTGTTTACGATTGCTCTGCCCTTTTCTTGTGATTTAAGAACAAATGTAGACTTCAGCACCATTTTGGCTCTTTGGTTCATGTAAGAGAAGTTGCTAGATACTCGCAGAATTATCATCAAATGAATGAAAAAATGAAAATAAATATATGAATATAACTGGTTTATGCATAGAACTAAATTAAGCAAACCAATTTCTTCATGTGGACGAGCTTCAATGATCCCACTGTTATTCTTCTGTGTTGAGTGTTCAGCACGAATGTAGAGTGCATTTTGATAGTAGCTTAGGTTTCATCAGATCTAGATTCGAACTCAGGTCTCGTGAACGCAGAGAAAGCACTCTATCAAAAAATCTCTGCACAGGAAAATCTCACCTCTCAAATCAAGCAATATGCAACAGTCACTTAGAATGCATTTCTACTTTTTTTAGAAATATACTAAATGTACTAATGCTTGCGACTGTAGCAGGAAATCATGATTTGTAAGAGCAAATAATAATTAAATAACATAGTTCGCACCAAAAAGTGAGGTATAGAGTATGTCTGAACAGCTTCAGTTATAATCTCAACAAAAGAACATGTCCAGTAAGCTGTAAAATTGATCTTGTTAATAGAATCTGATAGCGACAAACAATTTTGACATTATTGTGATATACAAGTTCGTTTAAAGTTCTTGAAATTTCCATATTTTGAGCTCAAATCAAAACTTTGCTTTCGGTTTTAAATTCATTTAAAACCTTATCCTCTAAATATGTGAGGGTAAATTACCATGACATGAAAAATGTTGAAGGGCAAAATTTTTTAATCTAGTCCTTCTGGGAGTGCGGGATAAATTTCATAGCAGTATTCGTGTAATCACAATGGGTATGGGACATATGCCACAGATTTAGAAGACAAGCTATTCTATGAGATCAGCAGGGAGGTTAATCGCAGAAATCCGAGGCCAGATTTCTACATTTTCCTACCCTTCTAGCTTCATGGAATGCCTGTTTTCGATCTTTTATATAGAGCCAAGTGATTTCCTTCCACCATGGACGTCTGTTGCATCTCACAATGAATGAAATTCGTAAAGCAACAAAATGCGTGCACTCTTAGAAGAATAATGCACAACAACTCTATAACAATATTTTTTATAATAATTCATATTCTTACACATATACTTGGAACATATTCTTGATTGAAATACGATATTGATATGTTTGAATTGTGAAAATGCAGGCCTAAATGTTTATCGAATGATGAAAAAGTAAAGTGAACTTATTGTGACTAACGTTCATCAATAAAGTGAGGAGTGACGATGACCCCTTATATTGCATGTACCCAAAAAAAAACTTAAGTAGTAATGCTGTGAAAATAGTTTTAGCCAGTTTTAGCCGAAAAATGGTGACAAAAGCTGGTGGTTTTTACTGGCCAATCCTGGTTTTTATACATCTACTCGTGAATCTGCGTCTTTTCTCATCAGTTCAAGGATGATACAGGGATTTCAAACGAGACAAATTTCAAATTAATGCAATGGATGAACATGGAGATTTCGGTAGAAAATGGAAGATGTATTCATCGGGGAACCATTGAAATATGATGTACTATGCAATTTCCATTCTATAGCTTCTCTAGTGCTCACAGAACGCTAAACAAATAAAATCGCATCTTCACAGCGCATCATATTAGAAAATACAAATGATTGAAGGATGCTTTGATAATGGCGAACAGTTGGCTGAGGATCTGGTTGACAAACCAGAATAATCGTAACTCTTGAAGCATGAATTTTCTGAATTCACTGTTTCCGACTTTTTGGTTCAGCTTCCTTTACAAAATGTGTAACTAGTCTTTCTAGAATAGTTGGAAAAATTCTATTGTTTCGAGCGCAATTAAAGCTAGAAGCCCTCCCTATCTGTGAGAATAGCTACTTTCATAATTTGACGAAACATGTTTGCAGCTGCATGCCGATCATGATTAAAGCTACAACACATAGTGAGGATCTATTTAGTTGTGGAAATTGTCACGGAGTCAAATTTTGATTGACATGCGAATTGTCAAATTATGTCAATATATACCGTACCACGTTTATAAGACCGTCATTAAGAGTGAAAATATTTTAACAAATTAAAAATAGTAAACAATTTAAGCAAGATACCACTATGATTCGTAAAACTAAAACGTTTCTGAAGGATAACGCTGCCGAAGCATGTTCGTCGGACAAAACGAATAGATTTGTAGTAGCGGACTCGACCTCCTTACAGTAACGTACTGAAAATATCCTGATGGATACTAATAATTATTGTACGTTGAAGTTGAACAATGTCACAAAAATTGAAAATCAAGCCGATACTATTATTCGCAATAGTTGTAGCCACATCTTTCAAAAATCGAATTTTGAGAAGCTGCTAGCTACCGGTAGCCACGCAGCTAACTTCCACGTTAAAATAAAGGATCATAAGGATAAAAACGAAGAAAACTATTATCCCTTAAGACCTATTGCCTCGAGCATTGATACCCCCACGAGTAAAATTGACTGGCTAATCACAAAAATTCTAAGTCAGTTGGTGCAATTTGTCCACACTAACATAAAAAACTCTTCCTCGTTAATTGAAAAACTAAAAACATTAGAAATCAACAGCCAAAATACGAGTACCCTTATGTTCATCTCTTTAGATGTCATCAACCTGTACCCGAGCATTCAGATAAAACATGGCATAGAAGTAGTATCAGATTTCCTAAAACTGCATTGGATTAAAAAAGACACTTTCTCCCTAAACTTTAATAACGTGCATAACTGCTTGAAGTTTGTATGCTACAACTATTACATACAGTACAACGATACTATTTATCATCAAATCAAAGGCTGTCCGATGGGGGCTCGATTCTCCCCCCTTTTGCTATTATCTATATGTACCATATCGAACAAAAGGCCCTTGAGATCTTGAAATCGAATTTTGAAATAGTCCCTCAGCTTTATGCCCGGTACATTGATGATATCATCATAGGCCCGTTTCACAAAAATGATAGCCATAACATCAATACCATAACTGAAGTTTTTAACTCTGTCTCGGAAGACATAAAATTCACCACAGAAGTGCCCAAAGAAGACTATCTAAACTTTTTAGATACTAGTATTCGAATAAATAACAATAAGATAGAATACAAATGGTACACCAAAGAAATGCACTCTGGTATTTCTCTCAATAAACACAGCTGGGTCCCACATAATGTAAAATCGAACTACATCAAGAATAGCCAAACTAATGTAGCTAGTAGATGTTCGGACGAAAATAAAAAACAAGAAGCTATGACGAACCTTAACAACCGATTTAGGCAGAATGGCTTTACTAATCGAGACATAAATAGAAAAACCAAATATAAAAATAAAAAAATTAACGAAGCATCTGTTCCCTGCACAATAAATTTTGTTAGTGATAGCTGCAACAGAAAATTAAATAAACTCGCTAAACAGTGTGATCTTCCTATCAAAATCGTCAGCAAACCTGGTCCCACTCTAGAAACAGTAATTAATAAGAGAAATCGGATTAATAAGAAACACAATTCCTGTCATCTCTGCTCTCTTTTACCACAAAACTATTCCTGTGGGGACCGGTTTTTAGTTTATAAGCTGAAATGTAATTTATGTGACGATTTTTATATAGGCCAAACCAACCGTCCGTTTACCAAACGCTATAATGAGCATAGAAGAGATTTGATCAATAAGAACAAAAGAAATGCCCTTTACGAACACGGTATGAAAGTGCACCAGTTCAGTGACATCTCCATCTCTCACTTCGATATCGATATCTTGGACAAAAGTCATAGCGCAGTGGATTGCAGGCTGACCGAAGCTCGATTGATCAAATCTCTTGCACCAGCCATTAACCGCAAATACGAGCTCCCTAATTTCTAACTACGCAGTAGGCCACCTGAACTCTGTTTCGTTGCTTCCATATTTAATGCGTGTCATCAAATGCTGTTTTGCAGAAGTCGGCCCATCGAAGTGTCAGTGGCACGAAGCGTTGTCTTTTTAATTATTTTATTGTAAATAACCTCATAACTTGGTCAATAAACTCTGAAGGAGAGAAAAAGTGGATTTTTCACTATGACAATAAGCAACAGCCTCCTGTTCTTGACCATCAATTGGATTACAACCGTTGATGCCAATGCAGCATCACGTGAAGCTGCCCGAGTCTGCCTCAACCAACATCTGACGTACACGAGAACTCAATGTCACCTTCGCTTCTTGGACTTCTGCCTTCAGTACAGAGCTATGCCAAACTTTGTGCGGCATACAATCAACATTCCTGAAGACCTGCCCATGACTAGTGCCATCACAAGGAAAGCAGAATCCCTCCAAATGGAAATTCTACGAGCCTTCAAGACGCAGCTCCTCGAGAAGAAAAAGATCAACCAAACGTGGGGATACAACTATCTCCATGTTACCCGGACATGGAAGACGGAAGACACCTACGAATTCCTCCGAAAAGTAGACAAGGTTCTAGAAAGAGAGAAGTGGATTATCTACGAACGACACACGAAGAAGTGGAAGACCCTCACAAATGGTGCCTATCCAGAAGAAGTCAGTGATTACCTGGAGCAAGAGTGCAAACCTTCTTTTCCTTTTCACCTTGTTGATGACTTTCTATTTACTGTACGGGTTCCGTCCACAGATACGGGTGACCACGAGTTCGTTCTTGATACCGCGTTGAATTTGGTTAGTAATGAAACAGAGTTGACGCTATCGTCAGAAGTCCAGACATGTTTGTCTAAAGGACCTAACTACAGAGCTCCACCGAACTTATTAAATAGAGTTTTTCACAAACGTTGAAAAGCAGCTAGATAGACTTAAATATAATCTGCGATGGAATGATAAGATAAAAACCAGTACTATTGAGACTGAAGTACCAGTAACCATTCCTTTCTCTAGGAATAGTGTTTCCCTTCCACCTAAAATGAGTAGCGAAAAAGAAAATAGCCTTCAGTTCTTTAAGGATAAGGCCTTAGAGATAATCAAAAAAGAATCGCAACAAATTAAAAATAGTAAACAATTTAAGCAAGATACCACTATGATTCGTAAAACTAAAACGTTTCTGAAGGATAACGCTGCCGAAGCATGTTCGTCGGACAAAACGAATAGATTTGTAGTAGCGGACTCGACCTCCTTACAGCAACGTACTGAAAATATCCTGATGGATACTAATAATTATTGTAAGTTGAAGTTGAACAATGTCACAAAAATTGAAAATCAAGCCAATACTATTATTCGCAATAGTTGTAGCCACATCTTTCAAAAATCGAATTTTGAGAAGCTGCTAGCTACCGGTAGCCACGCAGCTAACTTCCACGTTAAAATAAAGGATCATAAGGATAAAAACGAAGAAAACTATTATCCCTTAAGACCTATTGCCTCGAGAATTGATACCCCCACGAGTAAAATTGACTGGCTAATCACAAAAATTCTAAGTCAGTTGGTGCAATTTGTCCACACTAACATAAAAAACTCTTCCTCGTTAATTGAAAAACTAAAAACATTAGAAATCAATAGCCAAAATACGAGTACCCTTATGTTCATCTCTTTAGATGTCATCAACCTGTACCCGAGCATTCAGATAAAACATGGCATAGAAGTAGTATCAGATTTCCTAAAACTGCATTGGATTAAAATAGACACTTTCTCCCTAAACTTTAATAACGTGCATAACTGCTTGAAGTTTGTATGCTACAACTATTACATACAGTACAACGATACTATTTATCATCAAATCAAAGGCTGTCCGATGGGGGCTCGATTCTCCCCCCCTTTTGCTATTATCTATATGTACCATATCGAACAAAAGGCCCTTGAGATCTTGAAATCGAATTTTGAAATAGTCCCTCAGCTTTATGCCCGGTACATTGATGATATCATCATAGGCCCGTTTCACAAAAATGATAGCCATGACATCAATACCATAACTGAAGTTTTTAACTCTGTCTCGGAAGACATAAAATTCACCACAGAAGTGCCCAAAGAAGACTATCTAAACTTTTTAGATACTAGTATTCGAATAAATAACAATAAGATAGAATACAAATGGTACACCAAAGAAATGCACTCTGGTATTTCTCTCAATAAACACAGCTGGGTCCCACATAATGTAAAATCGAACTACATCAAGAATAGCCAAACTAATGTAGCTAGTAGATGTTCGGACGAAAATAAAAAACAAGAAGCTATGACGAACCTTAACAACCGATTTAGGCAGAATGGCTTTACTAATCGAGACATAAATAGAAAAACCAAATATAAAAATAAAAAAATTAACGAAGCATCTGTTCCCTGCACAATAAATTTTGTTAGTGATAGCTGCAACAGAAAATTAAATAAACTCGCTAAACAGTGTGATCTTCCTATCAAAATCGTCAGCAAACCTGGTCCCACTCTAGAAACAGTAATTAATAAGAGAAATCGGATTAATAAGAAACACAATTCCTGTCATCTCTGCTCTCTTTTACCACAAAACTATTCCTGTGGGGACCGGTTTTTAGTTTATAAGCTGAAATGTAATTTATGTGACGATTTTTATATAGGCCAAACCAACCGTCCGTTTACCAAACGCTATAATGAGCATAGAAGAGATTTGATCAATAAGAACAAAAGAAATGCCCTTTACGAACACGGTATGAAAGTGCACCAGTTCAGTGACATCTCCATCTCTCACTTCGATATCGATATCTTGGACAAAAGTCATAGCGCAGTGGATTGCAGGCTGACCGAAGCTCGATTGATCAAATCTCTTGCACCAGCCATTAACCGCAAATACGAGCTCCCTAATTTCTAACTACGCAGTAGGCCACCTGAACTCTGTTTCGTTGCTTCCATATTTAATGCGTGTCATCAAATGCTGTTTTGCAGAAGTCGGCCCATCGAAGTGTCAGTGGCACGAAGCGTTGTCTTTTTAATTATTTTATTGTAAATAACCTCATAACTTGGTCAATAAACTCTGAAGGAGAGAAAAAGTGGATTTTTCACTATGACAATAAGCAACAGCCTCCTGTTCTTGACCATCAATTGGGTATAATCAATATAATCATGTAAGTTAATTTATCATGGTCTATAAATTCCGAGCTTTTCCAGGTTCATTCATTCCAAATTTTCCAGGTCGAGGACACCCAGTTGGTAGTGTAGACATAAATTTTACAAATGAAAGCTACAAAAGTATAAATAAACGATTTCCATAGATTATTAAAAAAATACTACTACAAGTTCAGCAAAAGTCAAAATTTGTCCTTAATACTCAGTACCAAAATACTGAAAAGGTCTAGAAACAAAGGCAACCAAGATGATACTGTCTGTCGTTCGTGATGAAAACTGATATCAACTGGCTCCATCATTGACTGAATGTTGCTTTGTAATTTGAGAATAGCTGATTGGTGACTGAATATAACTGAGTTGTAATCTGAGAATCACTCAGCATCGCAGCATATAGACCCCAACTTTTGGTCGCTAATTTTTAGAGAAGAGATTGAAAGATTTGATATTTCGTTGCCATCGGTCGGGATTTTTTTACTTAAAATGAAGAAAATAATTTTCTACGACCTTGTATGGTACATTCCCGAGTAGTGGGAATAATCCCGTAGTGGGCAACGTGTGCAATTAAACGGTCGTAGAAATTATTTTTCCATTTTTTATTGAAAAATATTTTAGAATTCCAGTAAAAGCCGGTTTCATCAGCTTTTGCCCCCTTTTTACCAAGTTTTCACTGTTATTGGCAAAAACCAGTTTTAGCCGATAAATACAGCCAGCATTAAAGAAGTCCCGTGCGACAAGCCGCAGACGTGATAAAAATCCAGAAATTATTGTTGGAAATTCACACAATGAAGAGGCGTCAAGCTCCTGGTTAATTCTGTCTAGAAGTTAATTGATAATGCTACCTTGCTATTGTGATAATAAAATGAACGTTCTCCAAACAATGAAGCTGATAAAATCGCAATGAGGCCACCGTTTTCTTAATATGCTGTAGTTCTTTGTATGATGGAATTTCTGTTTCTACATATTTTTTCGTACTGGAAAATGCCTGGTCATGGAGTCAATGGTAGGAGCAGAAATTATTCAAATTCATTTGATAGAAAAACACATTGGAGACCAGCTTCGGTTTGGGATTATAAATAAGAAGCCTTTCAAGTCCGGGATCCCAATAATCTTCAAATTTTTCGCTATCCGGGAACAGTAACCGACTTCAGCTCTTCTAAAAATTTAAAATGGTATTTTAGTAAAACAGACATAGGATGTTTTTTATTTCTAATCAATTTGTAAAGAAAGACTTGGAAATCATTAAAGAATAAAATATACATTTTAAACTACAGTTGACTCTCGATACAAGCGATGCCAACAGCCGGTCCCAAGGTGTCACTTATATCAAGCGTCAACTGTACAATATAAGTTGCGTAATGTAAGTCTTTCAACGCACAAAATGATGATATCAAAATCGATTTCGCCGGTCCGGCCTGATCACTTAGTACATAAACATTAAAGCATATGCTATTACTTATATATGCAGAAATCAAATCGTAAATCATTTGAAATCATAGGAGTTCATGCTGCACAGACATCACAAAAATCAAAGAAATAGAAACTAGGTAATAGTATAGTTCATTGTTGAAAATTAATTTTTACAAATCGTTGCAATTGGCACACTCATTTGATTCCACTCTATTTTTCTGTTCATAATTGATGTTCCGGGGAAAAGACTTTTGGAAATTTTAATTATTATTTAATATATATTTCATTCAGTACAGACGTAGGATTCTATTCCGGATTTTTTCTTAGTGCTGTAATAGTCTTGATTGACATGCGCAGTAATGAAAATTGTGAAACGCCATGCAAGCAAGAAACTAGGGAGCGTAATCTTGTCTGCTGACATTTGCATGATGATTCTCGAAAACCCGAATAATGATGGCGGTTTACGATGCCGTCTAAGGGAAAGTAATCCTCATCACTCCGAGCGACGCCAACCAAGATTTTGTGATTAGCATGCGCCATTACAAGAATTCTGTCCATCCCTAGTTTTCAGTCATGATATCTACTACAATGAAAAGATAGACAAAAAATTCTTAAAATTTTGCCTATTCTTGCGATGTCAACATCAGCCTGAGACGATGCCGATCGAAGATTCGGTTTGCAAGTTTTGCAACTTGCAATTACCTGACTCTTCAATGCAGTGTAGACTTTATAAAATAGAATTTAAAGATACCGTTGATGCGGAGGACGGAATTTCTTACTGTTCGTGATATGAGCAATGTAATGTTCATTCCAAATGCTTGTATTCGAGCAATTAGAGTATGGACATCTGATTTTTGTTGCTAATGAGTTGCTTCCTCTACATTGTGGACCTACATGGTCCCTGCTCTCATTGAATTGAGAATCAAAGTGAATCGAAAGCTGACAGACTTTACGTGTCAGCGCCTTTAAGCACCTAATACTTTTGACGAGTTTCTGCAGAGAACGAGGTCGAAAATGAAACTTCAAAGAATGATGTACACTATCCCTACTACGAATCCTGCGCGTCTGCCGAGTTTTACGTGGTTCATCTTCCTGTCAGACACGATCAAAGAAAAACATGTGTTAATCCAATGGGACCCATATTGACATTTTTTGGTAAAAATGAAATTTCACATGTTTTCTCTGATGAAGGGAAAAGTACTAAGCCCAGAGTCATAATTTTTGACATGGAATGCCTTCATGTCATTTCTATAATGTTCATGCACCCGTGTATATGAAGCTAACATTCAGATTTGCAAAGCCTCCTATGTCGGCAAACATACGCATTTTGAGCGATTTAATCCCCATTTAGCCACATTATCGCGTGCATTTCCGTTCAGAAACATGATACTAACACAAAAGCATGATACGGAATGAACTGTGCACATTCCATGTGAAAAATTTTAGCTCTAGACTTAGAACTTAATAAGGGAAAACATAAAATATTTCATTTTTGCCAAAAACTTCAATCTGAGCGCCATTGAATTAACACGTGTTTTTCTTTGTCTGACATGAAGAGGAGGCAGGCAGAACTCAGCAGACACGCAGATTCGTAGTAGGCATAGGGTCCACATCTGTGAAAATCTTATTTTCGGTCCTGTTCCGCGCAGAAATTCGCTCTGGCTAATGGACTAATTTTGCACAATCGAACCAAGTTTAACGTACAACGAAGTGTAGACATACGAGTATGTATGTGATGATTTTATGTCTGGCATCTACATTGAACTTATAAATATAAAAGTATTTTATACATGCATCAGTCTTTTGAAAGAAAGAAATTTCTCTTTCTCATCTCCTAATCTCAATGCATGTCATCAACCACTGAACCACGAGATAAAATAGTCTTTCTTTTCGTAATATATGCCTTTCGTTCTTCTTCTTTTTGACTCTCTGATTGCTTGTGGTAGCGAAAATCATGTACAGATTCTCATATATTTGGACACCATGTAAAGGTCTCCGATTGAGTTTACTTTCAAATATAAAAGGTGCACTATTTAAATGAAAATATCCTAGTCAATTGCTGAACGATGGTGCAATACTACACTTGTTGTCACTTACAGATTAATTTGAGAGAACACAGACAGGTGTATCCGTATTGTCCGTAGCTCTCCTTCCCATTCACTCTTAAATCGTGTCTTACTTAAGGATAGTAAGCCGTCAACAGTTGCGCAGATTAGAATCAACGGGAAATTCCCTGAGTTCGTTACCTTCCTCATTAAATACGAAATAGCCTGAAAGAAAGTGCTGAGTCTATTTTGGTACAAATGAGTAGTAACTAACATGTAGTTTCATTATCGTACTGGTAAGTAATGCTCTTATATAACTCGCAAACAAAACGCTCAGTAAAACGCTAAGTGAATTGGATGAAGAAATTTTAGTTTCCTCATTCGACACTGCTTAAGGAGTTACTTTATGAAGCTAATTACATTAGAATTATGTGAAGGATGGTTTCACACAAGATGTTCAAGATCTGTCCGCTCACTCCAAAACTCTGAATCCGACTCGGATTCATTTAGCTTTAGTATCTGAACCACAAAAGATATAAAATTATACGAGGTAAACTAAGTAATTAACTGGAATAGAAATAATTACAGGGGGTTTTATCAGGGATCGACCGGGTCTGAAATTTTGACGACGAAAATGTTCGCAACCGTGCTTATTGTCTTGCTGAATTCACGATCCAGAGCAGCCCATCCCTCATTCTAATCGAATTGTCAAAATTACTGAATTGGCAACACAAAAATCATAACTATCATTCAGAAATTATTTCGGACGAGCCATCATTTAGGAAACTTTGATGAAATATTTGGCTCAATCAAAATCAATGTTCTTGCATTATGATGAGTCATGGCAGCGACACCAGCGTTATGTTGGGGCCACAAATACGTCATTCAAATTTGGCATTAATGAGCAAATCTTGTCAGCAATCTCCTCTAGCAGAATAAGGCAAAAGATCTCCAATTATGACTTAGGTGACTTCTGGCACGCTGCTGACTGCAAATTGTAAATTTTCATGAGAGCAAAAGGACACTATGAGTGGTTGAGTGAAGAAACGAGGAGCACCTGTGTAGATAAATTGTGTAGAATTCTTAGGTATCAGAGTAATTAAGAACAATCTTATTCATCAACGAAATCTTGAAATACAGTGCATTAGAATAATTATGTGTGTCCATCACAAAATTGCTCAAAACTTTTTCATGTCTTGGGGTCGTGTTGTGGGTATTTAATGGCCAAAACCAGTTGATGTTTAAACATCCCTCATCAACTACATACAAAAGGTAACTATCAGACAGTCTCATTGATTTTGCTAACATAATATCGCAGGAATCTTTCAAAAAAGACCATGTATTTGAATCTTATTATATCACACAAGAAAAGAGAATTGCCATCAAGACTGTCCAACGTAATAAAATACCAAAAAGAAAAGCATTATGAATTGCTTTCATATTTCAGTAAACTTGAAAGCACTCCATACCATTCATGAAATATGATTAACTTACAGACAGCATCATAACGAGCAAACCCCAACATTCAAAAACGGTGACAAAATCAACATGGACGTGAATGAATGTCTCAGTCCCACTTGAGTAGCTTTCGCTCACAATCATCAGTAAGAAAGGCGATGATATCTGGACGACTCAAATTGAAAAGACTAAATAGAAAATTATGTTGTAAGGGGTAGAAAAGAAACATAGCTTCATTAAAAAGATACATAAAGAATCAATTTTCTACAATAATTATTGATGAGCAAAATCTGAAACCAGACAGTGAATTTGAATCTCAAAACAAGTTGATACTTAAACATCCCTCATCATCTACATACAAACGCTAACAATTAGACAGTCTCATTGATTCTCGTAACATAATATCCCAGACATTATTCGAACAATAACATATATTTGAAACGCTATATATCAGACAAAAGAAGAGACTTTTCTTCGACCATCCTACTGAACCAAAAATACCAATCAGAAAAGCGTAATTAATTACATTTACCAAACAGTAAACATGAAAGCACTCCATACCAGTCAAAAACAGGACTAACATACAGACAGCATCATACCGAGCAAACGCTAACTTTCAAAAATTGTGGCAAAATCAACTTGGACGGGCTTGAATATCTCAGTCCCACTTGCGTAGTTTACGCAACATTTTTTATTTAAATTATACAAGTATTTAGGTGACCACGCCTGGAATAATGGTCACACCTGCGGGATCGTAGGCGATAGCCACCTACCAAAAAGTTCAAAGGAGGCAGTTTAATCATGTAAACCACATCCTGTATTCAGTTACAAGTAAATAAAACTGTCGCTGATTTTTCCTTACCTCCGATGGAAACTCCCGTATACATGGCGTACAAAAAGAATGCGGATAGATCGCCTACTGTGATTTCGGCCTCAGTCATCATCAAGCCACCGCAATAAAAGACCGTGAGAGCGATGACATTTCCCGCCAATCCTGTCTGAAAAGAAAATTTAGCCTCCTTGGTAAATAAATGATCATTGTCTTATTTCATGTGTGACTTACCGCTCCGAAGAAAATACTATTAGCAACTGAATCTTTCTTTGCGATTTTTAGTACCTCTTCCGTTTGGCTGTTATATCTGTTGCATTCTTGATCTTCTTGTGCGAAAGCTCGAACAGTCCTCAGACTAGAAATTCGTTCCTCTGCTACCTGTGTGGCATCAGCGAGCCGGTTCTGTACAATTCGAGACAACTGCTTTACATATCGCCCGTAGAATACCATCGCTCCTCCTAGAATCGGTACTATGCCTAAGGATAAGACAGCCAACTTGGCGGAGACAAACAGCTGAAAGGAGAGTATAATAAAACGTTAACATACACGTAATTGACCAATCTCAGAGGTAATTTGGCGTCTATATCATAGAGCAAGTATATCAGGTAGAGTAGTATCAACTCAGCATTAATTAAATCCCCAATGTGCATGCAATTTCGATTTAATCAAATGAGCTCGAGTTGAGACCCAGTACCACATGTGAGATATGCAAATTTTCACACTTTTGGATGGAGCACAATGGCGTAGTTTCACACACTTTGGACGCAATAATATATTTCGAAATTTGCTCAATTAGAGGAAGGAATTTTACATTTCGCCATGACAACCTCACGATGGAATAAAAAATTGAATGGACACTGAAAAGTCAATGGAATGGCAAAATTTATTAAACTAACATTTACACATATTTTCGAAGTAAAAAATGATCCGCCACAATTTCTGAATTATTTCAGGAAGGTTGATATACATGCACAATTTTCGTGTCATTCTTTGGCATCATTGGAATTTTTCAATTATTTATAAAGATATGGTAATCTCATATCGGAGATCGTTCATCTAGACATGATGAATGATGAAGTCAGTGCTCCAACGTCAACTGCGTCGATTGTGGATTGATAAATGTCTTGCACAGCTGCTGTCTCGACTGTAGCGGGTTCGATTCTTTCAAATGAAATCTTTAAATGCTATTTAATTAAAAAAACTTTTAGAAAAAAAATAATTGAAATCATATTATCAACAGTATAATATTAAGCGAAGCTTATGTAGGATGTAAAACATCAACTTGCAGGCTTCATGAATGGAGTTGGATGGTTAGAGTGACAGATTCTGCGAATCAGTTAGATTTCAATAGCTGATTCTCACAAAAGCATACCCCTCTTCAATATTTCTATCAAGATGTCTGTTCCTCACCGCGACAGCCAATCTTTAGCTCCTTATTCGTCTATTTTTCTGCTATCGCTCGATATTTCGATAAATAGAAGGAGTCGACCCGATTGATCGGTGAATTTTGTGTGAAAAACACATCTGCAGCATACACCTGACGTAAAATACTTGTATCTTTTCCTGTTGTTTGTAATTCGTTGATTGTGTTGCTTTTGTTTATGAACAATTCTGCTGCTTATAAATAAATGAAAACGGAATTTTCTCCGCTTGAGCGGACAATACTTTATAGGCTACTTTCCTCGGCTGAAATGAATGTCAAACATAAGAGACAAGAAAGTATCGTGTCAATATTGCACATAATCAGATTTAATAATCATGAAATAATCAATTTCTCTACCAGGCTTGTTCAAGTCTAATTCAGACGCTACTGAATATTTTTAACATACTCGTGTTTTTCACCGCTTGGCAGAATAAACAATCAATCAATCCGGCTTGTCATGCTTGCATTAGTTTCCCTGGGTTGGTCAATATTTTCAATGCATTTCTTCTCCATTCATTTGTTTGTAACCGACTGCTTGGTAACATTTTTCCTCTTCACATCTTTGATCATACTTATCCACTTCTTTTCTGGTCAGCCACACCTTGAACTTCCTGCGATTGTGACTGTCATCACTTCACCTCCTCGTCCACATCTCAACGCATGACATGTCCGTACCACCGCAGTCTATTTTGTCTCAGATGTTCATCCAGATCATTCACTTTCAGTCTGCCTACTATCTCCTGGTTGTATACTCTATCCTTCGGGGTCACACCGCTTATCAATCTCAACATCAGCAGGTTTTCTGAGGCCTTAAATCTCTGGATAGCGGTCTCCAATGCCCACGTCTATGCTCCGTACGTCAAGACGCTACGAATGCACGCCTTGTACACCAGGCTTTCAATCTCAGACCTCTAGTGCACAGCACACCACTCAAGCTCCTGAACTTCAATCAAACTGCTCTTATTCGCGCGATTACAGCCTTTTCGGCACCACTAGCATCTGACAGAGAAATTGTTGCTTTCCTAGCGATAAAATTTAACTACCTGCACTCGGCTGGTCATCATCAAATAACACTTTGAAATGGTGAGAAAACAGTAACGACAGCCTGCGTCACAAATCCCGTAAAATAGGAATGCGCAACCTCATGAAACCTAAGGGTTCGCCATCTGAGGATGTCGCGATGTTGGCTTTAGTCCTACGAAGTAGCACAACGCAGGAATATGATTGTTCCGATAAGGGCGCTACCGTGCTAACTTGGTGCAGTAACCGGAAAAACCAAATCCATGACTGCGGCTTCTAATGGATACTCACAGTATCCAGAAATGAGCGGAGATTGAGAATGACAGACTAAAGTCTAAGAAGCCGTGTGATGGCTTCAAAAATGCCCAATTTTCTTGCCAGATTCAAGCAAAATTCAATAACCTGTTATCAAATATCCGCTGATGTTTATGTTATCGTTTTCAAGAAGTATGCTCAAAATATGTGGTCTTGTCAATCTAGATTTATTAGTTTTGACAAAGTCGAAGTCTATGTGTAGGCACCTCATATATCATCATGTAGTGATTTTTATAACAATGAAAATGGAAGTTTGCTCCCTCAGTTTTTATGCCTCAAAATAAAAAGTAAAAATATCTGATTTCTTCAGCGGACGTTTCGGGTCTCCGAGCCTTAATCGACGACATGAATTGCCGCTTGGCTGACACATTTTAGTTGCGCTGCATAGAGTTGTTCTCTTCATTTTGTATAAATACGTATTTCATCTCTTCTGTAAATTCCATCATTCTTGCGTTGATAAAGGGTCTGGACCCGAAACGTCCGCTGAAGAAATCAGATATTTTTACTTTTTATTTTGAGGCATAAAAACAGAGGGAGCAAACTTCCATTTTCATTATTGAAAACCTTCCATTTCAAAATGCGCCTCCCGTTAACTGCCATTACATTTTTATAACAGATTGAAAAAGATATTTTTGTAAAAAGCTCTTGTAATCGTATCCTGTTAGTTCTTGTTTCTTGTTGCCTCTGATGAATGGCACACGTGTTATACTCATACTCATTACACCGTCATACATCATCTTGCAAAGTTATTAATTATTCATGCTATTAATTCATTAATTCAATACCTCGATAAGTTGCTCAACGAGAAAAATGAATTTAAGGCAGACGATATTGAATTGACGGAGGGACCCATTGTAGAGGTGACATGTGACAAAGTGAAAGGTGCAACGAGAAAAATGAAAAGTTGAAAAGCTCCTGGACCATGAGGACTCTCCTGCGAATTATTGGCTGAAGGAGATGTTATCATTGAACGACTTTCGTCTGTCTTATCCTGCTATTTCTAGTGAGGAAATCCCAGCCGGATGGAAGAAGAGTTTAACGATTCACATCTATGAAGGGAAAGAAGATGCTCTCGTGTGCGGCTCGTACCAAGGAATTCGCCTTCTTGAACACCCAATGAAGCTCTTTGAGAAAGAGCTTGAAGTTAGATTGCAGAAGTTAATCAAGATAGACAGCCATCAGGTCAGATTTCGACCCGGAAAGTCAACAACAGATGCTATCTTCATCATGCATCAAATGCAAGAAAAGTACAGCCACCAAAAGAAAAAGTTGTTTCATGTACTTGTAGACATTGACAAAGCATTCGAGAGGGTGTCCAGAAAGGTCATTGAGTGCTATCTCAGACAACAGGGGGTACCAGAGGCTCTTGTGGTAGCCGTTATGTCGATGCATAACAAGTCAGCATCAAGTATAAACACGGTAATCGGAGCATCTAACAGCCTCGACATCGATGTCGGTGTATATCAGGGATCCATTCTTAGCCCTCTACTTTTGTCACTGTAATGGAAGGTGACTAAGGAATGTCGCAGTGAAGGTCCATGGGAACTACTGTACTCACTGCACAGAAACAAGAGCAGAAGCCCTGTCCATGTTTCAAAGATGGAAATCTAGCCTTGAAAACAATCAAAATCAACATGGAAAAGACAAAAGTTCTAGTCACGTGGAAGAAGCAAATCGAGATGATGCGCAGGGATAGATGGCCATGCTCATGTTGGAAAGGTGTAGGTCAGAACTCGATTCTGTGTACGACCTGCAATAGTTGGTGCCACTTCATATGCTCCGGGTTTGCTTCAATCAGAGTGTTGACCTCTTTTATATATCCAAAATGTAGCCGAGATCAAAGAAACAAAGAAGAAGATGACGACTCACTTACAGTGAATGAGTGTATTGTGCACGAGGTCCAGCAGCTCTGCTATCTTGGCCACATGCTTGACATGGATGCTGGTGTCGAGAGAGCCGTGAGAACTCTCACTGCGACTGCGTGGTGAACAATAACCTTATCCTATGTTATTATGCATGCATCTATGTTCGTTGCCATCGTCTGAATGCGTGATTGTATAAACTTATGTAGTAGCGTAAAGCTTTGTTCCGTTCCAGATTTCGCATTGCTGATGTTCAATAAAGATAAACGGAAGTAAAGAGTGGTTTTCCTTTATGCGAAATCAGCGTACAATAAAATTGCAACATGTCCAAAATTGAACTCGAGTGTCAAGCCCCTGGATGCAACATCATCATAGACGGCGCTACCGAAGGCATCGCCATCGCACTCTTCAACAGTCACCAACTTTGCCATACCCCGGGTCATATGGCTATAGCGTCTCCTAGCGCCGCCCCTAAACAGAAGGCTCCAAAAATGGAACGACCTCATCTCATACCGAATGCTTCTGAAGAGGAGTGGAACAACTTTACTCGTCGTTGGGACCTCTTCCGTAAGTGCACTGATATGCGGCCTACTGAAATCACAGCTCAGTTATTCCAATGCTGCGATGAAGACCTAGGCAACCAGCTCCTGAAGGAAGATCCGACAATCGTCGACGACACTGAGTCTGCTCTCCTTACTGCCATGAAACGCCTCTCCGTCATTCCTGTAGCTATCAGCGTCCGCAGAGCTGACTTATTGCTCATGAGACAGGATCATGGCGAAAGCATTCGTTCTTTCTATGCAAAAGTCAAAGGCAAGGCTGCGACCTGCAACTATACTGCTACATGTCGTTGCAGCCCAGCTACAAGCGTAGACTTCACAGATATAATCGTCCGTGATGTCGTTGTTGCCGGATTATCAGACATCAATATCAAAAAGGATGTTCTCGGTTGGGTGCATCTCGACAAGGCATCTACACCGGATGTTATTTCCTTTATCGAAGGGAAGGAAATGGCACGACATGCTATGACCAGTGTTGGATCGACCGCTGCGGTCTCGAGTTTCAAACAGCAAAAGAGGGCCCTGCGACCAACGCAGGACACTGCGCCGACTGCCAAATGCCCGGAGTGTTCTAGGACTTTCAAGTTGTTTACAGAAGGCCCTCGAGGTTGGAACACGAAACCACACAAATTCTGCCTGGATTGCTGGAAAAAGACCAAATCGCGCACGCGTAATCGACAGAAGCCACAAGACACCAACAATGGAAAAGATCACATCGCCGATGGAGAGACTGGTGGCCTTGTCATGCACATTGGCACCGTAAATGGCTCAGCTCCTCCGTCTGACCAGCAACGGCCCGCCACACTCACAACTGAGAGCAACAATCTAAAAACGTCGATCGAACTGACTCATCATATCTTCACCTCAAACTCTGGATGGATCCGCGCTCGCTCCCTCTCCCACCCGACAGTGCGCCTACGATTAACTACCAAAGACGATGATTATCGCACTTTCCATGCACACTGTCCTCATATCCAACCAACTTACGTTGAAGTTATCACCGATTCGGGTGCTCAGTCCTGCCTATGGTCCAGGAAAGAATTTGAACGCCATGGATTTCGACAAGCCGATCTCATCCCTGTCCGATACGCGATGACTGCAGCTAACACCACTCCATTCCAAATCGACGGGGCCATTTTTGTGAGACTCGATGGTCGCGATAAGCATGGGAGCTCATACAGTTGCGCAACTATGGTTTACATCAGTCCGAACGCCAACGGCTTTTACCTCTCCCGAGAGGCCATGATCCAACTCGGAATAATATCTCACAGTTTTCCTCAGGTGGGGGCTGCTTTGAATGGACGAGTAGCTGCACATAGTTCCTCGCAAACCAACCACAAACCAACTGCGTCTGGTAACATAAGGTCAGACAATGTCACTTTGTCCCCTTCAAGTCTTGACAGCCCCTGCAGCTGTCCCAAACGCGAGCTACCACCCGGACCTCCGAGAAACCTCCCATTCGCCTGTACTCCAGAAAACAATAGCAAAATGAAAGAATGGCTTCTAGAAAGGTATGAATCGTCGACATTTAATACTTGCCCACATCAACTACTCCCCAACATGAAAGGTCCACCGATCAAAATTCTGGTGAAACCTAACGCTGTCCCAGTTGTCTCTTTCACCCCCGCTACGATCCCAATCCATTGGCAAGAACAAGTTGAACGTGACCTTCTCCGTGATGAGGCTTTAGGAGTCATAGAGCGCGTCCCTCACGGTGAGCCTACGACATGGTGCCATCGAATGGTCATTACCAGGAAGCACGATGGAGGTCCGCGACGCACCGTTGACCTTTCAACCTTGAACAAGCATTGTTGTAGAGAAGCTCACTCGACCAGATCACCATTTCATCTTGCCAGATCCGTGCCACCGAATACCTGGAAGACAGTAACTGATGCGTGGAATGGATATCACAGCGTACCGATTCATGCTGAAGATAGACATCTCACTACGTTTATCACACCGATCGGCCGGTTCCGGTACCAGAGGGCACCACAAGGGTTCTTGTCTAGTGGTGATGGTTACAACCGACGATTTGACGAGATAATTACTGATTTCACCCGGAAACAGCGATGTGTGGACGACACAGTCTTTTATGACATTGACCTGCATGATCACTGGTGGAGGACTATACAATTCCTTGAAATAGTCGGCAATGCGGGCATCATCCTCAACCCCGAGAAATTTCAATTTGCGAATAAGACCGTAGATTTTGCAGGATTTCGATTGTCTGAGAGTACCGTGGAACCTCTTCCAAAGTATATTGACGCCATCAAAAGCTTCCCTAAACCATCTTCCATTACCGATATACGATCGTGGTTCGGACTAGTCAACCAAATATCCTGCTACGCTCAGCTTCGCAACATCATGTCACCTTTCAAGCCACTACTGAGCCCTAAATCTCAATTCACATGGACTGCAGACCTGGACCGCGCTTTCAACGACTCGAAGGACCAGATTATAGCAGCGATCAAGCAAGGTGTAGCCATTTTTGACATCAATCGTCGCACCTGCCTTAGAACAGATTGGTCAAAATCTGGTATTGGATACTATTTGAGTCAAAAGCATTGTGCTTGTCTTTCATCATCACCTGGATGTTGTAACAATGGCTGGAAAATCACGTTAGCTGGATCTCGCTTCTTGTCCTCAACCGAGAAACGCTACGCACCTGTCGAGGGTGAAATGCTGGCGGTCGCATGGAGTCTCGAGCAGACCAAATATTTCACTCAGGGATGCGATAACCTCCTCGTCGTTACCGACCATAAACCTTTAACGAAACTTCTTGGTGACCGGACCCTAGACGAAATCACCAACACAAGGCTATTCCGCATCAAACAGCGAACTTTACCATGGCGCTTCGACATCCTACACCAGCCGGGAATCAGTAACCATGTTGCCGATGCCGCTTCCAGACATCCCGTTGACATCGTCCACTATGAATTAGCCAGTGTCGACATGCGTACAGAGAAGGACCTCGAAGAGCTTGAAATGATTGCAGCCATCCAAGGAGATTTCGAGAAACTAAGAGCAGTCACGTGGAATTGTGTGAAAGATGAAACCAGGAAAGACTCAACGATGATGGAACTAGGGACCATGCTGGCGAATGGATTTCCGGCAAAGAAAGAGGATCTTACATCATCTCTGAGGGAATTTTGGGAATTCCGTCACAGTCTGTATGAATCGGACGGCGTTATTCTCTACCACGACAGAGTTCTTATCCCTCCAGTCCTCCGAGCCTCCGTATTAGATGTTCTGCACTCCGCCCACCAAGGCGTTTCTGCGATGACAGCCACAGCACAAGCCACCGTCTTCTGGCCTGGCATAAGTAGAATGATACAAGAGCGTCGTGATAAATGCAATAGCTGCAATAGAAACGCCCCATCGAATTCCCGTCTGCCCCCAGCGATGCCGCGACTTCCTACCACTCCCTTCGAAGCCATTTTCGCTGACTACTTTCAGTTTCGTGGTTGGAACTATCTTGTTATCGGAGACCGCTTGTCGGGATGGACTGAGATATACCGCATCAGGGAAGGAGCAACTGAATCAGGTGCCAGAGGACTAATAACGTGCCTACGGAAATTCTTCGCCACATTCGGAGTCCCTGAAGAATTATCAACTGACGGAGGACCTCAATTTACCGCAGGAGAAACCAAAGACTTCCTCCAACTATGGGGAATACGCCACAGAATATCGTCCGCCTACCACCCGCAGTCAAACGGTAGAGCAGAGCTAGCGGTCAAGGCAACTAAACGCCTCCTGAATGACAACATTGGAGCCAATGGCTGCTTAGACAATGACACCGTCCTTCGAGCCTTGCTTACCCTGCGTAACACACCGGATCCTGATTGCCGCCTTTCTCCTGCACAAATTCTGTTTGGGCGCCGGCTTCGAGACGCTATGCCTTCAACCCTATCCGTGACCCATGGCCGTGACCATCCTCCATTTCAAGCCCTATGGCGAGATGCCTGGGCTGCCAAAGAAGCTGCACAGCGTACCAGATACGCGAAGACGCTGGAAAGCCTCAGTGAGCACTCTCGCCCCCTTCCTCCGCTTCACCAGGGTGATCGAGTGTTCCTCCAAAATCAAATTGGCATCCATCCAACAAAGTGGGATCGAAGTGGCACCGTAGTGGAGCGTCATGACTATGATCAGTACACTATCAAAGTGGATGGGACTGGTAGATTGACCAACAGAAACAGACGTTATCTAAGGAAATTTGTGCCCCATTCAATGATCGTCCAAGCACCGCTCCTCCCGTGCATCCAAGATTATCCGGTACATGCTCAGCATTCAACTGAAGCCCAATCATTTAGTGGGTCGCCCTCCTCTCAGACAAATGAGGACACTGGACCACCGTCAGGCACTCAAGGTGTTACAAAAGTCCAGCCCACATCCCGGTCGCACTCTCTGTCTCCAACCCATCACCTGATGGACAACCGACCAGAATCCTTCGCCATCAACCCATTTACGGCTGACAACGACGAAGTGACTAACTTACCCCATCATCCACGACGATCAAGTCGTAATCGAAAGCAACGACTTGTGTATGACTCAGCCAGCGGTTCATTCGTTAAAACCCATACATGAGTAAAAGCGCTTCACCAATATATTTGTTTAGACCTTTTATAGTAAAGACATAAACAAACAGGGAAGGGGATGAACAATAACCTTATCCTATGTTATTATGCATGCATCTATGTTCGTTGCCATCGTCTGAATGCGTGATTGTATAAACTTATGTAGTAGCGTAAAGCTTTGTTCCGTTCCAGATTTCGCATTGCTGATGTTCAATAAAGATAAACGGAAGTAAAGAGTGGTTTTCCTTTACGTGGTCAAAATGTAGGGAACTTGTCAATCTCCTAACGAACAGAGAAATCCCATTGAAATGCTGAGGGAAGACCTAACGATGCTCCGCTTCATAGCAGATGTAAAATGGAGAGACAGGATCCCAAATGATGAAGTGTTGAAACGGTGTGGTCTTAGGGACTCAGAGGTAACGATCCATAAAAGCAGACTCCGCTGGTTTGGACATGTGAAGAGAGCTGACAATATCGTGAAAGAAGTTGAAGAGATGGAAGTAAGCGGTCGCCGACCAGTAGGAAGACTGAAGAAGTCATGGAGGAGCTGAATCAAAGAAGATCTCAAGAAGCTCGAAATCAATGAAGATCTTGCCTTGGACCGAAACAGTTGGAGACGAGGCATCAACAGTCAGGGAACTCAAGGACGCTAAACGAGGAGTGAGTGAGCTACAATCAAAGTGCTTCATTTTCGCAGCTTATTTTGAATATTTATTTCAATGTAAATAGAATAATTAAATAGGTATGGAGTTGAATCCTCAGTCGAAAATGAGAACAGAGCTGAATAGCTGCCATTTCATACAATATCAGGAATCATCAGCAGGCCTAGTTCATATGTCTCAGCATCGACACAACTCCCTATTTAAAGTTGCAACCATGACCGGGTGAATTTGAGATTTGTGATTAGCAAGTTAGTGATATTTCGACGGGTATTCATTAAACATCACTGTAGACACACTACTGGCAAACGTCAACTGCGTCTACAATTAACCTACTACTCCTAATTTTGGATGAAATATCATCTATTCAGGACTGTTCAATATTCAATTATTCTATCTACATTGTGTTTGCAAAAAGCAGCATCTATTAATTACTGCAGGTACACTAACCTAGGCGATTTCCCTGCTGAATCTGGTCGGTCAATGAGCACTGTTTTGCGACTTCATTTGACTTTGCTGTGGCGCAGTGCTGGTATATTAACATTGAATAATACAACAATGGAGTGCAAAAGCATTATGCGGGCTACATTTGACTCGCCAAAGTCATGCCGATCTCTACTATTTATATCGGATAGAAATACATAATTATGTAAATCATATCAAATGCGGGGTGATTCCACAGTAGCGAAATTGCAGCTTAGAGGATGTCATTCATCTGATGAATAATTTAAGTGAGCTCATCAAGAGATAACATAGATCACTTTTAAACATATAGCATCTATATTGACTGTTAACTTATACAAGGTCTTGACGTTGCAACGACGTAAGGCCACATCGATGGAGAAAATTGTCTTTCATACCTATAACTGTGATGTGCATATTATTTCATCGCATATTTGCATGATATTCACCGGCTCTCCACATTAAATTATTATGAATGCGGCAATATACATACATACATACATATATATATATATATATCAACAGATGGTCCGGTGGCCTTGTGGTTAGAGGGTATGCTTGCACGTCCTCTAGCTCCAACGTCGCTGGTTCAAACCTACCCACGACTGATGAGGCCCAACAGGCCGAAACATGTCTCGTGGTGGTTACATCTGTTGAGATTTGATAAATATATATATATATATATATATATATATATATATATATATATATACATGCATAGCCTACATATGCACCTTTTTAAATGGCAACAGTTTTGTAGGCGAAATGAACTAAAGCAGGTTCCAGTTCACCAGTTCACTCCATATCAAGCAAACGTTTGTCACTGATGTTTACCTTGCTTGAACATGTGACAAATATTCAATAGATCGCTGGCAGTCATAAAGTAAGTTCATCAAATCTATTGATAACGATAATACAAAGTCTGAAGGTTGCAAATTTTGAGTTCAAAAATTGTACGCTAGATCACGCAGCGCACAGCATCGACTGAAAATATTTGATTAACATGTTACCACAGAGAAAGAGTTTCAATAGCTGTCAAACAATGAAGCATTTTATGTCATACAGTGTCCATTCTGAAATCTCAGATCTCAGATTGTGTCTAATGTCTATTGCATTGACAGACGGTAAATCTGATGAACAGACAGATACATAAACGCGGTTGAATTCACTTATCCTGTGTAGATGCAAACTAAAGTGCAATAGGCTTGCAAAAGTCACATTGACCATTTCAATTGTAAAACATATTTCGTACTTGTAAATACCAATAACATAATAATCACTTATTCATACCATCAGCTATCTGTGCAACAATCGAGTGCAAGTACCGTGGTGGCAATTTTGCTTCTCCATCATCAATCTATTTCCATAGAATTTGAATAGTGATCCCTAATTCGATGAAAAGCAACTACACGCAGTAAACGAAAATCCTTGGATATCCAAGCTAGGGACCACGCGCCTGAGGAAAGGCGTGAAAACAACTTGAATAAAAATACTGAGGTTCGCAATCATTTCTATCATCAATATAACTCATATGCTACCATACTAGCGTTGAATCATCATAACCATGATAACATCATAATCATAGTCATATTTAAACACTTTGATCATAACATTCAACCAACACTATCATATTCTATGTCTATTCTGGTTGGATTGGTAGAGCTAAGTTTAGTTAATTCAATTTCGAAGTCATTCATTCTAATAATACCTTTCTTGCTCAAATGGCATATTCAATTTACGATTATGTTGTTCGAATTACTATGTCTCTTATCACTACTTTACCATTTAACTGGTCTCAACTTTAAATTGCTTTTCAGACCAGCTTCCCACGTAAAAAATATGTTGGAAATCTAAAGAGTCGAAGGGAGATTTATAAAGCTTTCCGAATCGGAGCAGAATCCCGGCAAACTGAACTGAATGCGCGGGATAGCAGGCCTGCTTAACATATGAGGTTTGCATCATAGAGGGATTATTGAAAATTATATCATCATCATTCATCGACTGCTGTAAATCGCCCGTTTGTTGAAGGCTACCACACAATCTTGACCTATGTGCAATCAATAACAAAAACGAAATGTGTTTAACAATAGTGAAAAACTATATCAACGAACTTTTATGCAATGACCTCCGGTATACACGTACTAGCATCGGTTAAATAGCTTAGATGGTAGGATAGCTCAGGGGTCGTTTAGGGTCGCGCTTCAGTGGGAAAATGCATAAGGTCAAGGGTTCGAGTCTTTTCGCCTGGTGAGGAATCAGCGCTCTCACTAGAGGCTGCTATAGCCTGGTGAAACTTGCAGTGTGTGTGAAGGATGGCCCACTCCTAGCAATATAGCATGACTTTGTGCCTTGGGTGGGCAGGGATAAGTAAAGCATCTATGGTAACATACTACTCCTTAATACTAGCCTAAATATAGGTCCAAGTAATTCCATAAAAACATGAATAATTTTTTTGAATTTTCGTGTTTATTTTTATCGCTAGCACATCGATTGAACTTTTACTGCTTATTATTGGCAGCATACATGCCAGGATCGTAGAAAGTTCAAAATATCCTCGCAGCTAATATCCAAGCAAATGCCAGCCTGTAGCATGCGCAGCAAAGCGAATATCTTCAAATGTCAAATCAACTATCTGTCGCGGTCTGCGATAGACTTGCAAACCGTAAACGACACAGACAATGTAAGTTGATTATATCATCAAATTATCAGTTGAAAATCTGGCATCAACGATTCGGTTAACTAAATTTGAAAGTGCGGGTAGAAAGACATATAAAGTGAATTATAGATTGAAAGATGAGTCGAGTCGCGCGAATCTTAGTTATACGAGTAAAGATATAAAGTAATTGAAAATGTAGAAGTTCAACTGAAACTGTTGGTCTTCTCTTCCTGTAATTGGTGACATGAGTTTCAAAAGCACTGTTTGAAAAGAAAAACACTAAACAGCACTAACGGTTTCTTCGGAATTCCACTGAGATTCTTCGAATGTCACTCAGCACGATCTCCTTTTCTGCATCTCTAGACTGAGGTTAAGCCAAAATATTGGGAATATTATAACTACACAGTCGCAGAAAATTGTATTTTAATTATTGAATAAATGAAACCCGACCGACGGCAAAAAAAGATCTAATTCAAACGTGATAAGTCATCGATAACATGATAATTTCCTTTGCCGGCGCCAGTCACATTCACGATTAGAAAAGCATGCACGTGCTTTCATGGATCTATTCACGAAAGTGAATACACACATACACACGCACACACAATATTCATCAATAATTGCGTTTAGTTGGATGCTTCTATGATAGCTCTATGAGGTGTTAAATATTCATAAGCACTAATTCTGAACATAAAACCATTTTGGAGCGATCTTAAACATATGATAACTAATTATTCAAGCCTTGAATAATGTAGTGTACAAGTATATTGTCAGCTAGTAACTTACTTACATCAAGTGAGCCGTGAGTCGGGCCTGGGCCAAATATTTAAGACCTACAGCCAAGTTGAAAAGAAGAGGAAGAATTACCGATGTTTGTAGACTAAGCAACTGGTGATGAAAGCGTTCTGTGATGATGAACAATGCTCCCAGACGCATCAATGGGATTCTTTGTGATTAAAATTGGAAATTCTCAAGAAGGGAATAGCTGAAGTTTAACTAACCAGGATGCTTGTCCACACAGGTGCTTTTTTCCATGAAAAATATCTTTCCCAAATCATGAACTTTCCATATTTTCTATCAGAAATAAAAAGCTCGACTGCTTCAGCACTTACAAATTGCAATTATAGAGTTAATGAAACAAATTTAGGTATTTGCATTTCTCTCTGAATATTAGTGAATATTTTATGAAGCCATCATTCATATCCGTAGATCATTGACAGCTTTAGCGTGAAACCGTTGTATTGAAAATGTATGGTCCATTGCTGGGATGGGTGTGTAATGTAGGTTATTGAGTTGGGCGGGACCCGGGGGTGGTGGGCTGGATGATGTCGGGTTCGGTCTTGGCTGTGGTACTGGGCCCCAGGGGGTCGTCCTGGTGATGGTTGATGTGCAGAAGGGGTCCGTGGTATTTTACTGCGGTTGGGAACTTGTATTTGGGTGGTTGGTTATGGGTGTTTACTGTGTAACATATTGAGCTCTATTTCGATTTCTTTCTAAAGACGTGTTTGTAATATAGGTGTGTGGCCTTGTTGACCGTGGGGGGTGGGGTGGGGGGTTGGGAGGGGCGGTATTTTGTGGGGGAGTTTTTATGTTGGGGAGCGGGTGTGGGGGTGATCGGTCAGGTTTGGGGTGTGGGGGGGACTGGGGGCATAGTTTGTTAGGGGCAGGCTGGGGAATGGGGGGGATGAGGTGGGCATTTTTTGTATGGGGATTGAGGTGTTGTTTGGGGGGGGTGGAGGAAGTGGGGGGTTTTGGGGGGGTTTTTATGGGGCGGTATAAGATTAGGCGTCGAGTGTGGGGTTTGGTGTTTGATTTGGGATTGGCTGATGTCAGGGGGGGTTGCGGAAGTTTGTTTGGTTACGATAAGATTTATAAGTTTGTGGGATTGTGATATTGTTTACTTAGTGGGGTGATAGTGATTTGAATGGATGCGATAAACTGTGTGGTGGAACGATGTCTTTCCAGGTGATTTGCGTGAGTGGGAAGGGAGGTGGAGGGGGGGGGAGCGGGGGATGTTTTTGGAAGGAGGATGAGAAGGTGATGGAGTGGTGGGAACCGGGTCAATTTAGGTTTCATTTAATATACCAAGTACATGGTCGCCAAGCATTTTAGAAGGGGATTCGATTTTCTTCATGCGAGTGCACAGTATGATTTTATTCTCTGAACATAGCACAACATGTACTATATAGCTTCATAGGTGGCCAATCGGACAAAAGCTACCGATTATTCGAGCATTCGGAACTTAATTTCCGGATTGCATAATAGAATCAGAAATTGTTTTGTGAAACGAATCGGAATTTCATATAATCGAAAAATAGGGACTTAATTTTCTCAAATTCGAATCGATTGAGCTGGCGAATCGGATAATCGGGATTCAAGCATCTAATTTTCCGAATCGCGTCCGCCTCTGTGTAGCTTGCACAATTGCATGAGTGTGTATAGCGAGCATGGTAATACATAGTCTCTATGCGGCAGCGTTTCGATGAAACCGTTTTCAATATGTTCTACATGCTTAGAAGCAATGAGAAGAATTTGGTCAGTTTATACATTCAATACAAATAATATTTTTCCTCTTGCGTAGATAAATGCGGTTAAGTATGCACATATTGTGCACAAGCTATTAAAATTGAAATATATCTTTGGCAAACTTAATTTAAAAGTTTGAATTTATGCATCTTGCTGCATTTTTAGCGGTGCATTCATACTCGCACTATCACTTGCATGCAGCACCAGTGCTGTATTATACACCCTGTGAAGGTCTGCAAGCGACACGTGGGTTGAAAATATACAGTGGCAATTGGAAGAAGAATCAAATGTCTATAATGTGCTAATTCAGACGATTTAAGACGAGGTTGGAAAAAAAGAATCTTTGAAAAAATGAACTGCAAGTAACAAAAATGTAAGGTAGACCTTTATGAATTCTAGCAGAGTATTGCCATAATGAAAAACATATTGGAAAACGTTTTGGAATATTCTATTACATGGATCTGATATGCCGAGACAAAGAAACATGGTATTGTCATCTCTAGAATCTCTGCTGATGACTGACAGGAAAGTGTACACCTTTGTATCATCAGATCACATCACACCACACACTTTAACCAAATCTAGCTTTACTTTCAGGAGAGTATAGAAAACAAACGCTCTCATAAAAGAAGTGATGTTCGATTCTATACATTTTCTGTTACTTGTGCCGTAGGAGCAAGTGGATTAGGCGTGGTTGAGTCATGGTACATCGGTATTCAGACTTAAAACCTGATAGAGCAATGACTGTCCTTTCAGCAGATGAGGTCGACGGTGGCTTGGTCTAACCTGTTGCAAGAGTTTGTTAACTTGTGGTTGTTGTACAAAATGTTTCAACAACTCTGAAGAATGTGTTGGTTCATCTAGATTTTCAATTTTCAAACTGAGTAAAAAATTCAGTCAAATTGAAGTCAGGGGGTGTTCATGGGGAAACATTGAGTTCAGTTCAGCTGATTAGCGTGTTTCTTATGTGAAGAATGCTTTCGAGCTTAGGTAATATTTCAAGATCTGGCTTGCGCAATAGTTTTTTCAGTTCTTCTGTTACTGCTTCTACATATACAACTTCGAAACAATGCGACTTCAGATTCTCATTCGATGAATCATCCTTCGATGTCCATCAGCTTCCACACTGTACGAGCACATGTATCTCGATGACAGCTTTTATGATCTTGGAGTCTTAGATGTAGTCATATCGTTCGGTAAATCTTTACTGGTCCTTTCCCTTCAATTTCCATGAATTCATGGTCACTCCTCACCTCTTCAAGCTCCATAACTGATGCCCCAATAATGTTCCCAGCATCAGGAACTGGAATTCCTGTCACCTCGGGTGTCTCAGCAACCTCTTAGTATGGCTTTAGGATCGGTTTAACCACTGAATTCCTGCCAAGTATTTCGTTTGCCAGGAAGAATCTCGTCTCCAGTTTTCGGGTATGTCCTCGTAAAGTCGACCCAGCATCCGGTTCGGTGCTAACTTTAGAAGTCTGCAGCTTACTGATAGCTAATTTCTATCATGCTCAATATCACTTCCTGAGCGTCATGATTTAGAGCATTATTGCAGCACGATGGGGATGTGATTTACTTTGAAGTTCCATCTGCAAGTATGTTTCCATTAGTATTAATAATGTGCTGTGCAACTGTATCTCAGGGGGTAGCAAATAATACACTCTGGTACCCCTAGTAAAAATCAGAGGTAATAACGTTGCCCCTAACGATATACCTTTTAGTTATATCCTTAGCGATAGCCCCTGTTAACTAGTCTCCATATTGTCTTATTTGACTGCTTCTAAGCACTGAATATCAAGCATTTCAACGGATGCATATATTGTTAGTCGACTTGTAGAATTGGGAAAGAGATTGTTGTCCGTCCACAAAGACCACAACTGAAGGAAAGCCAAACTGAGCTGATGCATTATTAGCCAACAGCTGAACATATTTTCTGTTTGAAAATTTGCATGTCCTTCTTCAATCAGAAGTGTCACTCATGCTACTTTTACTACTATGGACATAGTAGCACGGAAGTAAGTATTCTTATATTTCAGAACACAATGAAAGTGAACAGGAGATTTAACCAATTTCTATCATCTGCGACAGTGCGTTCTCCCAAGCGTAAGCAGCAGGTCCTCACGAGACTTGGAATATAACTCCTTTTTAGAATTGATGCTAGTGACGTCAATAGTCAAGTAATTTTGCTATTTTACCACTGTCAATTATAAAGCGCAAAGGAGTGGATAGAAGTGCTTGGATGTCAGTCATTCAAATTATCGCAATTTTTCCACCTCAGCCAAACACAGTGGACAATGGCGTTATACTGATTACTAAAGTGTTGATGCTAGCTTGTGATGCATCATGGGCTTGAAAGCGGAAGATGGAATCCAATTTCAAAATAATTCTTCTGCTTATAATACGTTCAATGTATGATAACAAGAAAATAATTATCTAGTGTCTCAACAATACTCCTCAGTCCTCACACGTGTATTTCTCATGAAGCTTACCTTCGTGTCGCTTTAAGTCACTTATGTCATAAAGATGAGCGATCAGTCATGAAGACAAACACATGTATTTATTTGCTTTGTTTGTGATCTTCGTCAGTGGCACAGCCTCCAGCACTCAACATTCATTCCTTTCACAGAATTGATTTTGTATTTGTCTCATTTAAGTCGGACATTATAGAAAAAATAAAGAATCAAGCGTGCAAATAGGAGTTGGGGCCAGTGTTCGTAGTCCGTCAGCTCAGAATTTTCGGGTCACGGTTTTGGATGTGCTCAAATGAACGTATACACAGGTGTCCGTTTATGCTAGTCTTTCATTACAGCACATAGCGGTTCTCATTTTACGAGTAGGATGCATGTGAGTGAGGAAAAATGAGACAAAGTAATTATTTCAATATTTTATCAAAAAAATTTTAACACGTACATCAATAACCAGAGATTCTTCAAACATATTCATGGCTTTATCATATGCGGGCGAAAATACATGTGCCTGATGACCACCAATGGAGGAAAATTTCCTTACCTTACAATCCTCTTTAAGCACCATAATTAAATAGTTTCAACCAAGAAAGAAATTAAGCCAAATAGAGATTCAAAAGAAGCTGCTGACATTTTCATGATATAAAAAAATATCAGGAGGTTGGATTATAATTTCTATCTTGATTGAGAACAATTTCATTATCGGTTCACAATGGTACAAGAGCTACTTTTCTATCGTTTTTTTCTCGAACGATACCTTTAAGAATGAAAATTCCAGCGATTTTCTTTTGAGCACAGATTCTGCAGCCTTCATTGATGCCCTCTGTTCTTGCTCTTTCAACTTGTATTTCTTCATCTTGCAGTACCTTCTGCTGCAACTTTCGCATAAGTTTTAAGCGTACATCACGCTCCTCTTCCTTCGCTTCAATATCCTTTTCTTTTAGCTTAAGATTCTCCTCCTATGACATGAACTTTTGATTGGTCTTTTCTCTGTTGCCACTGTTCAAATAATTCCTTTTCTAATTCCTTAATTTATTCTGCTGCAATGGCATTCTTTTCTTCTTGCAATTTTCTTTTATAGCTGGCATGTGCTTGATTGAAGACACAAATCCTTTAAATGCTTCATCGGCGGCAAAGTAGCAGCAGTTCAATTCTTTACCTTTAAACAAGACTGAGTGACTATCAAAGCTCTAACTGTTCTGGTGTCCAGCAGATTTCTCTCTTTTGTGATTGTATCACTTAGATTTGAAAATATACGCTCAACCTCGCCGTTACCAGACGGAAGCACCACCACGGACATCACGATTTTCAAAGGCAATGGGCTGATTTGGTGTTGGCGCACTGATTCCCAGAAATCAAGACGCATGTGTCTGCTGCGAGATTTTTGTTTCATTTTTGGTGCATACGGATTTCGACTTCTGAGAATGAATTTTCGAGAATGAAAATTACATGGCATTTTTCGATTTTCCACCACTTCAGAAATTCAGAAGACATAACCATTAATTAGTACCGGTGCAGTACTACAAATAGCTAAGTAAATCTAGGCAAATTATTTGACGAAACTTTGAGAAATAACTTGCTTCTACGAAAAATAAAGAATTATTATGTGAAAAGTCATCTTCGTGATTTTCTGTTAGGCAACATCGTAAGAAGGTTGCATTGAAATATGAGCAGTCAGAACATAACTTTTCGCGCCGTGACGACCAGAATTTTCTGGTCGAGTCAATTTTTTCATGCATGCGGGCCATTTTCGGACCTGGCCCGAATTCGGGCCGGACTAGGAACACTGGTTAGGCCCATATGGAGAATTTTATGAGGGTTCAAATGGGTAAGGCTATTCAATTTTATACCTTATCTTCAAAAAAAAACCACTAATGAAAATCATTATAACGTTGCCTTACTATTTCATGAAGTGTGACATTTACAGATAGATCGTTCTGGTCTCTTCTGCATAATAATTTACAATACAAAACTGTGATAAGATTTGCAGAAAGGTCGATACATTGTTGGCTATGCTACATCTTTAAATGAACATGACTGCGTAGTCGACTTGCATTGAGAATGGAAGCTTTTGTATGCAACATTTGGGCTTTCACATTGTCTAGAAAAATTGGCGCACCATCAAATAATTTTGAGGCGATTAATTTTGAAAAATCAATGATTAGACAATTGAAATTGTGAAACTTAGTTCAGCGCATTCTGTACTTCACAATATTCAGAATCCAACTTTTTTCAATGAAAATTTAGTTCGAAAATTTACGAAGCTCTCAGTGGGCCAGTATTACTTATAATATTATTTTCAGGGTGGGTTCTCATCATGTTATCAGACAATAAAGCCATTCCAGCTCCACGTGAGTCATGGGCCCTTTCTTGCTCTGTGATAGCTTATCCCCAATGAAAAACGCTTCCTTCATGTAACAAAACAATATTGGATTTTATATGTTGACTAATTCATAATAGAAAATGCATAACAAACGTATTTTCTCGTCTGTCAAGACCCGCTTCCTATAATACTTGGCGGGAGGGGGTGAAAAGACGCACGCCTGAAAATACTCGACGTTTCGCTATCAGGCTTCATGATTTCTCTGTCAGTATAGAAGAACCAAAGAACAATGAGACATCGGCTTCGACAACATTTTGAGGTGTCAACCTTTCATGCATTTGAACATCTATACAAACACAAAATGACAACTGATACACTGCTTCATAATTCATCAAATTCAGACAGTATTGATTCATCAAATTCATCAATATCAGAAATTGATATTTTGATTTTTATGTAAGATGTAAATTGAAAATCCTTTCTACGTGAACAGGCCGTCATATCGGTGAAAATTTGTAAGATTGTATAATAATACAGCAGCTTGGCTAACTGATCACTTTTTTTGATTTAATTTAAATATGCTGTTAAAGAAAATTATATCTCATTATTGAATATCACTAAACAACTGAGCCAGTTGGACTTCTATATTATGAAGGATTTATTCAAGAACTCTGAACAACTTGCACGTAATAAAGAACAATTACGTTTTCTAAATCAATGTTCCAGCTACGGTATTTTTCCACAGACTATTGAAAACATCCATCTACCGAGCTGTTTTTACTATCCGAAAATGAAAGGGTCAAAATTTGCCATTCAAACATCTATTCTCAACGGTCTTCGCCGTTTTTTGCGTTCAAGTATATACAAAGCAACTGATACACTGCACATTGAATGGACAGTCTTACATCGAGGTCTGAAAAAATATGACGTCAGACGAAGGTTGGAATCCACCGGAATCCCCTCAAACAGACCTATAAGCAAAAACCCACTTGCCACTCAATCCTTGTGATCAAGCCGAGGGTGAAAAGTCGAGTATTTTCAATGATCGCTCAAAGTCAGATTTACTTTTTTCTTGCAACACAACTGAAGCGACAACCCCACATCAATCAGTTTAAATATGCATATTACATGTACATTATATGCATATTACACATACTTATATGCGCTCATATATAACTTGTGTCCTACAAGCAGTCACCTGTTCGCAACCTATCACTGGAAGCGGATGTAGAGGAACAGAAAGCGATGAAAAATTGATCATTTCCATTTTCCTGTGTGCCCTTAATCGTTGTGCGTGTTGCTGTGTGCGATTAATTGCACGATTATGCTGCTGTGCAATACGACGCATACATAAGGGACGCTTTAGTGGTTCATGATGAGTTTCTTCAATTGAATGAAGACTCGAATAATTCTCTATTTGAGCATATCTTCGTGCCAATGGTCGAGGAAATCATTTTCAATTTCGATTTGAATTTGAAGCCTACTTTGTATGTTGAAAGGAAAATATTCTATAAGGATTTCCATTTCAGCATTCATTTCAGATCCCGAAATTTGAATCGTTAACGTTGTAACACAGCACCGAAACTCCGAATCTTTATTAGGTCATAGCAGTTTCATTAAATTTTATTTTATATACAGCTTTATTAGATCATTAGAAATTCGCGACAAATTATGAACTTTATTCAGTTGGCTTCTAGACATAATCAGCAATCATCGCTTAGGCTTCATATTGTCAACACTAATTCATGAAGTTTTCATCCGCTTTGCATGCGATTCTGCATGGTGTGAATAAGGACAAAATCATAGAGCATCAAATATTCATCATTGCACAAACATGCAACAACATCAATGGCAATTTAACGCTAACATCGTCGGGTGAAATGCTGATCACACCAACCTGGTCATATTGATCAGACAGTATTTGCAATTAACTCAAGGAGCGATCGCAATTTGTTTACTTTCAATATCATATCTGTTTACAAACATGCAACAACATCAATGGCAATTTAACGCTAACATCGTCGGGTGAAATGCTGATCACACCAACCTGGTACATATTGAGGTCATGTTGATCAGACAGTATTTGCAATTAACTCAAGAAGCGATCGCGATTTGTTTACTTTCAATATCATATCTGTTTGAAAACTTAGGCGCATTCTGTGACTGTAGTGTCCCATGCAGAGCATGAATATGATTATGAATATGATATGAATATGACCCTGAATATGATTTTCGAACTTGGGAAAGGAATGCAATCTCAGAATGATCGCATAATCGATTGATAAATGTCGTTAAAACTTCATTGCTCATTCAAAAGCCTCAACAATTCACTTCGATCTGAATGAAAATCAAAAGTACATCAATCACTCATTTATCCTTTTATCAGTATTTATCTCCATGGTGTATCTCTCAGGTGGTCTCCGTGGCACAGTGGCTAAATGCTTGGCCTAGCGATCCCTTGGTCCAGAGGTCGAGTCCCGAAAGTGTCAAGATGGGCATTCGGACTAAAAGTACCACAACGCTCCAGAAAAGTCTGACTGCGTCAGCATCGTCCAAGTGCTCAGCATGGGGGATTAGTGACGTTAAAGCCTCATTTTTATATATATCTCCGTTACTATTTTCATTTAAAAATAACGCAGTTGTAAAAAATTGAAACAATTTTTACTTCAGAGCGATTAGCAATCATGCCACCTCTTCATGCGAATTAATTTATACCCATTAAAATAATAACGCAATGCAACCACATTTGCACTGCTCAATTTTTTTATGAAATTGATTTGTTATTGATGATCTTGATGCTTCTAAGAAGTAAAGGTATGAATTTAACAGGCATTTGCCGAATCATGATTTCAACGAAAAAAAAATCTGTATAAGAATATAACCCTTTTCCAGATAGCATTGAAAAAAGTCTAAATTAGTTTTAAGATCTTTTGACATCTAAAATGAATACTGATCATCACATAGGCTACTTAACTCAAAAGCTGAATAACAAAAATTGGCCATTGCAAATAATATATCCATTTTCACTGAATAGGGTGGTTTCGTGGTCATTACTTGATATTGATGGGATATGGACAAATTTGAATACCTGGAGAGATAGACGATTGGTAAATAGGTTAACCCATACTTCAACTATAAACCTTTCGCAAGGCTTCCAAGAGATTTCGTAGTTTTCCTATCGCTTGTTACGGGTCTCTCAATTTTTACAATATCTAAATAGCACAAATCTTGGAGAGACACCAAGGACATTATTCGTGTCTGGATTCGTGCTACTTTAAACATTCCTAAATATCCTATTATAACCATTAGTTGAGCATATCTTAACAGAAGTTCGATTTCATACATTGTATGATAATTAATAATTTTATTGATTAATAATGTATTGTGCAATAATTATATAATACATTATATAATTCTGAAGAGGAGAAATTTTCATCCGAATCAGTTTATGCTCATCAGTATATTACACATTAATCGATTAATCTCCAACTCACCATCATGCCTACACCACCGATGACCTGCACCGTGGACCGAAGACCATCAGCAATATTGGTAGTCAGTGCTTCACCCACCACTGTAGTGTCTGAGGAAAGCCTGTTTACAAGTTCACCGGTTCGCGTGCGGTCGAAGAATGCTGTTTCCTGGCGCATGATGGCCTTGAACAGATTTTGACGCATATCTCGGGTGATTCTTTGACCTGGAAAGGTTTCAGACGTCGGAAAATGAAACTCTTTGATTGACAGATACTTAACAAATCCGATAAACAACTGTCTGGGTCTAGGGGGAGCAACAATGACTAACGCTGAAGTACATCCAGCACCTATGCTTGGTGTCTTTCCTGCGGTTTGCAGATGAAATATTTCATTCATGTGTCTAGCCTGTCTACATTGAGGATAATCTACTTCATTCAACCAGTGATGTCTGTTTAACGAATTGAAAGTAACTACACTGAACACTAGGTAAGTGGGACAACTTGGACTTTGGAGGGAGGCCTTCCGGAGCAACTGCTGCAGGCAAGCGAAAATGTTCAACCTAATTTCAACTTCAACTACTGAAGACATGTTGTTGATTTACACTAATTCATAACCAGAAAGTAGCATATTGGCTACAGATAGAAGTACATAACATACTCGTGCCTATATACCGCAACTGATATGGGCAGTGCTATGTAACCTAAAGTTCGTTGCCACTGTTCCTAAAGTTTCACTTGAAGACAATATAAAAAAGTATTTGTAGGTTGTCTCCCCCTTCAAGTTTTCAAACTTGCCCATAACTGCGATCTCGTCTATAGCTACTGCAGAGTTCAATGCAGTTTCAATACAATTTTCAGGCAGTGTCAAATTCTTTGTACAAAAAACAGTAAAATCATAAAAGATTCACTCATGAAATCAAAACACTATTTGGCAAAAACAATACTGCAATGTAATGCTACTTCGATCCGAAGTCAGAAAAGACATTACTTCTGGCTCCGAACTTTCATATACCGCACAATGTACAATGTAGGTGGCCATTAAAGTCGCGCACCAAAAAGAAACCTATATCTTTTTATATAAAAAGATGAAAATATTTTTGTATAACCTATTAAGTCTCTCGAAATACTTTAAAACATAGAAAGATGCATAACAAATGAATAAAAATTTGCACATTTTTTTTCATATGCTCAAAATGCTGCTCACTGGCATTCACACATAAACTGAGTCGATGATGAAAATTATCGTGCACTCTATTCATAAGCTGCGAATCGCCGTTGATTATCACACAAACATTGCGAATTTGAGTTTCGATGATTCAGGTCTCCATTCGCGCGGAACACACCTAGTGTTTGAAGAATCTCCATATGATTTCACAGTCCATAAGATTGAGATTGGGGGATCTGGGAGGCCATTCCTGTCCGCCTTCGAACGATGAAGATCAATTTTTTCCACCTGAACGTTAACAGTCAGATCACAGTATAGAGGCACTCCTCCGACTCGCATAGACCACTCTGGCCGGTCTCCTCCTCGGGAGTCCAACTGAGGCATCATTTCTTCTTGCAACCCTTTTAGGTGCATATCATCAGTTAATGTGGCACCAAAAAGTCTCAAAACATTGTTTCTCCAGACAGGTCACACCAGACTATTATTTTGGAACCGCTGTGTTCTTTTGTGAACTGAACTTCATCCAGTGAAGATTTTCTCTAGCATAAAATCGAAAATTTTGCTTGCTCACTTCTCCACTGATATAAAAGTTGGTTTCATCACTAAAGAACACTTTCTAATAGACCATATCAAAATCTACATGTGATCGATTTAGATACCATGGTGACATTTCCATGCGTTAGTCAGAATTTCCTTCGTGCAATTTCTGAAGAATTTACACATTCCATGGATGAAAAGTTCCGGCTGGAGTGCCTTTTACATGGTAGAGCGAGGGTAAGTCGATTTCACGAGATTATCTGCCCAGGAATTTCTTTGACCTTTGCTCTGGACCGAAAGGTCGCTACGCCAAGCAATTAACCACTGTTCCACGGAGATCATCAAATCAAAATAATTCAAATAAAAAGTGAATTGGAATCATCCTCTCAGATTCTTATTTCACCAATAGTAGAGACAAGATGTAGAACTGATAATGTTCCGAAGTATTATTTGTCGCTTCCTAACCTAAAATGTTCAAAATTATCGAAAAATGTGTATTTGATTGAAGATGTTTAAAACTTAACAGTTCACAAGCGTTCATTCTTGTCACAGGAATGTTTTCAAGTGGTCATTGAAAGACAGTTTAATAAATCACATCAGTAGTTAGTAAAGGTCCATAATAAACACAGCGCGCCCTGAAATGGGGTGGGTCCAATTCAAACACAGCGCGCTCTGAAATGGGGTGGGTCCAATACAAGCACAGCGCGCCTCGAAATGGCTAGCTCCCATACAAACACAGCGCGCCTGGCCGGCCGCCCAGGTTGGAGTGAGAGGTTGTCTTGGCCGACCGTCCAGGTTGACGTGGTCGACCGTCCAGGCTGACTTGGCCGACCGACCAGGTTGACGTGGCCGACCGTCCAGGTTGACTTGGTTGACCGACTAGCTTGACTTGGCCGACCGATCAGGTTGACGTGGTGGAGTGAGAGTGTGTTTTGAGGGTGAAGGAGGCACGGGAGAGTGAAACGGACTTCAGATTCGTGATCAGCGTCAAATTCTGCATCGGTATGGTGAGTTTGAAAGGAATCGGCGAGAAAATATTTTTCTTCAAAATTTTTCCGAAAAACGACAGAGGTAAAATTGTGGACGTTTTGGGCTGTAGCCTCAAAACGAAGCATCGGATGGGAAAACGGAGGCCAGATTCGGATTCAGCGTGAAATTCTGCATCTGTATGGTGAATTTGAAAGCAATCGGAGAGAAAAAATTTTCGCTGACGTCCCCCCCCTCGGGAGAGCTAGCTTCGATCTTGGCTTCCAGTGGACGGATTTGGTCGTGCCATAGCTCGTTTGAAAGCTAAGAGTGAGACAAATTCACTGAAAGAAACGGCTTGTTCCTATCTGTCTTCATTTAGATGTGAGACGCCATTTAAGATTTTGGTAGATTGGCGAAAAAACGAGTTAGAATTTTCGCGATGGCTGCCTACTGTAGAGCCAAAACGAAGCATCGGATGGGAAAACGGAGGCCAGATTCGGATTCAGCGTCAAATTCTACATGGTAATGGTGTATTTCCAGCTCAATCGGACCTCTAGAATCGGCGATAGAAGCGTTTTTAGTGTTTGGATGATGGGTATTACGTCATCAGCTGATCGCCACACACTATATAAGCTGGGAACCGACAGAGACTTGTCATTAAGACGAGAGCGATTGTCAGAGGTAGGTCGTCTCTCTGAGCTCCGATGATAGCTTCGGACATTCCAAATCCCGGGTTTCTGTAAGAAACCGACTTAGAAAATTTCATTGCTGATATCAGCTAAGGCGTCAGACTTAGAGGTTAGCCAGGAGATGGCCTTCGTCTCCAGGCCATAAAAGACTCCAAAACTTTAAAGGCTTGTAACTTTCCTTCTACAAGTCCGTTTGACTTGATTCAAAAAAGGTTCGGTCGCTATTGACCTGCCCTAAGTGACAGACTACTTACAAAATTTCATAAGTAGTGCTAAAACGTTGAAAAATTTAAATTCATTAGTTTTGGAGGTTTTCTGGGGTTTTCGACCCTGCTGAAGTCAATGAAAGCATTTTTAATGATGTCTGAGCCAGTCGTCTCATGGTATAAGCGGCTTTTCACTGAAAGCGAGCAAGACACGGAGAGTTTTGCTGTAATATTCCACTGACAGGGTGTTCCTTCGGGACGCGGACGATGCCGTAGTGATAAGTGTGGCAAGGAGTGTGTCATAGTTTAGAACCGTAACCGCTGGACAACTCATGTCCTCATGTTGGGCATTTGACACAGTTCTCAACGTAGCACTTTGAACGCCAATCGTTGAGTCTTAGCTATCTTGTCATGGGTGGCCTCTAAACATCTCCATTGCAAAACGCTGGTGAATCAAGCTCTCTACGGCTTGCTATCAAGCTGATCAAAGTCTGTCAACCTCTTACCAACTCTACAGGTTTTCATGTCTGAGCCAGTCGTCTCATGGTATAAGCGCCTTTTCACTGAAAGCGAGCAAGACACGGAGAGTTTTGCTGTAATATTCCACTGACAGGGTGTTCCTTCGGGACGGCGGACGATGCCGTAGTGATAAGTGTGGCAAGGGAGTGTGTCATAGTTTAGACCGTAACCGCTGGGACAACTGATGTCTCATGTTGGGCATTTGACACAGTTCTCAACGTAGCACTTTGAACGCCAATCGGTTGAGTCTTAGCTATCTTGTCATGGGTGGCCTCTAAACATATCCATTGCAAAACGCTGGTGAATCAAGCTCTCTACGGCTTGCTATCAAGCTGATCAAAGTCTGTCAACCTCTTACCAACTCCACCGGTTTTCATGTCTGGCGATCAAGTCATGGACGGTGCACGATTTTCGGTGTGATACTTCCTGTGGGTGATTTCGAGACAGCGGTGAAGTCCGTAGCGATGAGTACTGCACGGGACGTGGGCAATGGTAATCCTTGTGAAACCTCTCTGCGTCATGTTTGCAAGTGGTTGCCTTTCATCTCAACGTTGTACTCTGACCGCCAGGGCGACATTTAGCTATCTGCCAAAGGTTACCTCATAAAATCTCCATTGCACTTGTCTCCCGACAGTTGCCCAAGCATGTAAGAATGAACCATCAGTTCTTCTTGTCTCTATCACGGAGACAAAATGATGAAGGGATGAAATGGGAGGACATTCATGCGCCACACGCAATACATTACAGATTTCTCTCTTCGCTAGTGAACAAGCTCTTGTCAGTGTCGTCAGAAACTTTATCATGTCGTACAAAAGTTTTATTGCAACACAGGTGGATGTATAGTTAGAAAGTTTGATCATCAACGTTTTATTCGTAAGTCTAGTCAGAAACTGTATCATGGTTTGCAAAGTTAGTGTAGTCAAATAATATTACCGCGACACCCGTTTGAGAAAATAAAGTTTGATCATGACGTTTATTCGTGAGTGTCGTCAGAAACTTTATCATGGTTTGTAGAAGTTATACTGCAACACAGGTGGATGTATAGTTAGAAAGTTTGATCATCAACGTTTTATTTGTAAGTCTAGTCAGAAAGTGTATCATGGTTTGTAAAAGTTTTACCGCTACAGAGGTTGATGTATAGTTAGAAAGTTTGATCATGACTTTTATTCGTAAGTCTAGTCAGAAAGTGTATCATGTTGTACAAAAGTTTTACTCTAGCATAGGTTGATGTATAGTTAGAAAATTTGATCATTGAAGTTTTACGAAACATAAGTGTCATAAAATGTAAGCGTTAGTGTAGTCAACTAGTTTTACACAGTGTATATTGTCTTGTAACTTACTTTCAGAGTTAGAATGTTTATGAAAATCGCTCTGTTTTATCTGTTTGTAAGTTAAAAGAAAGTTTCAACAATTTACAAGATAAAAAATAAAGTTTCACCAGTTTACAAGTTAAAAATAAAGTTTCAATAGTGTGTACGTTAGAAATAAAGTTTTAGCTGTTTGCAAGATAAAAATAAAGTTTCACCAGTTTACAAGTTAAAAATAAAGTTTCAATAGTGTGTACGTTAGAAATAAAGTTTTAGCTGTTTGCAAGATAAAAAATAAAGTTTCACAAGTTTACAAGTTAAAAATAAAGTTTCACCAGTGTACAAGTTAGAAACAAAGTTTCAATAGTGTATATGTTAGAAATAAAGCTTTATCTGTTTGCATGTTAGAACAAAATAAAGTTTCAACAGTTTTACAAGATAAAAAAAAAATAAAGTTCAATAATGTGTACGTTAGAAATAAAGTTTAAGCTGTTTGTGTGTTAGAAATAGAATAAAGTTTCAACAGTTTTATAGATTAAAACATAAAGTTTCAAACGGTGTGTACGCTAGAAATAAAGTTTTTTATAGAGGCTGTTTTGTATGTTAAAAAATAAAGTTTCAACAGTGTGTACGTTAGAAATAAAGTTTTATCTGTTTTGTAAAATGAGCATTGTAGGATTTACTAGTTTGCAAGTTAGACTAAGCGTTCCACTATTTGTAAACGAAAGATATAAGTTTCAACAGTTTACAGATTAAAAATAAAAGTTTCAACAGTGTATACGTTGGAAATAAAGTTTTAGGGTCGTTTGCGCGTTAGAAATAAAATAAAGTTTTCAATAGTTTATAGGAACTAAAAATAAAGTTTCAAACCAGTGTGTACGTTAGAAAATAAAGTTTTAGCTGTTTGCAAGAATAAAAAATAAAGTTTTCACACACAGTTTAACAAGTTAGAAATAAAGTATTCAACCTGTGTACAAGTTAGAAAATAAAGTTTCAATAGTGTATATGTTAGAAATAAATGCTTTAATTCTGTTTGCATGTTAGAAACAAAATAAAGTCTTCAACAGTTTACACAGATAAAAACTAAAGTTTCAATATGTGTTACTTAAGAAATAAAGTTTTTAGGCTTTTTGTATATCAAAAACTGAAGTTTCAAGAGTTTTACAAGATTTTAAAAAAAAAAAAGTTTCCCAATGGTGTATCACGGTTAGAAATGAGAGTTTTATCGGTTTTGTAAAATGAGATTGTAGGAATTTACTAGTTTGGCAAGTTAGACTAAAGCGTTCCACTATTTGTAAATGAAGATATAGTTTTCAAAACAGGTGTTTACAGATTAAAAAATAAAGTTTCAACAGTGGTATACGTTGGAGAATTAAAGTTTTAAGTCGTTTGCCGCGTTAGAAATAAAATAAAGTTTTCACCAACCTAGTTTATAAAGAATTTAATAAATAAAGCTTTTCAAAAGTGTGTATCATTTCGGAAATAAAGTTTTAAGCTGTTTGTATACTCAAAATACGAAGTTTTCAAGAGTTTTTACAAGTTAGAAATAAAGTTTCAACAGTGTGTAATGTTAGAAAATAAGAGTTTGATCTGTTTGTAAAATGAGATTGGTAGGATTTACTAGTTTTGCAACATAGACTAAGCGTTCTACTATTTGTAAGTGAAAGATATAGTTTCAACAGTTTACAGATTAAAAATAAAGTTTCAACAGTGTGTATGTTGGAAATAAAGTTTAAGCTGTTTGTGTGTTAGAAATAGAATAAAATTTCAAGAGTTTATAGATTAAAAATAAAGTTTCAACAGTGTGTACATTAGAAATAAAGCTTTATCTGTTTGCATGTTAGAAACAAAATAAAGTTTCAACAGTTTACAAGATAAAAAATAAAATTTCAATAATGTTTACGTTACATACGTTATGAGAACCATGAGTTCTACCTGTCTCTATCAATGAGACGAATTGATGAATGGAATGAAATGGGAGGACACTCACGCGCCACACGCAACATAACACACTTCTCTCTTCCGTAGTCTAACAAGCTCTTTACACATGGATCGCAGTCGATTGCTATCCCTGTATCAGAAGTGTAAGCTATCTTAATTTTATCTAACACTATTTCATCTACCATCATCACCCATATGAAATGTTATAAGATTTGCAAGTTAGACTAAGCGTCTCTACTATTTGTAAAATGAAAGATATCAGTTTCACCAGTGTATACAAGTTAAAGATAAAGTTTCAATAGTGTGGTTCGGATTAGACAATAACGTTATCAGCTGATTGTATATCAAAAACAAAGTTTCAAGAGTTTACAAGTTAAAAAATAAAGTTTCAATGGTGTATACGTTAGAAATAAAGTTTTAGCTGTTTGTATATCAAAATAAAGTTTCAAGAGTTTACAAGTTAAAAATAAAGTTTCAATGGTGTATACGTTAGAAATAAAGTTTTAGCTGTTTGTATATCAAAATAAAGTTTCAAGAGTTTACAAGTTAGAAATAACGTTTCAATAGTGTATGCGTTAGAAATAAAGTTTTAGCTGTTTGTATATCAAAATAAAGTTTCAAGAGTTT